>CM076846.1:218107815-218515394 GCA_039519185.1 Astragalus membranaceus
CAGCACACTCAATATTTACCTTTCACATACAACATATCAATTTTTTTTGTTACATTATTTATAGAATACAAAGAAAATCATAAAGGATTATCAAAGGGGAAAAACAGACTTTTTGTTATGTTCTTCAAGAACTCGCCATAAACTTTTATAAAGGGTAACGAAAGAAAGTAATATTTTATGATCATATGTTCTTCAAGAACTTTATCTCACGTCTAAACGATGACCAAAGATAAATCATACTTTATCTGGTTTATAACTTTATTCACTTCTGGGAATAAAGTTCAATCGATTATGTGATCTTTCACATTTTAATCATTCATAAGTCCTTTGTTCAATCACAATTGTGACTAAATTTCACAAATATTCTAAAAATATTTTCTCACCTTTGCTACTCCAGGAGCATATTCGAGTAGGATAAAGAAATATACTTCCCCCTTTTTTTGTTTCAAGTAAAACTAAAATCAAAAAGATCTTTTAGATTATAATCATGGTCTAAAGATTTAGTTCTTCAAGAACTTGACCACAGATTTTTCATTGGTGATAATCAAGAAAAATCATCATCCATGAAATAATCCTCCAGGGATGGTTGAATATTAAGATTTAGTTCTTCAAAACTTGACCACGAGTTTATATGATTACCACCATTCTTTGAACAATCCTCCACGGGTGGTTCAATAATAAAAAATTTTAAAGTTCTTCAAGAACTATCACAAATATTCACATTTTGAGTAATCCTACGAGGATACTCGAATATTCTTTTTTTTCCAGTTCGTCAAGAACAATATATAACAAATCATCACAAACAATGACAAAGAAATTTTTTTTTAAGAAATCCTATAGGGATGCTCGAATATTGGGTTTATTTTTTCTTTTAGTTCTTCAAAAACTATATCACGAGACTAAGCATTGGAGAAAAAAATGCTTTGAACAATCCTGCAGGGATTCTTGAATATTAAGTTTTATCTCTTCATTGAGTTCTTTGTGCAATCCTTCTAGGATGCTTGAATGAGGAATTCTTCTGAAATTCATCAAGAATAGACAAACATGATAGTTGTCCTTATGCAATCCAATAGGGATGCATGAATGTTAAATTCTTCAGGAATTCATCAAAAATAGAAACATGATAATCGTGGTAGCTAAATAAAATTCTCAATAAAATTCCTATATTAGCAATATAAAATAAAAGTTATAAGAAAACAAAACATGATAACATAAGTTAGATAAATTAACTATAAGATAGTAGAAGAAAACATATCTTTGCCAAATAGCCTACAAGCTTATTAAGCCATCATTTTGGTAGAGCTTCGTGCTGATAACGTGTTATGAAATTGACCAAAACAAGAGTATTATAATAGATTATCACTACAAGAAAAACGCGCATTACCGGCGAATTTTTTCCGCCGGTAGGTTTCCGGCGGAAATTTGGCATTTCCGGCGGATTTCTTTTAAAAAAAATATTAATTTTTTTTTTTAAAAAAATCCGCCGGTAATGTGCATTACTGGCGGATTTTTTATCTTTTTTATTTATTTTTAAAAAACAAATCCGCCGAAAATGTTCATTACCGGCGGATTTTTCCGCCGGTAATGTGCATTTCCGGAGGATTTTTCAGAAATTATTTTTTTTCCACTCTCCTCATTTCCTATAAATAAAACTTTCTCCTACATTCTCAAATATTTAAATTCGTAGACTGAATATTTGGATAAGGCCAATGCTTTTTTAAAAGCCTATTTAAGTAAAAATGTCAGGCAACATGTCATCGGAAAAGCCTTTTAGACCAAACAAGACGGCCTATTTAAATAAATATTAATAATATTTTTTAATACTACTATTATTATATTAAATTTTCTACTTTGTTTAACCTATAAATTTGCTAACATTTTATGTTTATTCAAAATGATGACCTACATCAATTTTTAATATATTTAAAAGTATTATTATAAAATAAAATTTAAATAAAATGTTCTATAAAGATAATTCTCTAAAAGATTTCATTAGATCTTGAATTAGATCTTAATTTCGTTGATCGATTAGCTTGGTCATCCATTTACAAAGTCTACAGCACTCAAAGGTTGTAAACTTTCGTAACTTTTTTGGTGAAATAGGCTTTAAACAGGCTTGCAGGCCTCGTCAAGTTTTCCAAAAGGCCAGGTCAGGCCTCAAAAGTCGTCCTATCACAGGCCACAGGCCAAGCTCAGGCCCAACATTTTCAATGCAGGCCAGGCCCAGGCCATGCAAAGCCTAGTTCGGCCGAGCCTATTCTCACTCCTAGTTGTAGGGGGATTCATGTTCATTTTCTTTTGTGTTCCAACCGGATCACCTTTGGTGTGAGTAATATTTACAATGTCAACCAATCATAAATTGTCATATCATTAAAAATGATGAGTCTCTTTTTAATTGCCTTAAAAATCATTAGCATGAGTTGTAATTGATGGGTAGTGTAAAAATACTTTACACTGATGATACATATCAATTAAACTCAAAAACTGATAGTGAAACTTTTTTTAGCTAGTAATTGTGAGATATTTGTATAATTTATATGTAACTTTAGATTTGAATCTCATTATTATTGTTATACCCGAAAATTTTAAGGGTATGTTTGTCAGGGTTTTGGAGGGGAGGGTTTGGTCCATATTTTAATATGTATTTGAGATTTTACAAAATTGAAAAAATAACATGATAGATACTGATAAAACATTGTTAATCACACTTCACTTTTCTTTAAAAACATTTTATAGTTTCCCCAATTTAGAATTGAAAATCAAGTTCTCCCCTCAAAAATCCTTCATTCAAACATACCCTAAATGAATAATAATTAAAAAGTGATATTATAATTTGTATATTGTTTTATATTTAATAATATATATTAAAAATTTTATTTAAGTGATATATGTATAATATAGATAATAGAATATTAACAATATATTATATATTATATTGTATATAGAAAATCATATTTTTATAATGAAAATATAATATTATACATTGTATTACTTGATATTTTAGAATACATAGTATTACATTATTACGGTGAGTACTTGACTGAATTTAGTGTTATTTTACTTGTGATGTCCATTGTTTACCAAATAATAGATAAGATAAAAGTGTATTGTATCTTAGTCATTTGTCTTATTCCACGATGTAAATCAAACGCATCCTAAATAAAATACCTACTCACGGTCATCCACTTGGTTTTTTTTTTGTTTGTAGATGGAGTGGCAATTGCCACTAGAAACACACGCACACAGCTGTGAGGTCCCGGGTTTGAACCCGAGACATGATATCCAACCTAACAATTTCGACATTTACCAGTTGAACTCGGCATTACGGATACGGTCATCCACTTGTTAATATATGAATCTGTTCTGTACCGTGCTTCCGATCTTAGTGGGTTGTCTGAAACAGTTGGTAGGAGTTGTCCTTGATCTGCGATGTTCGACCTTGAGATGCCGATGTTCGATCTTCGAGATGGCGATATTGTATCTACAATGATACTCCGATGCTAAAGTCAGTATCTGAGTGAGTCAGTGTTTTGTATTAGAAATTGCTTACATTTATGAGCATTGAGTGTGGTATTTATAGAGCTTGTGTGATGTTTGTTTTGTCGACCCTGAGCCGTTAGATCTTACAGAGGCATCTACACCGTTGATTAACTGGACTAGATTTTCTGGATATGGGCTGGTTTGGTTATTGGGCCTTATTGGGGGTGTAAATATCAGTTTAGGCCTTTTACTAGTTACCATAATAGAATCCAAGTTTCAAAAGAAAAAACAAAATTTATGAAAGCTCATTTAATGATTTAACAATAAAGAAGATAATAGCAAAATTATTTAAATAATCGAGCATGAGGAAGACACACGTTAGTATAATTAGTTCAAAAATTGATGTTTCGAAGGACCAAAAGATAAATAATAAACGGACAAAAAAGCTGTTTGGAATATACCGAACTCCGTCCCCAATATTTGGAATATCCTGCGATCCTCACAAACGTTACCGAACTTAACGAGGTCAAGTCCAGTAAAGTATAAAGAATTGCAATATTTTAATTAATGGATTTTTTTGAATTTGCTAATATTTGCTTCTCTTGCAGGTACACTTAACACTGAGGGGGGGGTGCAATTAGACAAGCCCAGCTTGTCTTTGGCCCAATCCAATGATGAAGCAACACTGCCAAACAAATAAAATGGAACCGGGTACGTGCGGAACCCGAACCCGGCTATGATGGATACTTCGCGGATCCTAATGACCCGAAGTATAAATGCTGATCTTTCTCTCTCTACTCTCAGAACTTCAAGATTTCGATTTTTCTTTCTTGCTTCTCCGGTGCCTCTCTCTTCTTCTTCTTCTCTCTATTTTCTCTGAAACCCTAGCTCTGTTCGTGCTCTCACTTCGGTGATCGAAGCTTGAATCGAGCTAGGTAATGGTTGATGATGATTGTTGATGCTGATTCAACGAAAACTCTTTGGTTTTATGTTGAATCAATCAACCCTGAAACCTCAGCACCAACTTCTCACCTTCGCGATGAACTATCTCAAGCGCAAACCCTAGTTTGCCCAGAAACGTTTGATTTCCACAATCAAACGTGTGATTCTCCTTCTCTTAGGTAAAATCCTTTCTTCTTTACTGTTTCTTTCCAGATTCCTTTGATTTTGAGTATTGTAGCAGAAATCCTAATTTCTGCCTCTTTGATTTGCAGGTGAAGATCACTCAAACAGAGATCCTCAGAGGTCCAGAAAGGTAAATCTCACACCCTAGTGTCTGTTGATTTAATCTTTCTTTGATCTGAATGGAAACCCTAATTTCTCTTGTAATCTTCTCTTTCATGCACACACTGAGTTTCACCTTTGAAACTCAGCCCAGAATTATTCTACCAGTTACACCTTCAAGATTCCTCACTCAGGTAATCAAACCTTCCTAACCTCTGTTCCTTTTCTTTTCTTGATTTCAGTCAAAGAAACCCTAAGTTTTAACACTGTTTTCTCTTGTTCTTGCAAGGTACAATCACTCTTTGATCATACAACCAGAACCCAGAATATTGTGTTAGAACAAAGAAGATAGGGAGCAAACGTAACAGGGAGTGTAATGTAGAGTAGAATAGAAAACTGAAAAACTGTAAAAACTTTATTGATAGTTGAATTGTATGTATCTACAATTGTATTGCTTATTTACACTTATATACACCACATAGGCTCAATGTGGACATGTTAGTTAGAGGGTTAGTTAGAAGCCTAACAACCTCTAACTAAATAAACCACTTAGGCTCACACACTAACAAACTGTTTGATTGTTTGTTAGTTAGGGAGTCCAACGGCTCTATTTAGGTATTTAGGGTTTTTATAGTACAAACCCCAATACCCCCCCATAATATAGAAACCCTAACATACAGGATTACAAACCAAAGCACTTAGGCTAGGAATTACAAGTAGAAAAACCTTAACCTAATCTACTAAGCTAGAGAAATAGGACTTAGATCCTCAGGACAGACCCCTGGTACTAGTCTTAGAGTAAAAATCAGCTTGAGACAAGCCCCCAAGCAATAGCTTTTAGTGATTGCCTACTAGTTTAGAAGGCAACCAAGCCTATTTCTCTTCTTAGTTTCACAAAGGCTTCTCCTTTGAGAGCCTTAGTGAACAAATCAGCTAATTGTTCTTTGGTAGAACAATATTCCACACTTAGCTTGCCATTTGTAACTTGCTCCCGTATGTAGTGAAACTTTGCTTGAATGTGCTTTGTCCTTCCATGTGAGCTAGGATTCTTTGCTAGGCTTAGAGCAGATTTGTTATCAATCCTTAGGATAGGAGGTTGACTTAGAGTGACCTGCAACTCAGAGATTAGTGAATCTAACCATGCTGCTTGGGTAGCAGCTGCACATCCAGCAATATATTCTACCTCACATGAGGACAGAGCAACAACACTTTGCTTCTTTGAGTTCCAAGAGATTGGTGCTCCTTGAAACTTAAAGAGGTACCCTGAGGTACTTCTTCTATCAATGTGATCTCCACACCAATCAGAATCAGTGAAGCCCTCTAGGATAACCTTATTAGTTTCAGACTTAGTAGGAAAGAAAATACCAAAATTGAGTGTACCTTTGATGTACCTCAATATTCTTTTGGTAGCATTAAGATGAATTTGCCTAGGTTCATTCATAAACCTTGACACCATACCTGTAGCAAACAAGATATCTGGTCTGCTGTGACACAGATACCTTAGAGAGCCAATCATTTGTCTGTATAGTGTAGCATCTACCTTAGTACCAACCTCATCAGTCTCCTTGCCCAAAATTCCTTCTGCTGGGTTTACTGCAGAATTACATTCTGCCAAGTCAAATCTGGCCAGAACCTCTTTAGCATATTTGAGTTGGTGTAGGATGATACCCTCTGGTATTCTTAGGAATTCCATTCCTAGGAAGTAAGATAACTTGTCCAGGTCTGTCATTTCAAATTCTCTCTTCATAGAGTCTTTAAACACATCAATCTCCTTAGCACAGTTTCCTGTCACTAATAGATCATCTACATATAGGCATACTAAGAGAAGATAGATATGTAGACTGCCTTTGACATACATGCCATATTCATTAGAGCACTTAGTAAACCCATTAGTAGTAAAGAAAGTGTCTATACGTTTGTTCCAAGCTCTAGGAGCTTGTTTCAACCCATATAGAGCCTTGTGCAGTAGGAACACCATTTCCTCTTTGCCTTTAACTTCAAAACCTGGTGGCTGCTTGATGAACACTATTTCTTCAAGTGGCCCATTTAAAAATGCAGATTTTACATCCATATGATATAGTTCCCAACCCTTGTTGCAAGCTAGGGCTGTAACTAGTCTAATTGTCTCATGCCTTGCCACTGGAGAAAAGACTTCAGTAAAGTCTATCCCTTCTTTCTGTTGAAAACCACGAGCCACTAATCTGGCCTTATGTTTAACAATAGTTCCTTTAGGATCTAGCTTAAGTTTGTAAACCCACTTAACACTGATGGCCCTTTTACCTTTAGGTAGATGAGTAAGAGTCCAAGTACCATTCTTCTCAATGGAATTTAGCTCTTCCTGCATAGCTTTCTTCCACTTCACATCTTTAAGTGCCTCTAGGTAGTTCACAGGCTCAGCATCAGCTAGCATTGCATAGTGTAGAAGATCACCCTCTGCACTCACATCTAGGTCAGTAATTAATTCATAATCAGCCAACCTTCTAGGTGGATTTCTAACCCTTTGGCCCCTAGCAACTTGTTGAATAGGAGTAGGATTAGGTGTTTCAGGCTCCTCATCTTGAGGAGGTTGATCTGCTTGTTGTTGCATATTGTCTTGGTCACTGTCAGAGGTATCTTCATCATCTTGATGAAGTATTTCTGGTGTAGTAGTAGCTTCTTCAGGGTCATTGGGATGTTCTGAGTTTTGTTGCTTAGAATCATTCCAATTCCATTCCTCATTCTCTAGAACAGTCACATCTCTAGAGATCTCTACCTTGTTGTTTTTAGGATTAAACAACCTGTAGGCTCCTGTAGGATGATAGCCAACCAGTATAAGAGGCTTACTCTTGTCTTCTAGTTTCTTTCTCTTTTGGTCTGGGATATGTGAGTAGCATAGAGAACCAAAAATCCTGAGATGAGCCACACTTGGCTTGTCTCCACACCGGACTTCTTCTGGAACCTTTCCTTCTAGTCTCTTGGTGGGACACCTATTTAGAATGTAAGCTGCAGTTGAGACAGCTTCACCCCAAAAAGTGTTAGGAAGTCTTTTATGCTTGATCATGGATCTGGACATGTCAAGCAGTGTTCTGTTCCTCCTTTCCACAACTCCATTGTGTTGAGGAGTGTAGGGTGAGGTAATCTCATGAATGATGCCTCTTGTAGTGCAGTAATCCTTGAACTCATGTGAGGTATACTCACCACCACCATCTGTCCTTAGGATTTTTAGCTTTCTGTCACTTTGCCTCTCTGCCTGCTTTAGGAACTTCTTGAACACTTCCAAGGCTTCTCCTTTGGTCTTGATCAAGTACACTCATAGCCTCCTAGAGAACTCATCTACAAAGGACAGAAAGTACCTTTTGTTACTAAATGATAAAACATCAAATGGACCACATATATCTGAGTAAACAACATGCAGTAAATCCTTAGCCCTACTAACAATTTCTGCCCTAAACTTCTTTCTAGGTTGTTTTCCCAAAATACAAGTGGTACATACCCCATCAGGGGACTCAATCTTTGGTAGTCCCCTAACTAAACCTTTGGAACTTAGTTTAGTTAGGCTGCCAAAGTTTAAGTGGCCAAGTCTCCTATGCCAAAGCTCACTTTCAATACTAGTAGTAGCACTAAAACATTCTGCTTTTACAGTGCTTATACTAGTCTTAAAAGTTCTGTTTTTGGCTAAGGAACTTGTAAGAACCAGTTTATCCTTAGTATCAAAAATTTTCAGTTTTAGATCTTTCATAATGATTGAGAATCCTCTCTCAACCAATTGTCCTAGACTAATCAGGTTATGACTAATACCAGGAACATAGTAGACATCATGGATCAATATTACCTGCCCATCATCTTTAGTAAACATCACATTACCCATACCTTCAGCTTCAAGTGTTAGGTTGTTAGCACACTTGATAGTTGTCCTTCTCTTAGGATCAAAATCAACTAGCCAACCTTTGTTACCTGTAAGGTGATTTGAACACGCAGAGTCTAGATACCATATCTCAGTGATGGTGCTGCCATCACTGTTTGTTACCACTAAAGCAATAAAATTCTTATCTTGTTTTATATCTATAGCAGTTACATGCAGATTAGGTCTAGATTCTGTTTCAGTAGTATCAATACTAATAGTACTAAAGGCTACTGCACCTTCAGAGTCAGTATCTTCCTCAGCCACATTGGCTTCAGTACTTGACTCCTTAGGCTTATTAGTGTTTCTTGTAGGACACTCAGTGGCATAGTGTCCTAACTTATCACACCTATAGCACTGGACTTTTGATTTGTCCTTTTTCTTAGTGTTGTTATTACTCTTAGAAGAATTAGATGAATTAGACTTAGGTTTAGAGTTACCTGCCTTACCCTTAGAACCTGTTGCTTTCTTACTGTTGCTACCTTTGTTGCCCTTTTTTGACTTACCCTTAGCCAGCATAGCAGTGTCTTCATCATCTGATTCTTCTTCCAGGATTTCCATACGGATTTCCTTGGCCTCTAGCTTGCCTTGAAGCTCCTCTAGCTTCAGGCCCACATTCTTAGTGGTTTCCTCTATAGTGTTGGTCACAGTATACCACTTCTTTGGCATTGACCTCAATATTTTCCTACACAGAGAGTTTTCTTCAAGTTTCTCTCCTTGTAGTGCCATATCATTTTTAATTTTCTTCACTCTGTTGAAGAAGTCAGTTACTTTCTCATCTTTTTTCATTTTAAGACTTTCATACTGTGCTCTTAGAGCTTGCAGTTTTTCCTCCTTTATTGGAGCTGCTCCACAGTAATAGTGTTGTAATGCATCCCATGCTGCCTTAGAAGTCTCACAATCCCTTACCCTTTCAAAGTCTTCCTCTCCACATGCCCTGTGGATGAGTGACAGACCCTTGAAGTCCTTCATTTCTGACTCAATGAACTCTTTCTTTTCAGCAGGTGTAGCATCTGCTGCTGCAAGAGGTGTGAGACCCTCTTTTACCAAGTAGAGGCATCCATGTGATCCCAGTATAGGCTTCATTTGAATAGCCCAAGTATCATAGTTGTTCCCATTGAGTTTGGGAACATAATTGTCTTCTTTTCCCATTCCTGCAGTTTTACACTTTTAAAACACACACAGATTAGAACACAATGACCTGCACAATTTCACACTGTGCAGGGTTAAAGAAATTTTAAAGAAAGCTTAAAGAACTTAAGAAAAAACACAGAGTAGAGTTAGAAAGATGCCCTGGATCGATTGCCAAAAGCTCTGTTTATACCATAATGGATTTTTTTGAATTTGCTAATATTTGCTTCTCTTGCAGGTACACTTAACACTGAGGGGGGTGCAATTAGACAAGCCCAGCTTGTCTTTGGCCCAATCCAATGATGAAGCAACACTGCCAAACAAATAAAATGGAACCGGGTACGTGCGGAACCCGAACCCGGCTATGATGGATACTTCGCGGATCCTAATGACCCGAAGTATAAATGCTGATCTTTCTCTCTCTACTCTCAGAACTTCAAGATTTCGATTTTTCTTTCTTGCTTCTCCGGTGCCTCTCTCTCTTCTTCTTCTCTCTATTTTCTCTGAAACCCTAGCTCTGTTCGAGCTCTCACTTCGGTGATCGAAGCTTGAATCGAGCTAGGTAATGGTTGATGATGATTGTTGATGCTGATTCAACGAAAACCCTTTGGTTTTATGTTGAATCAATCAACCCTGAAACCTCAGCACCAACTTCTCACCTTCGCGATGAACTATCTCAAGCGCAAACCCTAGTTTGCCCAGAAACGTTTGATTTCCACAATCAAACGTGTGATTCTCCTTCTCTTAGGTAATGTCATACCCCAATTTTGTCCGGCTTAGGTCAAAACCCTAATTTTCAATCAAAAATAAATCAAGTCTTAGCATTCATCCTAGAGGTTAGGAAGAGCATCATGCTTGCATCTTAGAAGTTTCAGAATGCATTTTAGGGTTAGAAAAGCATTGCATGGCATTTTAGAGCACTTTAGAGCATGTCTAGGGTTTCTAGGGTTTTTCCTAGTTCAAAGGGTATTTTGGTAATTTCGCCAAAAAGACTTATTTTCTCATCATGCATGCATTTCTAGAGTTTTAGAGTCATCCAAAGGGTCTCAGGATCATTGTTAGAGTGGAAATGAAGTTTGGAGCAAAATTAGGGTTTTTGGGACCAAAAGGGCATTTTGGTCATTTCACTAAAATAAATAATTTCTCGGTAAAAACCATTATACATCTCTTGAGGAATTTATGTGAATCCAAGTGAGTATAGTTGTGTATTTTTTGTGCATCATGAGAATATTTTTGGCATGAAATTCGGTTTTTGAACAAAAGGGTAAAATGGTCATTTCCTTTGGATTGGGGTCAACAAATCAATTTTGGGATTGGTGAGATCATAAAATTCAGAGCCCAATCATTGAATCATGGGGCATGGCCCAAAATGGTAAGATTAATGAAGAATTATCTAGAAAAAAAAATCAAGAAAAAGAAAGGATAATTAGAAAGGTAGTGGGAGACAAATAGTACAATGACAACTTGCAATTACTCTCTCTCTCTCTCTTGTCCTTTGGCTGCGAATTCCAGCCATTTTTTCCCCATTTTTGGTTTATTTTATTGATTGAAAATTGTGTTTAAATCATGGCCTTCCATTCAAGTGTTAAATGCAATCCTCACCCTTCATTTGAATTAAAATGGCACTCTTGTAATATGCTTCATGAGAAAATACATTTTTGTAATTAAGCTTATCCTTCACTCACCTCCTTAAGCTACACCCCTCAGCCCTCTCTCTCCTCACTTTGTGCTTTCTAATTGCCCCTAATCCATGTGACATTTGATCTTGACCCTTGGTTCCAAATTTAGATGCAATCCTAGAGCACCTAAAAAAATAAGAGACTAAATTACCCTTAAACCTAGTTTCATCCTATAAATACCTCCCTCATTCCCACACCTAGGATGGATCTTTTTTGCTTCTCATTTGCCTCTCATTCTCCTACACAAAAACCCTAGCACACCAAAAGCACTTCCTCCCCCTCTCCTTCCTCACCAAAACCGTAGCCTCTCCCTCCCTCCTCCATATATTTTCTTCAACTTTTCACCACCAAATCCTCCATTTCTTGTTAGATCACCATCCTTCCTTCCATTCTCTTCAAGGTTGCATCATCAAATTGCTAGTAATTTTTTGAGCTTATCACCTTCTTCATTTCATTATAGTTTTGAGGTAATCCTTGAAGCTTTGCACCTCATATTTAATTTTCTTGCATGATCTCTCCTCTACTCCAAACTCCTTCTTGATTGTTGTTTGCTTTGAGGATCCATTTCAAACATTTTGACAAAGACTTAGGGAGCTTTGGGTGTTTGAGATGGGTCCTTGGCCTTGAAGGAGTTATTCTTCTATTTGAATAATTTCCCTTGCATCTTTACATATTATGCACTAAATTTCATAAATAAATTGTTGTCTATGGGCTCTAGCATTTTCGCATATCATGAAAAAAATTAGGGTTGATATGATTTTGTTTCACTTCCTTGCTTAATCATATGAATCCTTGTAAAAAATAGATCTATGTTGCTTTGTGTTAATTTTGTTGTTTTCTTTATTAAATAAAATGTGGATCTATGTTTCCTTTGGTTCCCATGCTTATAGATCTAAAAATATTTCTAAGTTGATTTTGTTGTTGTTCTTTGTTTAATGATGTTAAATCTTGTTATTAGTATTTCATTTTAGTGTTAAATGTTACTTTTGTTGTTTGATGATTTAGCAATATGATTCCCACTAGTGCCTAGTGCACCTTGACCTAAGTGGTGAAGATTGCTAGAAATGACTCAATTTAGCGATGTGTTTATTTAATCTTTGCATTTTCATTTGCTTATTGTAAATTGTTGATGATAGGCAAGTTGATTCTCACTAGTGCCTAGTGCACTTTTCCCAAAGTGAGAGGATTGCTCTATGTGATTCAACCTAGTTATGTGTTTATTTAATCTTGGTATTTTTAATTTGCTTATTGTTCATTGTTGATGATAGGCAAGTTGATTCTCACTAGTGCCTAGTGCACTTTTCTCAAAGTGAGAGGATTGCCCTATGTGATTCAACTTGGCTTTAGTGTTTATTTACTTGCTCTTGTATTCTAATTTTATTATTGTCCATTGTTGATGATAAATCATATGATTCCCACTTATGCCTAGTGCATCATATTCTAAGTGGTGAGGATGGTTTTAGATGATTCAACCTTCTCCTCTCAATTTCTTAATGAATAAAAGATGAGATAGTTAGGTTTATGGTTTAAGGTCCATGGGGTATTGCAAAGGATAGGTTACCCAAAACCTTGATGCTCCCTCCTCTTTGATTGTGTTATTAGCCTTTGCGCCCTTATTCATGAATGCAAAGGATAGGCCTACCTTAGCCTTGATGCAATTTCTCCTTTTGTTCATGTTATCGAGAAATCGTTGCTCATATGTTCCTTAGTTTAATTAAGACAATTCTATGCCTATGATCAATTGCTTGCTTGTTTTTGATGCATTTTAAATGTCTTGATTCAATTATATGCCATTCCATCCATGTGTATGACCTCCTAATGAAGACGTAAGTCTACATACATGTTGTAGCATAGAGTCATTAGGGTAAATACACCCCTTCCTACACACACACATTTGCTTTGAGAACTTCATCTTGCATCCTTGATAAGTGGATCTTTTGATCATATTGGCATGTTTAGTCTTAATTAATGTTCAACATATGCATGATTCCGTAATCATTGAATGTGCTTGAATTTTGTAACCAATCATTGATAATAACTACACCCCTTTCTTTTTCCAAAAAAAAACTTTCAAACTCTTTTCCAATTAATGCGAGTTATTAGTGACTATCACTCAAAGCCTTGGCTTGTTTGATTGTCATGAACGCCATCAAGGGTTATTAGTAATGATCACTCAAAGCCTTTGCTTGCTTGATCATTATGAAAGCTTTTCCCCTTTCAAACCCTTTTCAAAAACATTTTTATTAGAACTACGTCGCTTTGATTCCCATTTGGGATACGTAGGAGCGAGTCACGTTCTCGTCAAGCGCAACAAATAAAAATCCTTTTCGCAACCCTAAACCAATCATTTTCACAAAACAAACCAAAAAGTCATTTTCAAACCCATTGTTATTAGTGACTATCACTCTAAGCCTTGGCTTGTTTGATTGTCATGAATACTATCCGGAGTCATTAGTAATGATCACTCAAAGCCTTTGCTTGCTTGATCATTATGAAAGCTCTTCCCCTTTTCAAACATTTTCGAAAACCAAAAAAACCAAGAACTACGTGTGATTTGATTCTCTACCAGGAGATACGTAGGACCAGAGGGCGGCCGACCTCTGTCAATTGCATTAATAAAAAACTTTCTTTTCTCTTTTAATTCACTTTTCTCATTTTTCTCAAAAAGTACAAAAATAAATAAGTGTTTATCGAGTCCTTTTTTTATTATTATTATAAGGGTAAAAACATTATTTTTGAATTAATAAATGTTTACACATTTAGTTAAAAGGTAACCTTCTTTAAGAAGGATGTCGTAGGGTGCTAATACCTTCCCTACGCATAAACGACTCCCGAGCCTAAAACTGGTCCGCAAGACCCCCTTATCCACTCAATAGGGATTTTCCAATGTTTGCCCTTAAACTAAAACTTTGGTGGCGGCTTCATTGCAAAAATGACGAAGAATCCCTCCTTCGGATTTTTCGGTCGCTACAGCTGGCGACTTCACTGGGGACTAATTAAGAGAGTCAAGCCTAATTAACTAAATGTGTAAGTTTTATTAGCTTTATATTTTGTTTTTACCCTTATTCTTATTTTATTTATTTATTAGCATTTCTTATATTATTTAACCTTAGGGTAGATGACTCTTTTGTTACTATTGTTGTACATCTTGTCCAGTTTGGTTAGTTTAGGTATTTTGCTCTCATCACACACCTCACTTACACTTTTGCACACACCTTTGAGTGGGGCCCTATACCCGGGTCTGCAAATAACTTAGGACGAGTGGAGATTATTAGTGACAGTCATTCTGGATTTTATCTGTCTGACTCTCATGAAAGTCTCAGCCAGAGTACGCTCTTTTATGGTATCCCACACCAGGTAGCTCGCTATCGTTGTGGATCATATCATGAAAGGGATTTTAGCTCTAGAGACCGTTGTGAGGAAGTGAATAGAGCCACCTGAGAGATTGATCACATAAACAACCCTAGACCATGTTGAAAATTCCAGTTTAGACATGACCCACCTAGGACACAGGGGCATTATACTTACTGTCTCTATTAATCTTGGTTAGCATTTCTCCAAAATAAAATCACTCAAAAAAAAAACATTTCATGCTTCCTTCATTTGCATACACAGGAGACGACATCACTCATTCCATTCATCATACAAAAATCATCATGCATTCATAACAAAATCATTCTTTTCACATGCATCACGTTACCATTTCCCCACCATACATTTCATCATCTCTAAATAACAAAAATATCATCTGCATTATTTGTCCATCTTGCATATCCACACTGGAAAAAAATATCACTGCGGTATTATATATTCTTTCATCATTTCATTCCCTCTTCATGCATTATATGAAAAAAGGGGGGCATTTATTTCTTTCACATCCATTTTAAAGGCATTCCTCTCATGCATCATAAAAAAAAATTATTCCTCTTACATGCATCTCATATTCCTACATGCATCAAAATAAAAATCCGAAACTTCCCCATTATGGCATCATTCATCATCCATACCAGTTTAAGGTACCCTTCCGTCACATTCAAAAATCATCACGCATTTCATCTCCATTGTTGCTCATGTACAACAAACATCCATATGTTCATGCATTATACTTTATTTCAAAGAAAACATATAAGAAAATCACCATGCATTCATACTAAAATGATTTTTCCATAAGCATTTTATTATCATTCCCCTACCATGCATCTTATCATCTAGAAAATAACAAAAATATCATTCATCTCATTCAAAGTGCATCATCTTGCACATCCATACACCAAAAATAATAAATAGCACATTGGTATTATAAAAAAATTGCATTCATTCATTATTTCATTACTCCTCTTCATGCATCATAAAGGAACAAAAACAAAAGTCCTTCATTCTCATGCATCTCAAAAACAGCTCATTCATGCGTCATAAAAAACAAAAACAAAAGTCCTTCATTCCTATGCATCTCCAATACATTATCTCCTTCATGCATCATAACAAAAACAAAAGTCATTCATTCCTCTCATACCCATCTCAAGGGCATCAGTCCTCTCACATGCATTGAAACAAAATTAGGAATTGCATCGTTCATCATCCAATAGTTTTGTTGTTGTTTTGTTAGCCTCTCACTCTAATTGAACTTTAAAAAATAAAAAATAAAAAATAAAAAAATCACACGCTTGCTTAAGGTATCATTATGCATTTCATTCACCTGCATCATTGTCTGTGTACAACAACATTCATATGTTCATGCATTCTGCTTTATTCAAATAATTTTCCAAATAAATAAAATATGAAACTCATAAGTTTTTTTGACACACTGTTTGATGAGAGACGATGCCTTCTTGAAAATATATTTTAATTGATTCCTCTTCCTTGGAAAATGTTGTCATACCCTAACTTGATTCACCAACATCAAGTCTTTTACCCTTCACCCCATATACATCCTACTCATACCTACAACATTTATGGAAACCATCCACCCACCTAACCCTTCAATGGAATTCACCAATAACTCCTCCACCATCATGGTCACTACAATATTGACCATATCATAGGCTTGACCCTTAGCCACTGCGTGCCCCACCAAGGACACCAGCCAACATATATCTCACACCCGTGATAAGAAGCGTAAATGTCTATTTTGTTAACTTGTGTGGTTTTGACAATTAAAATTGCTCTATCTTAAGCGGTGTTAACTCTCCACCAAGCATTTGCAAAATAAACTAACATGACCTGTGTGTTTATCGTTGTTCGAGTCAGTTATACTACCCCCATCTTTCTTCATTTTCAAAACCAGATCCAACCATCCATAGAAGGCCCAGTCCCCACAAGAGTATTTCACTTCACGAATAACACTTTGTACGCTCCATACTGGGGTAGAGTAATGATCACTAAGATTTTCTGCTAGCTTTCTAAACACTCGTGCAAGTCCTTTGAGTAAAAAAAAAACAAAAGAAATCCAAAAAAGAAAAGCCCGTTAGGTTGAAAACTCGCGAGAGCAGCCTAAGCAAAAATTAGGGCATAAAAAAATAATAAATAAGGAAAAGCAAATATGTTAAAATGAAGTTTTGTCCTATAGTTACAATTTCGAGAAAATAAGCAATCATGTTTTGAAGTGAAGCTTGGCAACTTTCCCACATCCTAAAAAGAGAAATACCCTTTGCCACCCACTTCGAGCCAAGAAAATCAAAAATCTTTCAAACACCTTAGACAATGATCAATCCCATATCTGACAGCTCGCTCAGCTCGAAAGAAAAAAGAAAAATCACAAAAAAGTGAAATTCAAAAAAGAGGATCGAAAAGTCCTAAAAAAAAAACAAAAAAAAAACAAAGTGGTAGAAATTGTGAGCTGACACTTCACACCATCGAGCATATAAAAGATCCTTGTCTGAAATAAACCCTCAAACACTTCCTTTGGCCTAAGCATCCTATCCTCCATAAACCCTCAAATGCGCGCTACAACCCTAAAACAGGCTCATTCTACCATGAAGCGCATAAAAGATTCTTTGTTTCAACCAACCCCGAACACTCTCAGGAGCAAAGTAATCATTTCCTTCATGAATCATTAACCACTGGCCATATTACAATCCAAAGGCCTATTCTGATCAGTGATTGGTTGCTTCCATTTTTCTCAAAGCTTACACTCTAGGACAAAATAATCGGAATAATTTATTTGCTAAAAAAAAAACAAAGAGAAAAATATTATTACACAAAAAATAAATAAAAATAAATAAAAACTTAAAAGGGCTTGCACGCTCGAAGTTCATCAAGAGAAGATAACAGTGATCATCAACAAAGTGAATTTTCATCGAACCAAAAACTCGTGACTGTCTTAGCTTGTGGAATCCTTCCCAAGGAAAACCACAAATCCCTACTAAGACAGTTACTTGACTTATCATATCAAAATGGGGCAATACCCCACCCTCCATTCCACTCAAACTCAGGGAGATTTTTTAGCATCCCCAAAACACCCTCATCTTTCATCCCGTTCATATACTACACTCATGTAGCCATACCAGACCAATTTCCAAACCATTATTCTAACTTTACACCCTGTCACAATCCCACTCGAGATGGGGCAATCTTCACCTTTCATGGATTGGGGCAACCTTGTCCTCTTGTAGATCGGGGCATCATATCCCTCGGCCCGAAAGAATCCTTCTGCCTCCCATTCCATTCATTCCTAGCCACGCGTCACCCCAATACCTGCATAGTTCCCAATCCCTCAACCAGGCTATATCCTTAGTTGTCATTGTCCAAAGGCAGACTGTTTCACTCCCCACTATTTGAAGTCAAAATTGGGGCAGTCAAACATTTTTACCTTGGGGCAAGCTTATCTCTCATAAGTTGGAGCCAATAAACCTCATCCTCCACTCCACTCATGTGTCACACTTAACTATACCCTACATTTCTTGAACCCTGAGTCAACTGGCACATTCATTTACATTCGCACTGTTTTTCATATTTATTAAGCAAATGCTTCAAAGAGAGAGACACACGATAATGACAATCCCTCTAAGTTAACATCTTAGACTTGAAAGCTTAGTCATCATGGGTCATCATAACCAAATGAGAACCCATCTGCAAATACACATCTCAATCTCTAGAAAAGGGCACTAATACATTGCCGCAAGCCACATTTTTCAAGATGACAATCTTGAGCTTACCAGAGTTCAAGTCCAAGCCATCAAAAATCTTTCTTCCAAGGAACGATCAATTCAAAAGGTT
Source organism: Astragalus membranaceus (assembly GCA_039519185.1). NCBI lineage: Eukaryota > Viridiplantae > Streptophyta > Magnoliopsida > Fabales > Fabaceae > Astragalus > Astragalus membranaceus. The sequence goes on from CM076846.1 coordinate 218,126,425, forward strand.
CAGCTCTCTGTTCCCAGCATCAAAAGTTTTGTTTCTCATCAAACATTTTTGCATCCTTACAAAAACAAAAAAGTGTTGTTACCAACAAATCATGCATTATACATGTCCTCATTATTCTAGAATTAAACCATGCATCTGATCATACCCATCACAACTCTTTCATACAAGTATGATACATGCATTCACATTCCACTTGTTTTGCCTACACGATTTTGCTTCTTGTGCATTACGCATTGCGTATGCGGGCATGCATAGCCACGCTTAACATGTATCGCTTCAATAAAAATGTCAAATGCCGGTTGCATCATTACCAAAAGTCTGTCTACATCCCAATCAATCACATCATTGCACCATGTATTTAGGCATTTCCTTTTATTCACCGTAGCGTTTGCATCAAAATATTACGTATCCATCACATTCATATACTCATTTCATGCATTCTTCAAATACCAAAAAGACAATAAAACGAAAAGAAAAAAAAAACCTCCCACATCCCAACAAACATCCAATCATTGCATCATACAACATCAAGTCATGCAGCTACCACGACCCTTCATCTAAGCATTACGTGTGCACGTTCATTCATTCATTCATTCATTGATTCATTCATTCATTCATTCTTTTATTCATGAAAAGGGGCAAAACAAGAGAAAACCAAAAAGGCAAAAATCATCCACATTGCACCCGTTACTCCCACCAAAGCATAGGTCATTCCATCATGCAATCAACAGTACATTTGCATTCGCATGTTATCTGCATCCGCATCCACAGCTTATCAATTTATGTTTCCGACCAACTTCAACATCCATCATTCACGGGCCTTTTGTAGTCCATTCACCTTCGCATTGCACATTCATCACATTGCATACCGTTAACACTTTTTTGCTTCGATAGACGTGCCAAGTGCCGGTCTCATCGTTGCCCAAAGCTTTCTACTTCACCAATCATATCATTTGCTATGCATTCATGTATTTCCTTTATTCACCATAGCATTTGCATCAAAGTATTACATTCGCATTATATTCACATTCGCATTGCATGCATCAAGAAAAGAAGCAAAATAAATAAGAAAAAAGCAAAAAAAAAAATCCATCCATTACATTCATCGTCACACCAAAAATTAATCACTACAGTCATATTCACGTCTCATTCACCGTTGTCAACTTTCTCATTCCATCAGGTTCAACACCCATGGTATACCCATTTCATTCATCATCTCACGTTCATCACATTACATACATGACATTGTTTGCTTCGATAGATGTCCAAGTGTCGGTCTCATCGTTGCCCCCAAAAAAAGAGTTTTTTTTACATTACTAATCATATCTTTGTACCATGCATGGCATTCGCGTCAAAGCATTACATTTGCATCCCATTCACACTTTGCATTTCATACACTCATATACCAAGAAAAAAAGAGAAAAGCAAAAAAAGACAAAAAGAGGAAAATTGTTCATTCCATCACATTCATCATTCCACCAAAATCAATCAGCACGACCACATTCCTACTTTATCTGCATTCACACACGTTGTTCGTCAACCTCCATGTCCCATCAACTTCGACTCACAGCATCTGCCACATTTCATTCACCCCATTGAACACTTACCATTTCACATACCTATATTGCACGCATATATCATTCATCGCATTTTCAGATATGCCAGATATAGATAGCTTTTCCCTTCTCAGGTAAATGCATTCATTAGGTATGTCCTTGGCAAGTACGCCATGTGTCAATCCCAATAATTTGTTCCCTCAAAGTCAGTGCTCCAAGCACTGGTTTCATACCACAATCCAGAATCTCAATACTCCTTTAGACCTCCTAGTGGTCCCTCAGAGCCCAAGCGCTCCTTCAGACCCCCAGCGGTCCTTCAGAGCCCAAGCGCTCCTTCAGACCATCAATGGTCCTTCAATCCAGATCGCACGTCGCGTTATCGAGCAACCGACGGATCATCCGGCCCCAGGCCCTTCAGACTAGTTGTGTCCGCCTAAAAAACACAGTGCACGTCCTTCGAGGTGCGCAAGTCAGGTCAACGACCTGACCTTGCCCCCATGGCTGCTCGAAAAAGGCCATCCCCCAAACAGACCGTTTTACTAGTACCGTTGCTAGTTTGCGCTCCTTCAGACCCATTGGTCCATCAGGCTTAGGCATGCCCTTCAGACCTCGTCGGTCCTTCAGTTTAACTCCAATCAATGCGTCAAGCATCGGCTGCGAGTTAGACCATCAGAGCCCCAAGTGCTCCTTCAGATCCCCAGCGATCCTTCTTTACTTTTTGTTCTATATCAACCAATTTTTTTCAATAATTTATAAAAAAGGATGACCTTGACAAAATTAGTGCATTTTTATCTTTATTTCTATTTTACTCGAGAAACCTGGAAAACCCTCCGTATTTCCTAGTAAAATATAAATAAAGAGGGGCAGCTGTCATACCCCAATTTTGTCCGGCTTAGGTCAAAACCCTAATTTTCAATCAAAAATAAATCAAGTCTTAGCATTCATCCTAGAGGTTAGGAAGAGCATCATGCTTGCATCTTAGAAGTTTCAGAATGCATTTTAGGGTTAGAAAAGCATTGCATGGCATTTTAGAGCACTTTAGAGCATGTCTAGGGTTTCTAGGGTTTTTCCTAGTTCAAAGGGTATTTTGGTAATTTCGCCAAAAAGACTTATTTTCTCATCATGCATGCATTTCTAGAGTTTTAGAGTCATCCAAAGGGTCTCAGGATCATTGTTAGAGTGGAAATGAAGTTTGGAGCAAAATTAGGGTTTTTGGGACCAAAAGGGCATTTTGGTCATTTCACTAAAATAAATAATTTCTCGGTAAAAACCATTATACATCTCTTGAGGAATTTATGTGAATCCAAGTGAGTATAGTTGTGTATTTTTTGTGCATCATGAGAATATTTTTGGCATGAAATTCGGTTTTTGAACAAAAGGGTAAAATGGTCATTTCCTTTGGATTGGGGTCAACAAATCAATTTTGGGATTGGTGAGATCATAAAATTCAGAGCCCAATCATTGAATCATGGGGCATGGCCCAAAATGGTAAGATTAATGAAGAATTATCTAGAAAAAAAAATCAAGAAAAAGAAAGGATAATTAGAAAGGTAGTGGGAGACAAATAGTACAATGACAACTTGCAATTACTCTCTCTCTCTCTTGTCCTTTGGCTGCGAATTCCAGCCATTTTTTCCCCATTTTTGGTTTATTTTATTGATTGAAAATTGTGTTTAAATCATGGCCTTCCATTCAAGTGTTAAATGCAATCCTCACCCTTCATTTGAATTAAAATGGCACTCTTGTAATATGCTTCATGAGAAAATACATTTTTGTAATTAAGCTTATCCTTCACTCACCTCCTTAAGCTACACCCCTCAGCCCTCTCTCTCCTCACTTTGTGCTTTCTAATTGCCCCTAATCCATGTGACATTTGATCTTGACCCTTGGTTCCAAATTTAGATGCAATCCTAGAGCACCTAAAAAAATAAGAGACTAAATTACCCTTAAACCTAGTTTCATCCTATAAATACCTCCCTCATTCCCACACCTAGGATGGATCTTTTTTGCTTCTCATTTGCCTCTCATTCTCCTACACAAAAACCCTAGCACACCAAAAGCACTTCCTCCCCCTCTCCTTCCTCACCAAAACCGTAGCCTCTCCCTCCCTCCTCCATATATTTTCTTCAACTTTTCACCACCAAATCCTCCATTTCTTGTTAGATCACCATCCTTCCTTCCATTCTCTTCAAGGTTGCATCATCAAATTGCTAGTAATTTTTTGAGCTTATCACCTTCTTCATTTCATTATAGTTTTGAGGTAATCCTTGAAGCTTTGCACCTCATATTTAATTTTCTTGCATGATCTCTCCTCTACTCCAAACTCCTTCTTGATTGTTGTTTGCTTTGAGGATCCATTTCAAACATTTTGACAAAGACTTAGGGAGCTTTGGGTGTTTGAGATGGGTCCTTGGCCTTGAAGGAGTTATTCTTCTATTTGAATAATTTCCCTTGCATCTTTACATATTATGCACTAAATTTCATAAATAAATTGTTGTCTATGGGCTCTAGCATTTTCGCATATCATGAAAAAAATTAGGGTTGATATGATTTTGTTTCACTTCCTTGCTTAATCATATGAATCCTTGTAAAAAATAGATCTATGTTGCTTTGTGTTAATTTTGTTGTTTTCTTTATTAAATAAAATGTGGATCTATGTTTCCTTTGGTTCCCATGCTTATAGATCTAAAAATATTTCTAAGTTGATTTTGTTGTTGTTCTTTGTTTAATGATGTTAAATCTTGTTATTAGTATTTCATTTTAGTGTTAAATGTTACTTTTGTTGTTTGATGATTTAGCAATATGATTCCCACTAGTGCCTAGTGCACCTTGACCTAAGTGGTGAAGATTGCTAGAAATGACTCAATTTAGCGATGTGTTTATTTAATCTTTGCATTTTCATTTGCTTATTGTAAATTGTTGATGATAGGCAAGTTGATTCTCACTAGTGCCTAGTGCACTTTTCCCAAAGTGAGAGGATTGCTCTATGTGATTCAACCTAGTTATGTGTTTATTTAATCTTGGTATTTTTAATTTGCTTATTGTTCATTGTTGATGATAGGCAAGTTGATTCTCACTAGTGCCTAGTGCACTTTTCTCAAAGTGAGAGGATTGCCCTATGTGATTCAACTTGGCTTTAGTGTTTATTTACTTGCTCTTGTATTCTAATTTTATTATTGTCCATTGTTGATGATAAATCATATGATTCCCACTTATGCCTAGTGCATCATATTCTAAGTGGTGAGGATGGTTTTAGATGATTCAACCTTCTCCTCTCAATTTCTTAATGAATAAAAGATGAGATAGTTAGGTTTATGGTTTAAGGTCCATGGGGTATTGCAAAGGATAGGTTACCCAAAACCTTGATGCTCCCTCCTCTTTGATTGTGTTATTAGCCTTTGCGCCCTTATTCATGAATGCAAAGGATAGGCCTACCTTAGCCTTGATGCAATTTCTCCTTTTGTTCATGTTATCGAGAAATCGTTGCTCATATGTTCCTTAGTTTAATTAAGACAATTCTATGCCTATGATCAATTGCTTGCTTGTTTTTGATGCATTTTAAATGTCTTGATTCAATTATATGCCATTCCATCCATGTGTATGACCTCCTAATGAAGACGTAAGTCTACATACATGTTGTAGCATAGAGTCATTAGGGTAAATACACCCCTTCCTACACACACACATTTGCTTTGAGAACTTCATCTTGCATCCTTGATAAGTGGATCTTTTGATCATATTGGCATGTTTAGTCTTAATTAATGTTCAACATATGCATGATTCCGTAATCATTGAATGTGCTTGAATTTTGTAACCAATCATTGATAATAACTACACCCCTTTCTTTTTCCAAAAAAAAACTTTCAAACTCTTTTCCAATTAATGCGAGTTATTAGTGACTATCACTCAAAGCCTTGGCTTGTTTGATTGTCATGAACGCCATCAAGGGTTATTAGTAATGATCACTCAAAGCCTTTGCTTGCTTGATCATTATGAAAGCTTTTCCCCTTTCAAACCCTTTTCAAAAACATTTTTATTAGAACTACGTCGCTTTGATTCCCATTTGGGATACGTAGGAGCGAGTCACGTTCTCGTCAAGCGCAACAAATAAAAATCCTTTTCGCAACCCTAAACCAATCATTTTCACAAAACAAACCAAAAAGTCATTTTCAAACCCATTGTTATTAGTGACTATCACTCTAAGCCTTGGCTTGTTTGATTGTCATGAATACTATCCGGAGTCATTAGTAATGATCACTCAAAGCCTTTGCTTGCTTGATCATTATGAAAGCTCTTCCCCTTTTCAAACATTTTCGAAAACCAAAAAAACCAAGAACTACGTGTGATTTGATTCTCTACCAGGAGATACGTAGGACCAGAGGGCGGCCGACCTCTGTCAATTGCATTAATAAAAAACTTTCTTTTCTCTTTTAATTCACTTTTCTCATTTTTCTCAAAAAGTACAAAAATAAATAAGTGTTTATCGAGTCCTTTTTTTATTATTATTATAAGGGTAAAAACATTATTTTTGAATTAATAAATGTTTACACATTTAGTTAAAAGGTAACCTTCTTTAAGAAGGATGTCGTAGGGTGCTAATACCTTCCCTACGCATAAACGACTCCCGAGCCTAAAACTGGTCCGCAAGACCCCCTTATCCACTCAATAGGGATTTTCCAATGTTTGCCCTTAAACTAAAACTTTGGTGGCGGCTTCATTGCAAAAATGACGAAGAATCCCTCCTTCGGATTTTTCGGTCGCTACAGGTAAAATCCTTTCTTCTTTACTGTTTCTTTCCAGATTCCTTTGATTTTGAGTATTGTAGCAGAAATCCTAATTTCTGCCTCTTTGATTTGCAGGTGAAGATCACTCAAACAGAGATCCTCAGAGGTCCAGAAAGGTAAATCTCACACCCTAGTGTCTGTTGATTTAATCTTTCTTTGATCTGAATGGAAACCCTAATTTCTCTTGTAATCTTCTCTTTCATGCACACACTGAGTTTCACCTTTGAAACTCAGCCCAGAATTATTCTACCAGTTACACCTTCAAGATTCCTCACTCAGGTAATCAAACCTTCCTAACCTCTGTTCCTTTTCTTTTCTTGATTTCAGTCACAGAAACCCTAAGTTTTAACACTGTTTTCTCTTGTTCTTGCAAGGTACAATCACTCTTTGATCATACAACCAGAACCCAGAATATTGTGTTAGAACAAAGAAGATAGGGAGCAAACGTAACAGGGAGTGTAATGTAGAGTAGAATAGAAAACTGAAAAACTGTAAAAACTTTATTGATAGTTGAATTGTATGTATCTACAATTGTATTGCTTATTTACACTTATATACACCACATAGGCTCAATGTGGACATGTTAGTTAGAGGGTTAGTTAGAAGCCTAACAACCTCTAACTAAATAAACCACTTAGGCTCACACACTAACAAATTGTTTGATTGTTTGTTAGTTAGGGAGTCCAATGGCTCTATTTAGGTATTTAGGGTTTTTATAGTACAAACCCCAATATTAATAATTCAAAGGCATGTCATATTTTAAAATCATTTAACCCATTAATTAAAATAATCATGATAATAAGTTGAAAATCATACTTTCTCAATCATTCAATACTATAGTTATTTAACCTATATAAACAATTCTTATAAACAGTGTCCGTGCATAGCACAGAGCTGTCGTCTAGTAAAGAAAAGAAATGCAACGTTGTTCAAAGAAAATTATAAAAGGGTAAACTCTTAATTTAGTCCATAAACTATCACACTCTCTCCTATTTGGTCTCTAAATTATAAATATATAATAAATAGTCTCTAAACTTGTGACAGAGTCACTTGTTAGTAAATAAATTACTCCCTAGGGTTACTCTTTCATTGCTTTTTACTGTGATTTCGTTTGGACAGTGTGTCCTTTTAGTAGCTGTTATTTAGTCCTTTATAGGATCTTTCTAGATTGTTGAGGTGTCCCTATAGCTGTCAGCGTATAGGAATATTCCTAGGAATTGTACTAATCATTGGCCTATTTATAGGCAGCATTGAATCAAAGAAAGGCAACAATCATTATCAAATCTAATATTCTCTTACCTCATTGAATTCTGATCCCTAGATTTCCTTGCACTCTCTCTCCGAATCACATTCTTCCATTGTGATTCCAGAGCTTGTGTGACAGCTGCCACCGGCGCCAGCGCCCTAGCTGCTACTGCTCCACTTGTTCAGACGCCAGCGCCTCATTATCGGATTTCCTCTACTTCCACTGTGACAATTGGTATCAACCTTGCTCGATTCTGCTACCATGACTCTTAGCCAGATTGTGCTAGAACCCAACCAATGCATGACTGCTACGACGGAGGTGCTTGGTGCCCGTCTTGACCAGCTTCAAACACACTTGACTGGTGGTATGGCTGAGATTGGTACCATTTTGTGTACCATTCAACAAGCTGCCCTTACAACCACACCACCTCCCCCTCCACCTCCACCAATCCCTCCACCTCTCAACCTTAACCCACCACAACCAACCCCACCATTATGCAACTTGTATATCAAAGGTTGATTTCCCTCGTTTTGATGGGAAAAATGTTCGAGATTGGCTCTACAAATGCGAACAGTTTTTCCCACTAGATGATACTTCTGAGACCTCTAAAGTACATCTTGCTTCCATTCACCTGGAGGGTCTAGCCTTGCAATGGCATCTGAACTATATGCGCCAGAAGTTTGATATTTATCCACCATGGCAGCAGTATGTTGTTGATGTTACTGCCCGTTATGGTGACGCTTATGAGGATCCATTAGCTACCTTGGTTCAAGTCAAGCAAACTGGCTCGTTGCAAGAGTATTTGGATGCTTTTGAGCTTGCTCTTACCCAAGTAAGTCTTATTCCAGAGCACTCACTTAGTATCTTTTTAGCTGGCCTAGAGCATAACACACAAATGCATGTGAGAATGTTTAATCCTACCACTATTGCCCATGCTACTAACCTAGCTAAGTTACATGCTTCCTCCCAAACCCTTGCCAAATCAGTTAACCGTCTCAGCTCTTGGAAATCATCATCCTCAAACACAAAACCCACCCTTTCCACCCAAACACAAGGCACTACCTCATAAAACAACCCTAATCAGAAACCTTTATTCACTAAGACCAATAGAATATTATCCAATGCTGAAATGACTGATAGAAGAGCCAAAGGACTCTGCTGGCTCTGTGATGAACCATTTACACCAGGTCATCAACTGAAACACCGCAAAAACTAACTAATGGTCTTAGAATTAGAGGAGGAAGAACCTCTAAAGCCTGAACCCCAAGACATTGAGCCTGTCCCTACACCAGATACTCCACAAACCCAAGACATGCCCTTACTTTCACTACATGCTATGACTGGTACTAGCAGTAATCAAACTATGCGTGTTACGGGTATGTATGACAAGAAATTGTTACATATCCTCTTGGATAGTGGTAGCACACACAACTTCTTAGACTTGGGTTTGGCTAAGAAACTTGGTTGCTTTCTTGAAGCTGTCACTCCTCTACCTATTACAGCTGGTGGTGGCCACAAACTTGTTACTCCTTATGTATGCAAAGGGTTCAAATGGCAATTACAACAGGCTACTTTCACTGATGATATGATTGTTCTGCCATTAGGTAGCTATGATGCTATTTTTGGGATTCAATGGTTGAAATCTTTAGGTATCCTTTGGGATTTTGATAAGTTACAGATGGAATTCACCACTCAAGGGCGAAAGTTTCTGCTTAGGGGCACCAGATCCCCTCCACTGAAGCTGATCAACCACAAAACTTTTTCATAGGCTTTGCAAGAGGGCGTGGAGCTATGTTTTTTGAGCATTGAAGATGACACACCACATCTTTCAGGCCCTTCCTGTTCTGTGATCCCTGCTTCTCCAGATGCTGCCCCTCCTCCTGAAGTTTTGGCACTCTTGGAGTCATATTCTGATCTCTTTCAGGAGCCTACTCAGCTACCTCCTCACAGACCTGGTTTTGATCATCATATTCCACTTAAAGAAGGTACTGAAGCTTTTAATATAAGGCCTTATAGGTATTCTGCTATTCAAAAAAATATTGTGGATAAATTGGTAGGAGAAATGTTAGAACAAGGAATAATACAACATAATACTAGCCCTTTTTCATCACCTACTGTATTGGTTAAAAAGAAAGATGGTTTTTGGCGCCTATGTGTTGGCTTTAGAAGACTGAACGCCAATACAATTAAGGATAGATTTCCAATTCCACTAATTGAGGATTTAATGGATGAATTAGGAGGAGCATCTCTATTTTCTAAACTAGATTTAAGTTCTGGTTACCACCAAGTGAGAATGGATATTGGAGAGGAATTTAAAACTGCTTTTAAGACACAATGTGGACACTATGAATACTTAGTCACGCCCTTTGGATTGGCAAATGCTCCTGCCATATTTCAGGCTCTTATGAACCGCATTTTCAAACCATTTTTGAGAAAGTTTGTGATTATTTTCTTTGATGATATTCTTGTCTTTAGTAAGAATCTTTCAGATCACTTTGAGCATCTTTCTTTGGTTTTCAACACTATCAGGCAGGAAATGTTATTCCTCAACAAGGAAAAATGTCATTTTGCAACTCCAAAGGTGGAATACTTAGGCCATTTCATCACTCACGAGGGTGTTTCTACTGATCTTGCTAAGCTACAAGTTGTTAGCAATTGGCCTATCCCCTCTAATCTTAAAGAATTACGAGGCTTCTTGGGGCTAGCTGGCTATTATAGAAGATTTGTTAAATCTTTTGGTTCAATTGCAAAGCCCTTAAATGATATGTTAAAGAAGGACTCCTTGGTGACTGCACCAGTGCTCAAATTGCCTGATTTTTCCAAAAGATTCACTGTGGAAACTGATGCTTCAGGAAAGGGGATAGGTGCTGTCCTTATGCAAGATCAACATCCTATTGCTTATATAAGCAAGTCTTTGGGACCTGAACAACAAGCTCTTCCCATTTATTAAAGAGAATTGTTGGCAATTATATATGCAATCCAAAAGTGGAGTACTTATCTAGTTTATGCTCCTTTCACAATTACTGACGGACCAAAAGAGCATCAAGCACATTTTGGAGCTTGTGTGACAGCTGCTACCCGGGCCAACGCCCTAGCTGCTACTGCTCCACTTGTTCAGACGCCAGCGCCCTATTATCGTATTTCCTCTACTTCCACTGTGACAAAACTATTCTAAATTCATCAATTAGTCTCCCAATTACCTTCTAAATAGAAGAGAGTGGATAGTCCAGGAACTAAATTAATGTATTTCGAATAATTTAAAGACTATTTATTATATTTCTAGTTTAGGGGTCAAATAGGAAAAAATGTGATAGTTTTAAGACTAAATTAGGGTTTACCCTTTATAAAAAGCAATATAAAGAGTAAAAATAAATCCTACGCCCTTTGGACAAAAAAAAATCCTACGCCCAAAAGGTATTTAGTATCTTTCAAATAGGCTACTTCAAACGTCAAATATTTATAATACTTTTTTTATCAACAAATATTTATAATTGTTACCAATGTACCATGCTTCTGAAAACATGATAGGACCACCAAGGTCGACCAATTGATTAGAGAATTGGTCAAGAGTCCAGTTTGGTTTATCAAGAAAAAACACATAAGCGTGGTCAATATTCTAGTTAGGAATACATCCCCCATCTAATTAAATAACACTTAAGCATGGTGAATAACACTCGATTTTAGTTAAATAACACATACGCTCTATCTATTTTATAAAAGATATTGCTCATAGATTACGCATACCCCTCTATTATGTATAACAGAGAGTGTGTTTTGTTTAAACAAAATTTAAGAGAAGTGAGTGTGACCTTCCTAACAGACCCAAAAATAACTTCACTGCTTTCCTACCTCCAAAGGATACGCATGTGTGAACTTTGAATAGATAATTTACGCCATCTGATAAATGGCGCCGTTCAAACTATATCAAGTCTTCTCTCTAGTTTACTTCAATCATCACATGGGTTTTGTCTCCCATATCTCACCAGCTGCTCAACTGCTTTTGGATTTTGGAATTGTGAGATGACTTACCACCCTTGTCTTTGTAGGAATTCCTAGATGCAAGTGTCTTTCGTCCCCTATGAGCTACTGCTATAGCACGCCGTCTTTGCTTATTCAAGCTCTTTACGAGTTCAGCTTCATTTCCCATTGCATCTTCATCGTTTTCCTCCTGTAAATTAAAATTACTACTGTTATGGTTTTCATGTAAAGGCTGGATAAAAAGGGTTCAATAAACTAGAATATATTATTTGCTTTCGCAAAGAATTTCATTTATTTGATCTTCACAGAAAGTTAAATTATCATATCAGTCTACCATACTACCCATCTGAACTGAATTAAGGAACCATGATAGGTGCCTTTCACATCATAGTTTTTGCCAATGATTTAATAAAAGAGTATCTTATTTAAATACCTTTTACTTTTACTTTTCAAGAGCCGATACAGGGAAATAAGGTTCTATAATAAACAAGTTACAACACATAATACATCCTTATTTGGTTTAAATCCTTGAATAATGCATTCATTGGTAGCTAACTATGGTGTTTGTAAAGAATTTGAAAAAGGATGTAAGAGAAGAGCACAAGTATACTACAATTCCTTTTTAATAAGGCTGGCAGAGTGGCAGAAAGAACACCATTACCCAAAACAAATCAACATGAAGAGGAAGAACAAAACACTTAGATAACCATCCAATTAAAAGAGTAGAAATTAGCTTACATTGTCGTTGGCATCTTCCTTTTCAGATCCACTGCTTTCACCTGCTTCACGGCTCTCCTCTTTTCCCAGATCATGTCCCTCATCCTGTTAAAACATGATTTCATCAACAATCCTTCAATCAAGATTGCAGAAAACAGCATTGCATAACTAATGATAATAGAGGATCCGTTAGCTACGGTTAAGTAATTAGCTTGGCACATGTTCTGTTGTGCCATCTCAGCGGTTTGTTACTGCTATCACTGACTTCCGTGTGCCTCACGGCATCCCAGTCCAAAGAATCCATGGTATTTTCGGTCCATCCTATGTTAGCAGCCTTAGCTTATGCATTTATTCTTAAGATATCACTCCTCACAGCATCTTTGTGATCACCAAGATCTAATCTCCTTTCTTTCTCGATAAGAACTTGATTATGGGGCCTAACCTAATTCAACCCCACAATTTATTTATTTTCCAACCTTTTTGTTGCTCATTTACAATGTGACAATACAATTTCCTCATTTACACTATTGAGGATTCAATGATGCTAGGATATGGTCAGTCTGACATAATACAAGAAAATGAGCACACAAAAATTTAGAAATGTACAAATTGTACAATTGGGTGGGATTGTCTCTTATGTGATGAGTGATAAATCCATGTTGATCAATTTTAGAAGTTGATAACCAGAATGAAGTTGCTAAACTCTCTAACCTCTGATATTTTTTTGTCAAATTTCAGAGAATGTTTTGAACGCAAACTTAATGAACAAAGTGCTCACAATCATAATGGCAGGTAATTATTTTTTAATGTATATCTTTGTATCGTTCTTTACCCTGGCCTTGATGTATTCGAAATATAATATTGTTTATCGATCTTTCCCTGTACTTCTTCCTAACTAATTTTATCAAAATAAAATACATGAATAAATAACAACACCCTTTCCCATAGCCTGTATATCTTTTATGACAACAAAAGCTAATGAAGATATTACCTGCTCCGATAAAGATAAAGAACCCCCATCTAAAACATCTGCTTCATTCAGGTTTCTCACTGAGTCACCATCTTCAATATCAGAATTAGTATCACTCTCCACCTCGCCTTCAATGAACTGCATGTAGATTTGAAGAACTTTAGGGCAGACAAAATAAGAAATAAGATGAATGCTTGACAATCCATGCATTACAACTAAAGACGGATTATTCCAATCCCCAAGTACAATAACTATATGATGTGATGCCCAGTGAGATTCCATGCTGGGTGTTGACAGTGAAGCCAAAAGAGATAAAAATATAAAAACATATTTGTGTTGCATAAAATAACCTCTAAAATGTCCTCCCTTCAAACATAGAACAGAAAAACCATCATACCCTCTGAATATCATCCTCATCCTTTCTACTAAAGCCACTGGCAGCAAGTTCCTTATCTAAAAATCCAGCACTTCTGTCTATTGAAGAAAAACAGAGTTTTCCACCTTCGCCTCCCCCTTCATCAGAATCATCAATATTATCTATGCTTTCTTGAAAAGAAAGATTGAACCTAAAACATAGAAGACAGGACTAAATACGAAGATAGCTGATTGAGCATCCATAAACAAGAACCAAAAAGTTCTGATCAGCTGACCAACAAAAGATAAATTAAACATTCAATCAAAATAAGAGATGCAATGTGCTCAAGAGTAGTTTGTACTAGAAGTGTTTTTAAATAATGAATGAAAAAATAAAATACCAACTCTTCAAGTTAAATTGAGCTAAAGCTCATAGTACTTATTCCCTATGTACAAAGCAAAAATTTGCAAATTGGTGAAAAGTTCACCAAGGGGGCGAGAAGAATAGAAGATCATGGGTGACAGACTTAGTAGCACGAGAAGGTGGCCAGACTGTTACAAAAACGTTAAAAATCTGAAGCTATAACCACCAGACATACCATGACAACAATTTAGGATCAGATTAAATAGTATACTAGCATGAAAAAGACAAGGAAACAAGAGTATACTCCTAGGAAAGAACTTCTTAATATGACTCTCAAAACATCATCTTTACCTGCAGCTAAGCCTCTCAACATCTACCACATCTCTTTTAACTTTATGCTTCATAGGACTCTAATGTATCTCAAACTATGCCCTTCACACATCCAAATAATATTCATCTCATGCAAACAAGAAGGGAGAATGGTACTCCTAAATCCAGACTTCAACTAACCTCACTTGAATTACAACTATCATATGTTAAAAACTATATGCAAAAGCAACTGTATTTCAACTACTGAATTCCCTTCCCTCTCTGCCCCCACCCCCCAAAACTTCTGAATCAAGTAAGAAAAATTATCAAAACCTCTACTCCTTCCCCCTCAAAGCCAACTAGCTAGTGATGCTGCCAAAATAGTTACAAACCTCTTTCTGAAAAACTTGAAGACACATTCAACATCTCGGTCAAAGTACCTGAAACAATGATAAACAATAAGCAGTTAAGCCCAATGGAGAATATATTCATTGAACATCTATAAGCTCAACATGAAAATTAAATTGCCGGCTTAGCCATTAATTAATTATTAATTATTGAATACATTGAATAATTAATTAATTAATTAATACCATACATTTAAGACATATTAGTGTTGCATTTCCGTTTCTATCTGTAAATTTTCGTCATTTCTTTTTTCAATTTTCACTAAGGCATACTGTTTTAAAAGTTATGTATGAAAATGAAAAAAACTTATATATAGGTAAATTTAGAAGATAATAATCTCCCAAAAAATAGAAATGATAAAAGATTATGCTAGCATTTTGAACATATAAATTTCTTCGCCAAAATTATATTTCATCTTTAAGATTTAAAATGAGATGTAGAAGTAAAATATAAAAGGCATATGATATTTTTTTTATACCTTATAAATGTAAAGAGTAAAAATAAATATATCTACATAAACAAATTAATATGTTAATCGAAGAAAGACTATTTGTTTTGGTTAAAGAATAATTTTAGTCCCCCATGTTTATTTCAAGTTCCAGTTTAGTCTCTTTTGTATTTAAAGTTCCGAATTAGTCTCTTACGTGTAAACGTTATCAATGTAGTCCCTCTTGTCTTTTTAGTTCCAAAGTATCAATGTGGTCCTTATGTACAAAAAGTATAATTTGGTCTCTTTGATATAACTTTTACACATAAGACTAAGAGACCAAATTTGAGACTTTTAATACATAAGTGAGCAAACTGAAACCTAAAATAAACATAAGGGACAAAAAGTATAATTAAACCTTTATTTTTTATAGAGTATAGGGGAAAAGCTCACTATTAATATAGCTAAATGTTGTCTATTTAATTTTGAATGAAGGGTGTTTAGAATGTAAATGACATGTGAATCATATACACTTCATTTACAAACGGTAAACAAAATGATATCTTTTTAATATTCAAACACAATATGGTTTTGTATGAGTGCTAGTAACACGCTCTTTAACATCTTTTCCCAACACACTGTTTTCTATTTGTTGAAATTCAAATAGGTTCCACCAACACACATGGTGGATCCCATACAAATTTAGTAGGATCCATATGAATTTCAACCTATAATAGAGTGTGTTCAAAAGAATGTTGCTAGCATATCTCTTTCAATATTAAAACAAATATAGCAAGGAATCAATTCACTTCAGAATTGCTATAATAACGCAGGTTATGGCATTCATACAAGCATGAAATCAAATAAAAACTATCAGAAATCAGAACAACGTAGTATCATACAAGGAAGAAACTCTTACATCTTTGCATTACGGTGCGATACAGATACCATTTGTGGAAAATCAATCATGGTAACTTTTTCTTCATCATCAATCTACAGCGAATGAAGCCAGGGTGTTAGCAAGAGGCAGAAGCCAACAAAAATGACACAACGTGGAATAAAATTAGTGTTGCCTTTAAGAGTAATGCTGACTAGCCGGTACAAGTAAATTGAGCTTACCATGATGTTAAATTCATTGAAATCACAATGAATGAGACCGTGCTCTGCCAGCCGAACAACCATACCAATAATTTTCTCAAAAACTATCTCCGGATTTTGTAATTGCTTGACCTGAACACTGCATTTGTAGAACCAAATAAGCAATTTCAAGTAATTGTTTGCCAAACCAGTGTAAAATGGGGAAAAAGAATACGAAGGACAAAGCAAAAAGCCATCTTAAGAACAAAAGATCGTAAGAATATACGAAATTCTCTCATAATCCTTGTGCGGTCTCAGTAATTTACAATATCTCATTATCTCTTAAGCCGGTTGACCATATTTCTTGATATGTCCAAATTGATTTCCTTGTTTGATTAGGACTAGAAGTCTAGTAATTGTCATGATGAGTTTTCTTATTTAGTTAAGATAGGAGTCTTCAGTCTAGTTCATTATATGTTAACGGTTAGTGCATAGTCCTTTATATCAAACCAAATAATTGTCCTTACACATCTAAAACCGTGTAACAACAAATATTAATGGAGAAAACATTAAAAGATAGCAAAAGAAACTTGTATTAGATTAATCCACCTCAATAATCCTTGAGGATAAAAATCAGCAGCGACAATTTTCAGGGATGATACATTTAGATACTTAATACAATATGAACCACAAGTGACAACATCCTACCTAAAGTTGCAGCACAGACCGAATACTTTTTGTTACCAGCAAACAGAGTAGCACAGATTCCAAACCAAGTAAAATCATGCAATGTTGCAACTAAAGCCTATGCATCCTATGCATTAGGACTAAGACCGTCGTAAAATAAGTACTCTGCTTAAGAAATATTGCTTCTACTACATGAACAAGAAAGAAAAGCACAGGAAGCTCAAGCATATTCACGTACAAATGTAATGCCAATTTATTTATAGCTCATGCATCAAATGTTATATACTTCTAAAAGCAATAAAATAAATAACATCCCGAAGAGGTACTATAGTGGCTAGGCAACAACAATATTCAACACCATCGTAAGTGACCAATTTTGTTCCAAAAAATTGGCAGATACACTTAACACAAATCTGGACTCTAATAAACTTTTTTCTGGATGAAACAAAATGAAAGGGCACCTACAGAGGATAACCTTGGACAAGTGACATGACTATACAATGTCTATTATGTTCTACAGCATTCGGAACAGGAAAGCCATGTGTTTCCAAAGCCTGCCCAAGCAAAGCACGTGTCACTAGAAAACAAAATAAAATTAAATAAAAAGAACACAACTCATGTATAAAGCTAGAAGGTGAAAATAAGGGAGAGGCAAAACAAAACCTTCATGAAAGCAAATTCTTTAAGTGCGGCAAGGCGAGACAAATAAAGCCAATTAAAACTACTACGATGTCTTAGGTAGTCACGCTTAGATTTGACAGCTCTAAAAGAGACTCTACCAAGCCTGTGTAACTTCATAGCAAGAACTGTTCCATCTTCACGAGCAACCTCAAATATATCTAAGAAATCACAAATGCCTCAATTAGAATGAAATGGCTCAAATATCATTGAATGAAAAGCACCATCCTACAAGAATATTTATCAAAATACCAGATTCCTTTCCAACGCCAATCTGGCGACCAACAGACACAAACACTCCTTTGTTCACCAAGGTTTTTATGGCAAGAAAATCATAACCAAGGTAGGTAAGGCGGAACCCATCATCTAAAAGCAAATTAAGCTTTCACGTATTAGAGGGTAATTGATATGAACTTCAATCTAGTTACATTATAATCTTCTAATAACAAACAAAGATTAGAAGGTACCAACATTTAGAAGAGTCGTGATGCAATAACTTATGCTTCAATAAATTTTTCAAAACCTTGTAAGTGCCTCCATGCCTATAACATGCATTAACATCAAAGAAGTAAATTAAATTGAATTTAATATTTAATAATAATACTAACAAAAAAAAAGAGATACTGAATGTAAAAGAGCATGGAAAAATACTTGAGACGAGCAATTCGATCGATGAGTTCAGTGGGAACAATTTCATGCTGCAGCAAAGGAAGAATAATAGTAACGTCAGCTCATAGAAATGTAGTTCATAATCGAAATATAAAAAGATAACTGAGAGAGAGAGAGAGACGCACGTTTCTCATGCCTAATTCAACAGCAGTGAGAACCCTAAAATCATCTTTGGAGAGATATCTCAATACATCTACATCAAGCTTCATTATCTCTTTCCTCAGTTGACGTCTATGCGCAGTGCGTTCGAAGATTTTTGAATGTTCCGCAACTTCGATGAGTAGGCGGCGGCAACTCACGCGGCGGCAACTCACACGGCGTAGATCCTTTATCGGCAATGTTCTGTGCGGATTACTATCGGGTTGCTGGTTTGGACTGGCACAGGACAGATTGGGACCAATTTTAATTTCTTGATTTGTTTATTTAAATTTAAAAAGATATTTTTATTTTTTTTGACGTGAAAAAGATATTTTTATAAATAAGCTATTATTTTTAAAATAAAATAGTCTTTAAAATAAAAAAATATTTATAAAATTTATATTAACTCAAAAGCAATGGAACAATACCAATAACTTTTAATGATCTTTTTTGGGATTTAAAAGTTAACCAATCGTATATAAATAATAAAGAGATTTATAAATGATATGTGCTCAGAGACATATAATATTTCGTCATCAGCCTCAAACAAAAATAATTATTTATAAATAGCAAGGAGATCTATAAAATGTATGTGCACTCAAAGACAATGAAACTATACAATATAGTAATGTTTTTCGGAAAAGCATAATAATAATTATTTATAGGCTAAAGTGTTCTCGGGGTCCCCTATCTTTATTTAAAGTAACGATTTGGTCCTTTATCTTTTTTTTGTCTCAAATCAGTCCTTTATGTTTTAAATTTTTGACACATAAATCCATTTCTGTCCCAAATCAGTCCTTTATGTTTCAAATTTTTAACAAATAAATCCTTTTTTTTGACACATAAATCAGCACTGTTAACGGAAAAGGATTTATGTGTCAAAAATTTGAAAGATAAAGGACTTATTTGGGACAAAAAAAACATAAAGGACTAATTCGTTACTTTAAATAAAGATAAGGGACCCCGAGAGCACTTTAGCCTTATTTATAAGTCATAAAGACATTTTTTTATTGGTCTTGCAGCAGTATTAAATTTTTTGAGGGGGAATTTTGCTGCTCATTGCGATCATATCCGGCTCGAAAGATTAAACAAAGAAAACTCTCAAGCTCTTTGAGCACATACGGATAGAATTACATTTATCTCACTCTAAAGAGACTAATGAGACTCGAACCCGAGACATCTCGGATATAAATCCTATCATGCTCTATTAAGCCAACCCCTTGAGATTTTTAGGTGAAATGTAGTTAAATACAATAAAATTATATCAACAACAATTAAAATTTCTTGCCAAGACTAAAAAAATCATCATTGATAAAATACGAAATACATTTATCATTTTTTGATCGGAGCCTGAGTATCTACGACTAATGCTACACCATTTGAGTAGACATTTATAATTTATTATATGCTAAAAATAATGAAATTATTACAACAATGTGAAATTTTCATTTTTCAAATTCAAAAGAAAAAAATTATTTATAAATTATAAAATTTTAAATAAAAATATAAATTTTAAAAGAAATCAGAAAATAGATAAGTTAGGACATTCATTTCCAGGAAGGAAATGCCCTATTGAATTCACTACTAAATCAAAATCAATAGATCAAAATACATAAACAAGTACAAAACACAATCTTAAAACATAAAAGTTAGTGAAAACAGTTACAAGTTTAAAGAGCTAGACTTATCAAACAAAATATTAAAGTACTATAAATTGACTTATCAAACAAAAGATGAGAATTTGACTGCTTATTCTAGTGTAAAACTAATTTTCAGATTACTTGTAACTATAACCGCTCTAGAAATTGACGTTTTAGTTCGTTCATGGGTAAGAACCAATGTAAAATGTCACTTTTTTAATGCTTTCAAACAATTGTGAGATAAATATTTATACTATAGTTTAGTTCTTCGTTACTTCAACATTATATAATATAATGCTTTACTCTATTAATAGGGTTCAGAATCACTGTCTCTCACTATGTATGTGCTGGAATGATTAGTTATGAGCACTATTAGGAGGTCCAACATGAGACTTAATGATTTTGGTTCATCAAGTCTTGACATTTCTTGAAAACAATGTTATGAGCACTATTAGGAGGTCCAACATGAGACT
The DNA here is from genome assembly GCA_039519185.1 of Astragalus membranaceus. NCBI lineage: Eukaryota > Viridiplantae > Streptophyta > Magnoliopsida > Fabales > Fabaceae > Astragalus > Astragalus membranaceus. Next base: position 218,146,900 of record CM076846.1, read on the forward strand.
TGATCTTATCTTTCTTGTTCCAACTGTTGAATCTCTCGGTGACAAATGTATCACCACCCCCTTGGTTTCCAATATCGGGCCTAAAGAGATAACAATACAAACAATATGCAGCATCTTTTTCAATGCTGTACTCTATCCAATTTCCAAATTCAGTGAACCATGCCGGAGAAAATCTTCTCTTTGCGCCTCCAATACTTCTTTGTGGAAAGTTGTAATTCTTAGGTTGACATGGCCTTTTTGCAAATACGCTCTCTGTATCTTATCTTGATCATTAGGATGATATGTCGCAAGTTTTCTTTGCAATCCAGGATCCGATGGCAACTCATCTAAATTAACTTCAACACGCAGCTCTTGTTGTTGTTGTTGTTGTGAGCTTGATCCACATTCATCAATTGATGACATTGGTCTCTTTACTAAAAATTTATCCATTTGATGACCTTGTTCAAACACACTATTAATACTAATTAGAATTACAAACTAATACTAATTACAAACTAATACTAATCAGAAATTCAATTTCAATCAAATTCAATTAGTATACTCAGAATTTGGAGCCTAGTCATTTATGCTCAATCAAACTATTTAATTTGGAGCCTGTTCTGTATTTTGTAAATATGTTAAATCTTTTAGTGCTATTTAATTTGTATTTAAGAACTTGTCAGTATTATTTAATTTGTGTTGGTCGAGTGCAACACAAGTGGTTAACCTCTTAAAATATTATTTATATTATATTTTTAGTGGTGTGTGTGTTTGAAAAATTTTGCACCCCTGACCCCAGGGTCCTCGGTCCGCCACTGGGCAACGTTTTGTGCGGATTACTATCGGGTTGCTGATTGCTGGTTGGGACCAATTTTAATTTTTTGATTTGTTTATTTAAATTTAGAAAAATATTTTTATTTTATTTTTTTGACTTGAAAAAATATTTTTATAAATAAGCTATTATTTTTAAAATAAAATAGTCTTTAAAATAAACAAAAAATATTTATAAAATTTATATTTACTCAAAAACAATGGAACAATACCAATAACTTTTAATGTTCTTCTTTGGGATTTAAAAGTAAACCAATCGTATATAAATAATAAAGAGATTTATAAATGAAATGTGCTCAGAGACATATAATATTTCGTCATCAGCCTCAAACAAAAATAATTATTTATAAATAGCAAGGAGATTTATAAAATGTAGGCTAAAGTGCTCCCGGGGTCCCTTATCAAGTAACAAATTAGTTCTTTATGTTTTTTTTGTCCCAAATAAGTCATTTATCTTTCAAGGACTCAGGACGTATAGTAAAATCTCCTTTTATAAATCTCCTTGCTATTTATAAATAATTATTTGCCGATGAGGAAATATTATATGTCTCTGAGCACATATCATTTATAAATCTCTTTATTATTTATATACGATTGGTTTACTTTTAAATCCCAAAGAAGAACATTAAAAGTTATTGGTATTGTTCCATTGTTTTTGAGTAAATATAAATTTTATAAATATTTTTTATTTATTTTAAAGACTATTTTATTTTAAAAATAATAGCTTATTTATAAAAATATTTTTTCAAGTCAAAAAAATAAAATACTCATATACCCAGCACTAAAATAATTAAGTAATAAAGACATTTTTTTATTGGTCATATTTCCGCATCACGATGGTGGGGAAATACTCATATACCCAGCACTAAAATAATTAAAAAAAATAAATAAGTAATTATATAAATAAAAGTAATTAAAAAGAAATAATAATAATTAACTAATTAATTACCTGCAGCAGAGAAGCGTATCCGCCAATCTGCGACATCTCCCAGTAACAAGCATCATTCAGCTGCTCGTAGAGAATAGCTAGAGCAGCTGGACCCCAAGCCCACTGGCCACACAGGTCAAAGTCAGAAATAAGAGTCACCCACTTGACAGGGACAGATGTGTGACTCTTGTCGGCAAAAATGGTGCTACCCAACAAGTGTAGCAGATAGCACTGTGCCGCCTGATCAAGGTGGCCGCGCTCCATGTTCTGTGTGTATGCAGCCATCAAGAAAGAAAATCAGAATGCCGGTCCCTTGTTGAACTGACACTCTGCCCAGCAGGCTGTGTGGTCTATGCCCAGCAGGTCAACTCCAGCCCGAATAGCATCGGCAGTGTCAAAATGTGGCCGATGCGCCAACGGTGTGCCGGTGAGCGGCAAGCGGAGCAAAGTGGACACGTCGTCCAACATCACTGTCATCTCCCCCCACGACATGTGGAATGAGCTGGTCTCAGAGAGTCAGAATGCCACCTCTCCACAAAAGCTGATATGAGCTCGTGGTTGATGTTGCCGAGAGGTGTGATGTCCAGCTGAAACAAAATGGCTTCCGGAAATACCTTTTTTTGAGGTATTTCCGGAATTCCCTGGAAATTAACCTTCCGAAAATACCTCAAAAAAATGGTATTTCCGGAAAGCTTTCCGGATATACGTCTATTTCTGGGAAGTTTAGGGAAAAAAACTTACTTTTTTCAGAAATATGATGGAATGAGGAATGAATTCGTTTTTTAACATTGTTTTAGAGGTATTTTGGTCTATTTAGTCAATTTGGGGTATGGGGTACAATGGGGGCTTTACAAAAAAAAACTGCCATAAAAGAAAGGGAAAAGATTCTCTAACTTTTTAGCAGAAAATTCACTCCAATTTTCTGTGTTTATTTATCTATCTTTTCTAAAACACTCTCTCATCTTATTCCCCCCCCCCCCCCCCCCCCCTTCATTTTCTCTATCATTAAATTAACCTAAAGTTACATAAAGTAAAGATAAAATAGAATTAGGACATTCATTTCCGGGAAGGAAATGCCCTATTGAATTCCCTACTAAATCAAAATCAATAGATCAAAATATATAAACAAGTACAAAACACAATCTTAAAACATAAAAGTTAGTGAAAACAGTTACAAGATTAAAGAGCTAGACTTGTCAAACAAAATATTAAAGTACTATAAATTGACTTATCAAACAAAAGATGAGAATTTGACTGCTTATACTAGTGTAAAACTAATTTTCAGATGACTTGTAACTATAACCGCTCTAGAAATTGACGTTTTAGTTCGTTCATGGGTAAGAACCAATGTAAAATGTCACTTTTTTAATGCTTTCAAACAATTGTGAGATAAATACTTATACTATAGTTTAGTTCTTCGTTACTTCAACATTATAATATAATGCTTTACTCTATTAATAGGGTTCAGAATCACTGTCTCTCACTATGTATGTGCTGGAATGCTTAGTACAAAATAATTCCATAGAAAATTATAGTCCCAAGTCATTCCCTATTGCTGCAATATATGTTGTACAATGCAGTATCGTGCACACAATACAATGTAGTATTGTGTACAGGTAGGGTAGTAAAATTCTACCACAGCTTTTTTTTTAATCAAAATTCTACCAGAGCTTAATCGCCTATAAAATCGCGATTGACAACATGAAAGAAGTCATACAACAGACTTCAATTCAGCTATGATTTGGATTCTGATGATTTTGCATTGCAGCAGTTTGACTATGGTTGGGAAGGCTTGAATGTGAGGCAATTACACCATGAGGATATAGTTCTTGTGTCATCAATTGAGAACCATTTCGCTGTTCTGATGAAGCCTGCCAACTTCTTCTCCATCTGAATAACTCAGCAAGAATCGAACTTCCACTCATCATTATACCAAACCCAGTAAATGATGCAAGAAGGATTGCAAGAATTGCCTGCTTACCAACCTGCAGTTGACCAAGATAATTAAATGAAGTTAGTATGTTTGTGAGCCTTCTTCATGTACAGTACATGTTTGGTACATATCATGCATCCATAACCAACCAATCAGGCTACCAAAAAATGAGGAAAATGCTTTCAACCACTCATTCAACTACAATCATTCAGGTTACAAAAAACATTTGGTTTGCAATTATTCAAATTTATCATAGCGGTTAGGTATGCATGAAGCTGACATGGAATATGGTCAATGGATATCAATAAACCATAACTTCGCTGGAATCAGGTTGGAAAATATATCGTTCCATTGAACCTGCCAAGAATCTGTTAATTAATTACCAAAAAAAATTTTGAGAGCACAGATTTTTTTTTATCCACCAAGTCTCATACGAGTACATGCTTTATTAGTATTAATGACAAACTCAGTGCCATGTTTGATCCATTTGAATATTTTTGTAGATCCATCTTATCAGTTGAACCAACTCTCACTGGCTGATCCTGTTGATTATTCACTTCTCAATAATAGTAACAGTATTCGTTTCAAGTGAGAGAGAAAATGAGGTGATAGGAATTTGGCTGGTATAAAAATCTATTACCAAGGAGTAAAATATATGTGCGAAGATAACCACCAAAGCAAATTGGAGAGATGCGTAAACCCAGATGAACTTGCTCTTCACTGAACAAAAAGGTTAAAAGAACAAAGTTAAGTTTGCTTCTGTTAGTGATACCCAACCAAGCATAAACAGAATTAGCCAAAATAAAAACATATCATGAGAAATAACTCTCCAAAAGAATTATGTCATAAATCAAATCAGTAATTATTATGTCATTTTAGACCATACAAGATTCATAAATAATGTTTTCTGATATATCAACTTGCCAAGGTATCAGTCTATTGCAGAAATGACTTAATGATTTTGCACCCTTTCAGATTTATAAACTAAACTAAGAGGAGTTCCTCATAAAAAGAATATTGAAATCCAGGATATTTTGGGAACCTACCCATGGTTGATGACGTCATGGAGGAGACTAGACCCAGTACACAAGAAAATGGAAGAGATATGAAAATTGCTTTGGTTCCCATTTTTCCAACCTGCAGAGAGTTGAATAACTCAGGCTATACAGAATTGTTCCTTTGATAGATCTGACAGTACTTTCATTCTTACCAAAAGCTGCTCAAGGAAACAAAAATAAGCAAGCATGCTGACAATGACAAGCACTGGCAACTCCTGCCAAACCCTGTTGAGTTGAGCAGACAATTGAAGTGTTATCTGTAGCAATAATCCATAGAACAAGAAAGAGACAGCGAGCACATTCTCTTACAGTGTAAACATTATGGCATATACTAAGAGGCAGTGGCCACTAGATAAATGGTTCATGATTTTCAAGATATTCAGTATGATTCTGTAAACAAGTTGTCTTTAAGATCCCAAAGTATCCATTTAGCTCCCAATTGAAGTGTATTATTGACATAATTCGTTCAATCAAACAAAAATAACTAAACATGCCTGTAATCATCTTCCTGCTGAGACCTTGCTCCTACAGTATTCTGAGTTGGAACACTTTGGATTCGTAAGAGAGTGACGGGTAGGTTGCGAACCTCCTCCTTGCATACATCACAGGTCTTGTTGCCTCTGATGGTAAACCACTTAATAGCACATTCTTTGTGAGCCAAGGCAAGTTCACCTTTACAACAGCATTCCATCTTCAATGTCTCACCTCCTTCACATAGCTCAACCAGACAAATTCTACACACAGCTTCCTCTTCAGCTATATCTTCACCGTCGTCGCCATTATTTTCTGAACCAAGAAAAGCTTTTTAAGTTAATGACAGTATGTAGGATTGGAAACAATATGTTTTAGATTTTAGTCTTGTTAGAATTATCAATCAAACTAAGAAAACAATATCTGAAAACTTTAAACAGGAAAAACACTCTGAGTGCCAAGAAAACAGAAGACATCATTCCATAGATTATTTTTTCAGCTATTTTTCATCACTAGTTATGCAAGTGCTTATAATATAATACCAGTATCCTTTGCCGTGGATGATTTTAACCATTCATTCATTTCCTTTACATGTGGGGTAGAAGGGATAATGCGAAAAAACTTATCCATCCTCCTTATGCTTTTTTCTTGGCTATCTACAGGTTCTGAACGAGATCGGGCTATCGTCGTCCCCTGGCTTCTCTGCAAAAGGACCAAATTGGTTTAAGCATAGGGTAAACGTATTTATGATATAGATTTGGCAACAATTAAATACAAGAATCAACACCAGAAAAAGGAAAGAAAGTATTGAGCTAAAAAAGGCAGGAAATATATGATTAATATTTCAAACAGCCTGTCCATTGAATTCTATTCACATGTATATTAGGAACTTACTAGGAAGTACTAGTTCTCAATGTAAACAATTTTTTCCTGCTTCTTAAGGCTTCATGAAACAATAATTTCAGTGAAACAATTTAGCAAATATTTTAGGTCCTTTTTATGTTCAAATTATTTGTTAATGACAACACAAGATGGACATTAATTATAAACATAATTTCAAAAATTAATTTCTACTACTAATCTTTTAAAGGCTTACATATGGAGAAGCACCACCAAGACAAGCAGCAAGAGCAGATTCTGTGTTCGCACGGCCAAGTCCAATTTCTTCTACAGGTAATGATGAAGTTCTCTTAATCTTAGTAGCAAATATCTTACTAAGAGACATCGATCCTGAAATTGAAGACTTATCTTCTGAAAAGGAACTTTCTGGAGGTGCAGTAATAGCCTTTTCAATATCTAATGATGAAGTTCTATTAGACCTAAAATTCAATTTTGGTAAAATACTTTTTGTAGATGATTTTCCCTTTGTTGAAGAAGACTCATGATTATTATTAATTGGAGCATCAACAGAACGAGAAGTCACAAGAAAATTAACCCTTTTGTGAGTTGGAGTTGGACTTGGTGTCAGTGGCATCCTTATTCCAACAAAAGACTCTGCTTCTTCTTCTTCTGCTGCTGATGTTTTTGTAGGTATTTCCAGTAGAAAATTCTGTTGATTCCAATGATGATGAACATGAAAAATTTCATTTCGTCAGTTACCATATATAAATACAACATGACAAATTCATATCCTATTAAATTATAATTTAATTAATTCAACGTGTCATTAAAGGTGTGCAAATTTCAATCTTCCTTTCCAAGTATGAGCTTGGAATCCACTAATCCACTAAACTAAAATACAATAAGATCAATTTAATTAATAATGTAAAGTAAGGTAATAAAATAGAAAAAGCAAATTCAGTTGAGAATTATATAAACAGAAAGAAAGAAAGTAAAGTACGTTGTTGTGAAGCGGAAGAGAAACGGTTCGTTGGCAAGAAGGTTGATCATGCTTATCCTGGGAACTCATTTTCTGCGAAGGAGGTTGTTGCAACTTGCAAGGAAGCACGCCACGCAACGGTAGTTTGTTACGGTTATTGATTCGTTTGCATCTTCTTGTGCTACTTGTGAATTGTTTGTGAATGGGAAAATAATTATATATAAGCATAAAATGGGTAAACTGAGTGAGATAAAGTAGAGTAGAGAGAGCATGAGCATTTATGAAAGAAGGTGTGGAGCCTATTCTGCACTTACTCCCACCTACATTCATATCCTTTTTCCAGTAAGCGCGGACTCTTTTTTTTTTTCTCCATACGCTTTTACTATTTATACGCCAAAATAAATGGGAAATGCGCACTACCTTTATTGAGAAATGTTTTGGTTCGGCGCGTAACTAAATATTATAATAATTCATCATCATCAAATTGACCTCGCAATTGAGACATGCGAGTTAACTTGATGATCATGATTCATGAATTATATTTTGGTTTGATGATGCTGAACTAGATTAATCGATATACTCTTGACCCGGTGGCTTAATTTATTCTGGGACACGGAGGGTCGACTTGGTGCTTTTGAGTTAGATAATTATAATATATTGTTATATCTCATTAACTAAGTTCAACACTTAATCAAAAACGTCTACCAACTATATCAACTAGTCAAATTATTGTTAATTTTGGTGTAAAAAAATGTTCAAATTTTAAATAACAGTTTGTAATAATTCATGTTTTGTTTACCCCTTGTTTTACTTTTCAGTTGTGTTATTTGAATATTTAATTTTTCTCTATTTTGATTATTATTTGTTCACTTGTTACTTGTTTGCACAGAAACACGAGCTCTAAAGCGAATGAAATTTGTATTTTTTTGTCTGAAATTTGTTTTGGCAATTTCAAGGATATGGGGACATCGGCTCCCGAGTTCGAATCCGAGTGTGCATGGTGTTTATTTTATCATTTTATTTAAGTAGACAAAAAAACACACACACTAAAAACAAATTTCTGAGTATGAAGTCAAATAACCACAGAAAATATCAAGTCTAACAATCCAGTTGTGCGACAATATTTTCTGCACTGAATTTTTTTTTGTTACAATAGAGAAGTTCAGTACTGAACTTTATTAAAAGTTATGAAAAACCGTACTGAACTTTATTAAAGTTCATGAAAACCCGTTCATAATATTTTCAGGACATGATTAATCCTCTATTTAAAAGGCAAATTTGTAAAAGGCCTATGATGAAAAAATTCAATTAATGATATACCTGTGATAGATGTATTAGTGGAATGAGAGTCCACTACAATTAATTAAATTGATCCTTAAAAGATCACGTTAGTTTCATGTGACCTTTTATATTAGAGAAACGACTTTTTGCCTGGAATATGCAAGCCAATCACTCACGCAAGAAAGTGAAAAGCAAGTGACGCTCTCAACAGCATTTTTCACCTAGCTCTGACTCGTGTCTCTCCACTTCCAATATGGGATTGATAGTGAGGCGTTGGAATATTTTCCAGTTTGGAACGTCTACTTTTCTCATACATTGTATTTTGTTTAGTCCAACTTTCCAGCAAAGCAAACGAAAGTGTGTCCTATCACCTATGTACTATAATATACTAGCTTTTAGGGGTGGACAAAAACCCGACCCCGACCCGTATCCGTAAATCTCGCAGTAAAAGAGAAGCTTTCGGTTGTGCTTTTTCGGTTTAGTGGGTTGTCGGTTTTGTCCAACGGATTAATGTGGGTTGCTTTGGTCGGGATTGATTCTTAGAAAAGCAAACTGTCCAAAACCGAATCCGACCGGATATTACTACTATTTTATACCTATAGGCTATGACTATATTGTAAGCTTAGCTGTTGCAATTTACTGGCCAATGTGACAGCGTTGCAGGCTTGCAATAGTTTTTTTTGACAACACAGTGATCAGTGATGTACGGTACTAGTAGTAGCTATTACATTATTAAAGTTATTTTGTTTTACACTTTCAAAACTCTTTCTTTCTACTAAATAAAGATTGTTTTTAAAATTTTTTCTCTCCTCCCGGGTTCTTCTTCTTTTAAATATGTTTTCTCTGGTTTTCTGTTTCTTTCATCCATTTTCTTTGTTTGAGCACCAAACCACTTCTAGTTTTTTTTGTTAAACAGCTTCCAAAATGGCAACTTGTAACCGATCCTAACTGCCCGTATAACCCGCAACACGTTGAAACCGTCACCGTCCAAACCGGTAACTCTTTGGTCGGAAATGGGTGGTCTTTTGCATCTCACGGCTTCATTTGGATCGAAGGTTTAGAACCCGAAACCGCATTACCCGACCGAATGTCCAGCCCTACTAGCTTTAGACTCTCTTTGGCAAGTCTCATCTGCGCATCCGCTATAGCGGATGATGAATAAATATGTTAGGTAAGCATTAGCGTTTAGTATTTTTTTGGTAGCAAATAGTGTACGTCTCACTTTTTTTGTCATTTCTACTCTCATTATTTTTCTTAATTTTTCATTCTCTATACTCTTTAAATTAAACTAAACAAGTTTAAATCCATATTTGTTTATGTCATTTTATATTTATTAGTTAGTTCAACCACTAGTTTTACCAAACACGTAATTTGCTATCCGCTAACTAATCCGCTATTCTTTATCCACTAGCTCATTCGCTAGCTTATCCACTATCCGCTATCTGCTACTTTTCACCAATCAGAGCCTTAAGCATTGTAACAAACTGGTGCTACTTTTAGATATTGAACTTCCAACTAGTGCCCTTGCATATTTAATTAAAAGAAGGGTATAAGGAAGATTCATGTTGAGAAAGAATTTAAAAAGAGAGGAATTGCATGAGAGAGGGAAAATACCTATGAAATATTGTTGAAGACACTACAACAAGAAAAAATCTTTAGCAGCGCTTATTTTTGGCCTTTGGTAGCGCTTTGTAAGTGCTACTTATCAATGTGCTGCGAAAGACATGGTACAAAACAACAATGCTTTGTAAGCGCTACTGAAAGTCAAGTATCGACAACACTTTTAAAAGAAACACTCCCAATTCACTTGGAAATCGCCCAACCTTTGACCGCCCATGCAATTCTTCATAGTTTCTATAATTTGCTAATTTTTACTTCAACTACCTTAACTAAAAAATTAACACTTTAACTTGACTTTGCTCGGTCTCATAATCTTCTTCTTCTTCTCTTTTCTCTTTCTCGTTCTAAATGTTTCATTGGCATGATACATCGACACCCTCCTTTTAAACTTGTAGTGACACAAATTGGGAATTCAACATCTAAAAGTATCACCGAGTATGTTGTGATATTTAAGGTCATACATTTCAACTATTTTTCTTTTATATATAAAAGTAGGATACAGAGTTCGCCAAAAAGTCCGTCAAAACCGGGGGTATTTTGGTAATTCCAATTTTCTCTGTAATAATTGTTTGTTACAATAGCATTTATTGCGGCACGCCATATACTATTCCCAATAGACACATTAATTGTTTACATTTCTCTTCACATTGCAATATTAAATTGGAACTATTCTACTTCCTTCATAGAATAAATATTAAGTCATTTTAAATTTGGCAACAATAATTGTGGAGGTAAACGAGAAGTCACCTACTATTTCGAATTATTATTTAAATTATTGCGTTTGAATATCACATGTTTCCAAGAAACCCAAATTGCTTCTTCACGTTTTGCATTTTATTTTTGTTTTTTTTTTCATACTAACGGCTAGTTTACATTTAAAATAGAGCTGTTGTAGTTTGTTTTACAACAAATCAGTTAAGTTGGTTACAACTAAATAACTAACTAATCTAGTTTGTTATGTAACAAACTAAGTTGGTTGTTCTAACAACCAACTTGTGCTTAACAGCTAAGAGTGTGTCCAATCATGTATATATAAATACAGTTTCAGCCTGTAAATTATATACAACAAAAATTTTGAATACAGAATTTACATTCAATTACATTCTGTTCTTCTCTTCTCTGTGTGCTATTCTTCCTTCCCTCTGTGTATGTGTAGTCCTTCAAAGTCCTTGTGTATCATTGGTCCTCAACAAGTGGTTGAAGACAGATTCTCGCAAAGAAAGAAAGGAATACAAGTCAGAAAAGAGTTTCAGTGACTGAAACTTAAAAACATAAGAGAAAATAGAAAGAGAAGGTGTAAGAAAATCACCTCTGTGATCTTAAGAGAATATCCACAGATCCTATTGAAGGGTGTGCTCATCAAGAACACATTTCAGCACATGCAAATCAAGTGTACAAGTTAGGGTTTGCATAAAATCAACAAAACGAAGTTAAAACGCAAAAGTTGTTGCTGTTTTACCTTCGTTGAGACCTGTATCATCCTCAGTCACTGCGTTTCACCCATCAGTGTTCACAGCAAACTCAAACAGCAAGAAAACAGTACAGAAAGTTAGGGTTTCGTTGAATCAAGCAGCTAAAGAAAGTTTTTAAAGAAACAGTTAAGTGATATACCTTCGCAAGTCAGTCCGATCCAAAACCCTGGAAGAAGATCTCTGTTCTCACCATTGTTGCGAAACTAGGGTTTCTTGAAAATCACCAAATCGTAGATCAAACTGGGGGGGTTTGGGTAGGATCGTTAGGCGAGGCTTTGTTGTGCAAGATTGAAGCAAGATCGTGCTTCAATCTGTAGAATCTCAGAGGATCTGGGTGGAGGAGCTTGAGGAAGACGAAGGGTTCAGAGAGAAGTGGAGAAAGAACAGAGGCGTGATTCTTGGTTTTCTGATCAATTAGGGTTAAGAAAACCTTTTATACTACGAGTCAAGAGAGACCCGCGTGCTGCTCCAGAGAAACGGGTCTGGGCGCGCAAAACCCACCTCCGTTTTTTGTTTGCTTGCAAGTCAGGTGAGTGAAGGTTGGACTGGGCCAGCAAGTGGGCCTTGTGCTAATTGCACCCCCTGGTTCTGATCCTTGTAACCTGAAAGAAAATCAAGCAAATGGTGAGAAAATTCAATACGGTTCTTATTAATTATGCCAATTGTGACACAGAGATATTTTTGTTAGCATAAATGTGACACAAGATAACAACTGCTTTTATGCCAAAATGTATCAAAATAGGTTATTAAATCTTCGAGGTTACACGAGCTACAATGCAAAAAATTATGCTCATTATCTTTTAATTTAATGTGATTATATAAATCAAAATCCACAAAATCTTTAACAATAACATAATTAGATAAAGCAAAAATTGGATTAGTCACCGGTAAAACCGATGGATATTGCGCATCAATAACACGATAACCAAAAAAAGATAAAGCAACAAATAAACGTTAGTTTTTCTAAATTTTTAATTTTTTTATATTATATTCGTGTATTTAAAGTTGTGTAATATATTTTAAGCTTCAATATACATTGTTTTTTAAAATAGTAGAAGATATTATTCTTACATGTATTCAATTATATTATTATTATTATTATTATTATTATTATTATTATTATTATTATTATTATTATTATTATTATTATTATTATTATTATTATTATTATTACACACTAACTCTAGATGTTTATTAAGTTTATTTGATTTTATGTTTAGTCTGACGTCTTTCGTCCCAAGTTTGTTTAATACATATTATAATATTTTTAAAATTTTATAGGACTCATTCTTTTTTTTTTTTACCAAAACAAACTTATGCCATTTTAATATCAATAATATTTGTTACACACAAAGGAGCAATATAATGAGAAAAAGAGGCAAAGAGCTAGCATAGGATCTTGATGCCCTTGCATGAGTATGTGCAACAAGATTGACTTGCCTCCTAACATAGCTAATCCTATAGCTTGAATATTGAGAAATAAATTTAATACAATGGGAAATGATAACACTAAAATTGGAGTTATTGGACAATGCTTTATTCACCGCATTAGCCACTGAAATACAATCTGTCTCAATGCGTACTACTTCCAAGCCTAAGTTCTTCAACCAATTCAATGCTTGCCATAGTCCCATTGCTTCCGCTTCTTGAGGTTCCGTTGTTCCTTCAAATCACATAGTCTTCCCCTCCATAAAGCTACCATTCTCATCTCGAATACACATATCAATGTCATATTTGTTTTCGGAATCAAAAAGTGCCGCATCAATATTGGATTTGAGGGTACCTGGTGCCGGTTTCATCCATGCCAATTGAACACCATCGATTTGAGGAGCAGCTGCACTACGTGTAGGTTGATTTCTCCTCGCAATTTCCTATTCTTTTAAAAATTGTAGATTGAGATTATTGGTAAAATATCTAGATGTCTAAACTAATATCTATATATATATAATATTTATTCAACATCATTTTTTATAAACTTATTATTTGTAAGATGAAAAATATTTCTAGATAAGAAAATGGATTTTTTTTTACAAACTCTATTTCCTGGCAGAAGTGTTCTTGAAGTGTCTCATGAAGTTCTGTGCTATGTGGCGAATACAAAACACGTGCTTCCAGCTGCTGTCTATACGCCTAACAGCACTTTTGATAGACTCGTGTCTCTCCGATATCAAACAGAGACCCTCCTGGGGTGTCACCCACGCTCTTAAACGGGATAGGAAGAAGTACCAAGCATCAGCTGTCTCACCCTCCACAACTGCATATGCTATTGGGAAGCAGTTGCTTCTTCCATCTTGTGTAATTGCCAACAGAAGACATCCTTTGTACCTACCGTACAATCATATTCCATCGACAGAGACAACTGGCTTGCAAAAATTGAAGCCTTTGATGCACGGCCCAAAACTCCAGAAGATGCGGTGGAAGACAACATTGTCATCAACTTCTTGGCCATTCTCATATAATGGTTTGTACTCCCAGTCGTACACACTGTTTGGAATGTAGTGAGAGAAAGCACGAAGCCACCTTGTTACTTGATTGTAAGACTCCTCCCAATTACCATAGATCCTCTCGATTGCTTTTTGTTTTGCAATCCAAGCCTTTCTATAGGAACTCCGGTACGTGTACCTCGCCCTTATGTGTGCTATCAACACGGACACGGATATTGTCGGATCCGACTTTACCATTTGAAGCATGCTGTCACACATGAGGGCCACGATCAGCTGGCGGTGATCTTGAGAAAGAGTCCCTGTTGTACATGTATGTGGCTCTTCCAACTGTATAATCTCCCATATGCCAGACCTTTAACCGAGCCTGACGACACACCTCCACAAACAGTTTTCGTGAACACAACAAATGATCCATCTAGTTGTACTAGATGCATCGACTCTGAAGTCGAGTGATTTGTGGAGGTGATATGTCTGGATGAAGTGTTGGGCTAATTCTTTTGTGGAAAATTTCATTCCCTTCTGGAGTTGGTTGGGGTCTTCATTGGCTAACTCACGGTTCCTGTCCATGGAATGGCCATACTCTAGATCATCAGCTTCTGTGTTGTCAGCTGTGATGTTTACAAAATGTGGGACAATTGGTTCAACGGTATTGTGAGGGGTTGCTACAATTGGTTCCTCAACGTCTTCACACTGAAGAATATCATCCTCATTTTCGCTAAAGTCGCCAACCTCTTCGTTATGCACACCACGAAGTATACTAATAGGTGGGGTGGTGTTTAGGTCAAAAGGATTTTGTGAGGCTAATGGAATGGATTCATGGTGAAGTGTTTGAGCTTGTTCTTCATAAGGCATGGACTTTGGGATGATGAAGGATTGAATTGATGGTAAGTAGATGGAGTGTAGTCAGGGTATGGGGTTTGTTTGTTTAGAATAAGGTATGGTGAATTGTGAAGAAGATGGAATCACATGAGTTGGTTGGGTTTGTGTGTAGTTTGAAGGAGCATCAACCAAATCTGCATATACTTCTGGTGTGGATAGACCTAAGTATTTACATGTCTTGAATTGTTCTAACATAAGATCCACATCATCATTATAAGTTAGATGCAAATCGCCATAAAATTTGTGGCCAGTTGTGACAATTGTGGGGTAACAGTAGATAAGACTAGAAACCATTTTTGAATGGTGAGGAGAGATTTTTCTCTCAATGGCTTGTCTAAGTTGATCTAATGTGAATTTAGACTTTAGTTTGAGAAGGCATGTGTTATTGCACCTAAAAACAACACCCTCTGTGTTTGTGTTTTCAACGACACCGTTGTAAAAAACTGTGATAAAAACTGGAGCCATTTTTGTGTGCAAGGGGGCAAGAGAGTTGTCATACCCCAATTTTGTCCAGCTTAGATCAAAACCCTAATTTTCCACAAAAATAAATAAGTTGAGGAGTGAGAAGCATCATGCATTGCATTTTGAGTCCTAAAAGTCATTCCAAAGTTTCTAAAATCATTTTTAGAGTTGAAATGCACTTTTTGGGTAAATCAGGTTTTTTTGAGTCCAAAAGGGTATTTTGGTCATTTCACAATAAAAATGATAATTCCTCATGAAGGTCATTGAGCATGCATTCTAAGATTCTAGAGGTCATTTCTAGGGTTATAGATTCATTTTTGAAGTGGAAATGCATTATCGGGCAAAATTAGGGTTTTTGGGTCAAAAAGGGCATTTTGGTCATTTTACCCTAAAAGATAATTTCTCAGTAAAAATCACTGGGCATCTTTGGAGGAATTCATTTGGGTCAAAATGAGTTGGGTTATAAATTTTTGCGCATCATTGATTAAATTTTGCATAAAAAGTCAAGTTTCGAAGAAAAGGGCAAAATGGTCATTTCCGCTAGAGTGAGGCCCAAAATCAATTTTGGGAATGGTGTTGTCATGGAATTTTGGGCCCAATGATTGAATCCTAGGATGAGCCCAAAATAAAAAAAAAAGAATCTTCATGGAATAAAAGAATGATCATAAAAAGAAAAATCAAAAAGAATCAAAATAAGGTAGTGTCCTTAATAAGACAAAATGTACTATTTTGTGACAACTTGCATTTTTTCCCTCTCCTTCCCTCCTCATGGCTGCGAATTTCAGCCCTCCTTTTTCCCTCATTTTGTGTTTCTTCATGCCCTTAATCCATGTGAGTTGTATTCCTAGCCATTGATTAAAATTCTAGATCAAATCCTAGGCTACAACTATGTGCAAATTGACCTAATTGCCCTCAACAATTTTTGTGTACAAAAAACTCTTCAATTTCATATGACACCAGCCATTCCTCACTCATTTGTGTTTTCTATTTGTCCCTAATCCATGTGCATTGCAATCTTGGCCCTTGATTCAAATTCTATCTCAAATCTCAATGGTTGGCAAAAGCACAATGTCCTATATACCCTTAATTTTGCACCTCATATAAAACCCAAAATAAGAGACCATAGGGGAGAGGATTCTCATTTTACCCTAGCACACAATCAGCTCAAAAACCCTCTCCTCCTCTTCCTCCAAAACCGTAGCCCCTCCACCCATTTCCACCATCAATTCTTCAATTTTCAACCATCAAACCTTCAATATTCTTGGTTCCTACACTAAATCCACTTCTAATCTCGCATTATCTTCAAAATTCATCATCAAATCCTTCAAGATCAAGTGATTTTCGTGGTATTCAAGAAGAACTTCAAGTGTTCTTGGTTTTTATTTCATTCTCTACTTCATCTTTTCGCTAAATCTTGAAAGGTAAGCCTAGATCCTTGCTTCATTTTTAATTTTCTTGCATAAACTCATCTTCTACTCCTTTTTCTTCACATATCATCGTCAAAAATAGCTAAAATGTAGTTTGTTGTTGTTGTTGGTGGGTGAGAGTTGGCATCTCACCCTTGAATAATTGTTTTTATGTCGATTTTGCATTTGTTAGTGAAATGAATTTTTGTTCATGTGTTTTTCACCTTGTTCATGAGTTTTTTATCAAATAAAACTTATTTTCCTCACCTCTTTTGCTTCGGCCTAGGGCCTATTTTGTTGAATAATATGTTTTCTTGCTTGTTCCATGCTTGGAGATTGATTTTTGGGTTTGATTCTACCATGAGTGCCCTCGGGTTAGAGCTTAAATCCTAGGGTTTATGTTGCTTGATTGTTTTCTTGAATTTTTGAGTTGGATAAATACATGCCTTGCTTGATGCATGTCTTGTAATTTTACATGTTAGTTTAGGGTGGTGCCTTATGTTGCTTTTGTGTGCTAATTTACAAAGTTTTGGCATGAAATTGAGGATGAATTGTTGCTTGATGTGCTTCGGCCTTGGAGGCCAATTTTTGATCATTTTGTTGCTTGAAACTTGCTTCTTCGATCTTACTTGAGTGAATAAAATTGGTGACATTGTGTTTTTCACCTTTTTACTTTTTACTTTACCACTCATTAACTTTTTACCAAAAGTAAAAAAAAATATTTTAACTTTTTACTTTACCATCTCATTAAATAATTACCATTTATCTCATGCATTTTTACTTTACCATTCACTAACTTTTTACTAAAAGTTTTACCACTTGTCAACTTGCAAAAATACCCAAAACATTTTCTCACTTGCATTTCAAACTTTTTCATCTTCCTAAAATAAACCCCAAAACATTTTTACCACTTTCAAGACAAAAACATTTCATCTCATTTCCAAAACACCAAAACCCAAAAACATTTTACTATTCATTACCAAAACATTTTCACATTCATGCATTTTCACTCATACTTAGTTTATGCGACACTCTCATGCATTCTCATATGCTTATGTCCCTTGCATCCTTTTATGCATCCTTGTATGCCATTTATTCATAAACAAAATGTTATGCATTCATTCACTTGTATGCTTTGCATCCATTCTTAAATGTTCATGCATCCATTAATACCATGTATTGCATTCAATAATGCTCATTCACTCCTTGTATACTCATGCATTCACATGCTTGCCTAATCATGCATCCTTGCTTACATGTTCAATCATCAAACCTAGAATACTCTATGTCTACAATCAATGGTATTCACTTGTTCTTGATGCCCTTCAAATGTCTTGACTTAATTGTGCATAAACCCTCTCACACAATCATGTGCCCTTATAAGACTACCAACATGTGTATCATAGAGGCATATGTGCTCCTCTTTGAGATTGTTGCCGACATGTGTAGCAATTCTCCTTCACACACAAACACAATTGATTTGAGAACTTTATCTAGCATCTTTGACAATTAAATCCTTTGATTGTATTGACATGCTTAATCTTGGTTGGTGATCAACATGATCATGATTGTTTGATTGGTCAATATGTTTGAATTGCATTCATTGTTTTCCTTTCTAAACAAACTAGCATAAAAATGGTTGTTAGTGACAATCCATCACAACCTTTGTTGGTTTGATTGTCATGAAGGCCGCCATTTCAAAAAAGAATTTTCATATGCATAAGCTATTAGTGGTAATCCATCACAACCTTTGTTGGTTTGATTGTCATGAACGCGTCCAACTTCAAAAACATTCTCCTTTTCGAATTAGAACTACGTCGCTTTGATTCCCATTTGGGATACGTAGGAGCGAGCCACGTCCTCGTCAAGCACAACAAACCAAAATTAATTCGATTGCGAAAGCCCTTTTTGATCATCTAAAATAAAAACCGATTATCATTAATGATCACTCGCGCCGTTGCCGTTTGGTTGTTAATGATAATTTCATTTTCAAAAGAGTTAGTAGCGCGGCCACTCTAAACCGTTGTTGTTTGGTCGTCGCGAACACTCGAATCAAAAGCAAAACCGATTATCGTTAATGATCACTCGCGTCGTTGCCGTTTGGTTGTTAATGATAATTTCATTTTCAAAAGAGTTAGTAGCGCGGCCACTCTAAACCGTTGTTGTTTGGTCGTCGCGAACACTCGAATCAAAAGCAAAACCGATTATCGTTAATGATCACTCGCGCCGTTGCCGTTTGGTTGTTAATGATAATTTCATTTTCAAAAGAGTTAGTAGCGCGGCCACTCTAAACCGTTGTTGTTTGGTCATCGCGAATCCTCACTCCTACTGCGAAAACTCATCTAAACAGACTAAAAAACAAAAACCTTTTTAGGACAACCAAGAACTACGTAGCTTTGAATTCTCCATCGCACCAGGAGATACGTAGGAGCGAGAGGCCAACTCTCGTCAAGCGCCAAAAATAAAAATTTTCATTAAGTCTTCTCACTCCCTTTTCAATAAAGAGGCAAAATAAAAGCATTTTCAAATCAACACTTCAAACCACACATTTAATTAAAGGTTCCCTTTCGGTAGAAAGGAGGTACGGGGTGCTAATACCTTCCCCATGCCTAACCGACCCCTGAACCCATATCTCTAGTTTTTGAAAGACCATCCGCCTTGTCTAAAAGACCTTTTTTCAATGTTTTGGTCTTAAAATTAAAATATTGGTGGCGGCTCCATACCTTTTCCACGTTGTACAATGAGAAGTCCGAACCGGATTTTTTGGGGTGCAACAAGAGTTAGAAGAGGATTGGGGGTGTTGGTGTGGTGAATTACTAGACTAAGAGTCCCTATTTATAGATGGTGGGGTTTGAGCAACGAAAAAAAATGGACAGCCCAGATCTTGCCGACATCTTTCAATGAGCCAGATTGCACCGTGCATAGTGCAGAGTGAATAGTGCATAGTGCAGCGTGCAGTTTCAATGGTCAAGATTTTACCGACACTAATAAACGGTCAAGATCTTGCCGACACTTTTTATCAACGGTGGAAATCCTGTTTAGGGTTTCAGATCTTTCGCTATAAATATACGCATTTAGGTTTCAGTTCTTTCACACTTTCAACTTCTTTCAGACACCACACAAAAAAATGGACATTGACACCCCCTTCAACCCAATACTCTCGTGATTCCGCACTATTTGCTCTTTACCATCAGGGCACAATCACCAACAGAAATGGTGATGTCCATTTCCAGTGTCTAAAAATTATTTCATGCAGGCTAAAATACAACATGACCTTCGCTTCTGTCAAAGATGAACTAGAGGTAAGGTGCAAGTGGAGGGTGACGAGCGAGAGGTCAAACGTATCATTTATCGCAAACCTCGCAAGATAATAATGGATGTGTTCGTTGATCCGCAATGGATGTGAAGAACGACGATGACCTGGAAGCCATGATCGAGATCTACGGCGCCTTTCGATGTCTCAGTCCTATGCATTTGTACGTGGAAACCACAAGGAGTGTCACCGAGATCATTCGCCGTTTAAGTCCACCATCACAGTAGTTCAACGTTTTAATTAATCTGTATTTGTTTCTGTCATGTTTTACTATTTATGTTTGTTTCCGTTGTTGTAATCCACTTTTCAATCAACGTAATCCGTGTTTTTTTAGTGCTTTTTACGATTATAATACATGTTCAAATTAAATCCATACCTCATATTTCATAACTCAACACGGTAGTTTTATACATCTTCTAGGGTAGATTTTTTTTAAATAAAAAAATAAAAATATATGATTAAAAGTGGTCAAAACATAGTAAAAAACTAATTTTTTACACTACAAAACAAACGGTTTTTTTGGGTGTTTTTTTCAATGGTCTTGATGTTGCCGTCACTTTTGGACGCACGAGATCTTATCGACACTTTTAAATACATTAATGTGTGTATAATTTTTTTTTCACCATAATATTTATAAATATTAATTTTCTAAATTAATTAAATTAATTAATATAACTTAATTTAAATTAATATAAAGAAAAAAAATTAAAAAATACAGTTCAGAAGTCACCCTGGGGGGGGGGGGGACTTATGAACTGAAAAAGCAGAAAAAAATTTATAAAATACAGGCTAGAAGTCGTTGGCCCTGGGGGCGACTTCTAGTCTAAAAATTGGATGTGTTCTAGTTTGGTAAATAATCTAAAAAGAATGTTATTTTGGTAAATAATTTTTTTTGTGCTACAGTGGTTTTTTTGCCCCAGATTTAAGCAGTAATCGGTGGTAAAAGTCCAATTTACCACATCGATAGCAACTACACCTATAGTACCAGTGTTAAAAGTTAATTTTAGCCGACGTTAATGCACTAGTGATAGCGGACTCTCCCCACACACGTAAAATAAATAATGATATATAGGCATCCAAAGAAGGGTCAGATTCGAATATTTTCCTAGTTCATCGTCATAATATATTTTTTTGATATATAATAATTAGGGTTTTTTTGTACCCCTCATTATACCCCATACCCCCCAAATTGACGAAGCAGACGATATTACCCATGACTTCAATTTTTTTTTCCGAAATTATGTCCATAGTCATAAATCCGGAACTCAATTTATTGAGATTTCCAGAAATACCTTAAAATGAGATGAATCCGGAATAAATTTTTTTTGGTTTTCCAGAATTACCTCATTTTAGTGTAATTCTGGAACACAATATACCCTCTGGAAAGAAACAATAAGAGTGTCCATAAAGGTTAGAATATGGAATGTGACGGCACTAAAAATTAAAGTTAGACATTAATACCCACAACATGCCAATAATTTCTGAAAAAGATTAGTTGAAAACCATATGATCCCGAGGCTTTGTAAGGGTCCATATAAAATAAAGTATCCCTTATAATTTTTGGTCCATTTAGCTTGAGCTATGTGCAATTTTGGTCTTTATAATTTTTTTTGAGCGACTTTAGTCCCTTTAAGTTTTTAATTGTTACTATTAATTCCCTTCATTCATTCTCATTTATTTAAAACTCTCAAAATTCGCATAACCTATTGAAAATTTCACAAATTGAATAGATAAATTTAATTTCACTTAAAACTTACCCATTAAAATATTAAATTTGACTGAAAATAAAAAAATTCCTCTATATATAGTTTCAAATGATTTGCATGTTCCTGATAGAGTTGCTGCTAATCTAAGGATTATTGGCAGATTTTGGAAAGAGAACATTGAGAAGACTCTAATACCGAAGACAAGGAGGATGTAAAAGATTCTTTTATCGATGTCATGTTTAACTGCGAAAGGGGAACATGAGGCAAAAGGTAACATAAATTTACGTTACTCGTTTTAAGGAAAAATAGTTAACATGAAGTTTCTTTATTGGAGCCATTGATGTAGACTATAAGAAGAACTGAGCAATGTTTATGCTGACAAACTTGCTGCTCATGAACTTAACAGTTAGTGATTACATTTTGTGGAACATTATACCTAGTTTTATATAGAGTATAATTAGAATTTCTGCATGACAGAAACTTTATACCTAGGTATATATTTAAATAATTTTTAATGGGTAAGGCCTAAGCCCCCATTTCTCAATAATTCTTCTTTTTTTAATAAATATTAGGCAGAATAGCACTTTTGGTCCTTTATGTTTGCTCCAAATTTCACTTTGGTCATTTATCTTTTTTTTGGTCCGTTTTGGTCCCTTATGTTTCATTTTTGTTTCACTTTGGTCCCTGACGTTAGTTTTTACTAACGGACGCCACGCTGGCAGTTAACTGCTGACGTGGCGTCCTCTATTAATTAAATGAAGTGGCAATTCATTAAACACATCAGCATTTCTAGTTTTTTAAATTTTAAAAACACAAATATTAAAAATCATTAAACACAAATTTTGATTTTGGTCCCTTCACTGTTGGCTCTCTCCTCTCCCTCGCCGTCACCTCTCCTCTCCCTCGCCGTCACTCTCTCCTCTCCCTCGCTGTCGCATCTCTCTTTCTCTCCCTCCATGCGAAGCTTTATTTCTCTCCTACTGCTTCTACTTCATCTTCGAAACCCAGATCTGAGGAAGACGAAGACGAACGCGATCTGAGGATCTTTTGTTCCCTCTCCCTCGGTCTCTCTCGCGGTCCCTCTCCCCCTGTCTCTTCTGTTAGATCTTCTGTTCTTTCACGCGAGGCGCGACAGTGATGAACCAGACGAAGACGAAGACGAACGCGGTCTGAGGAAGACGAAGATGAACCAGATCTGAGGAAGAGAGGAGGACGAGGCACGACGGTGATGAACCAGATCTGATGAACCAGAGAGGGTTACAGTTTGAGAGGGGAGGTTTTCTGGGTTTTCGGTTTGAGAGGGGATGTTTCTGCGCAGAGAGGGTTACGACGGTGGTGGGAGGGTGGCGACGGTGGTGGGAGGGGGTGGCGACGGTGGTGGGAGTGGCTGGGAGGGTGGCTGTTTTATTTAAATAATTTATGTTTTATTTAAATAAAAAAAGGAATTTATGTTTTATTTAAATAATTTATGTTTTCTGTTTTATTTAAATTGAAAAACAAAATGCTGATGTGGAAATGAATGGAGGGACGCCACGTCAGCAGTTAACTGCCAGCGTGGCGTCCGTTAGTAAAAACTAACGTCAGGGACCAAAGTGAAACAAAAATGAAACATAAGGGACCAAAACGGACCAAAAAAAAGATAAATGACCAAAGTGAAATCTGGAGCAAACATAAAGGACCAAAAGTGCTATTCTGCCTAAATATTATTATGGTTTGCAGCAAATGGTTGGTAGAGTTGGGATGCTAATGGGATGCTAACTTAGTTAGGATGTCTTCCTCTATAGTGATGCTTGCATTCCATTTTGCCTAAAAATATTCCTTCAACATCTAACAATTTTTTACTTTAAACTTTTGAAAAATGTTTTATATCTTAAATCTATCTGGTCCGTAAAAAAATTAACAAAAAAATTTAAAGGGGTTTATATCAATAAATTCACGTAAAAGTGAGCTGAACAATAAAGTTAAAAGTAAAAATCACTCCTGAAAGTAAAAAATAAAAACTACAAATCCTAACTTCAAGTTAGAATTAATTCTAGAGGTAAAATTAATTTTACTCAAGAAAACACAAACATACAAAAAACAATTTTATATTTCAAAATCACTCTCGGAAAAAGTAAAACAAAATATGCACTAAAATTATTTTGAGCTACATTTTATAGGATAAATATCACTTTTGGTCATTTATCTTTACTTTTGGTTTCACTTTGGTCTTTTATCTTTTTTTTTGTCCGTTTTGGTCCTTTATGTTTCATTTTCGTTTCACTTTGGTCCCTGACGTTAGTTTTAGTTAACGGACGCCACGGTGGCAGTTAACTGCTGACGTGGCGTCCTCAATTCATTAAATGACGTGGCAGGCATAGGGACATTCATTTTCACATCAGCAAATTCGTTTATTAATTTAAATAAAACATAAAACAAAAAACATAAACCGTAAAATCAAAATCAAGAATTCCAACATCATCAACAACCCAAATGAAGAACAGAAGAACAATTCAACCCAGAAAAGAAGAACATCAAAAAACCAACACCAACCCAAATGAAGAACAACGATTTCCAGCAACACCAACATCAAACGAAGAACAACGATTTCCAGCATCCAACATCTTCAAACCCAAAATTTTTCCACTGCGTTTTCTTTCGTTTTCCAAAACATTCAACATCTTCAAACACAAAACACAAAATCTAAATAAAACTAAAAACAGTCAACATGTTTTCCATTAATTGAATCTAGTGATTTAGGCAACCATTTTGTTTGATCTTGGATGGGTTTTGATCACAAGAAAGAGATCTAAAGAAGCCCTAATAAATCAATTTCGTAAAACAACGAGTTTCTGCCTTTTCGCCATTGATGCAGAGTTGCAGTTTCAATTTAGTTTCAGTTTGGTCCTCTACGTTTTCTTTTAGTTTCAGTTTGATCCCCTATATTTTTTAAACGAAGAACAGATCTGGAAGAACAGAAACTGAAGAAGCCCATCTTCATTAAATGAAGAACAGAACCACCACCATCAACAATCAGAAACCCAGATTTGCGATCAGATCTCATGCAAATCTCGTTTTATATCATTTTTCATTTTGTATCGTTTTTGTTTTGCATCGTTTTCGTTTTGAATCGTTTTGTATAATTTTCATTTTAAGTTTTAAACTTCAGATCTGAATCGTTTAAAGTTTTAAGATCTGAATCTTTTTCTTCAAAACGAATCTGAGATTCAAAAAACCCATCGTTCTTCAAAACGAATCTGAGTTTGGTTCCTGGGTTTTCAAAAAAACCCATCGTACTAGTGAACCCATCAAAACGATTCTGAGGTCAAAACCCATAAACGATTGAACAGCAAAACAGAATCTGGGTTCGTTGATGATGTTGGAATCTGTTCAATCGTTCAATTTGTTGATGATGTTAGAATTCTTGATGTTAGAATCTGGGTTCGTTGATGATGTTGGAATCTGTTCAAACGAATTTGCTAATGTGGAAATGAGTGTCCCTATGTCTGCCACGTCATTCAATGAATTGAGGACGCCACGTCAGCAGTTATCTGCCACCGTGGCGTCCGTTAACTAAAACTAACGTCAGGGACCAAAGTGAAACGAAAATGAAATATAAATGACCAAAACGGACCAAAAAAAAGATAAAGGACCAAAGTGAAACCAAGAGCAAAGATAAAGGACCAAAAATGATATTTAGCCTATTTTATAAGTTCATTAGCAAAGTACTCGTGCATTCGCACATGTCTTATTCGTTTTTATTACACATGTATGAAGAAAAAAAAGCATGTTTGTAAACAATTTGTTATTTGTTATAGGCTAAATATATATTTTGGCCCTTTATCTTTGGGGTTGTGGTCACTTTGGCCCTTTATCTTTTTTTTTTCTCATTTTAGACCCTCATGTTTTTTGTGTGTGTCATTTTGGCCCCTGCCGTTATGTTTATGTTTTTTTAGGCAAATTTTTAAGGACGAAAATGAAATCAATTAAAAACATAAGGGCCCAAAATGAAATCAATTAAAAACATAAGGGACTAAAATGAAATCAATTAAAAACATAAGGGACCAAAATGATAACGGCAGGGGCCAAAATGACACACACAAAAAACATGAGGGTCTAAAATGAGAAAAAAAAAGATAAAGGGCCAAAGTGACCACAACCCCAAAGATAAAGGGCCAAAATATATATTTAGCCTTTGTTATATATTGAAAGTTTGCTCAGCCAAATTCTTGTTAAGTTAAAATGAGTTTGTCAAGGATGAAAAGTGTAGGTTGAATAGGTGACTAGATATCATATCTTAGGTTTAAACCCAGAACTTCGCAATTTTTTCTTATAAATAGAACCAAATGTAGTTTCAGTAGATGGCCAATGACTGTTTAGAACTTATTCAGGCACAATATTGTTTAGAAACTTTAATCAATAGATTTTTTTTTTGCCACGGACACTGTACATATGAATATATGGACATTTTTTTGAGTCACTAACTGCATCTACTTATCAGACTTGTTTTGCGTCAAATTAAGGCTTGTGGCCCAAATGCAACGAATATTAATGAATTGTAGACTCTCTCTCTCAAGAAAAAGGCCACTCAATCAAGTTTTAACCAAACAATCCATTTGATTACGTGTTAGAGACGACACATCACACTAGGCATCCAAAGAAGTGTCAGATTCGAATATTTTCCTGGTTCATGGTCATAATATTTTTTTTTGATATATAATAATTAATTAGCGTCCACAAATATGCCATGTCATTTTTATTCTAGATTAGATTAGATGAGCAAGCAAATTGTAGCGTTGGATGAGCCATTGCCACCGACTCAATTCATTCACATGACAAGGAAAGAGCAAGGTACCAGCTGAGATCTGCTTTGCGATATAAATGCTTAGATGAATTGAGATCGTAGGGGTTTCTTCCAGCTTGACCAATGTCCTGAGTTCGAATCCAGCCTTGGGCATGTAGCAGTGTTAAATCTCGAGAGCTTTGCCGTCTATTGTGGTCCTACCCGGCTCGAGAGATTAATCTCTGCAGTTGCACGCAGAGGATACCCAGTTTATACAAAAAAAAAATACAGATGGCAATTATTTCGTTCTTGGTTTGTCTATGGAGATATTTTTTAAGCAAATGTTACTGATTAATAATTATAATACACTAAAGGGAGAAAATAATGTTAATTTTTGAAAATTCGAATTATCAACGTTCTACATCAAACTTATGTTTTTTTAACTCATCAACTGAATTACTTACACATATATATCTTACCCAAAAAACCATATAAAAGAAAAGAGGTCACATCCCAAGTTTCCCAGCTTGTTTACTACAAAGAGTTTATTAAGGTGGAAGTCCAGAATCAGGTGGATAAGTGAGAGGGGCAAAAATAAAAATTATTTTCATGTAGGACTAAAATTTAGGAAGAGAATAAATCAGTTGGTGACACCGAAAAAGATGAAAGAAAATTTACTAAATATACCGCGACCATTGAACTTTATTTTTTGGAAGGGTGTCATCTGGAAATTTATTTTCGAATAATTTATTAATTTTGAAATATATTTTTGGAGTGCCTAGTGTGTGCTATCAAGTATCAACTTACGTGGTGTACATAGTAATTCTAAAATATAATCAACATTTTGTTGGTTTAGTGTGCTCATATTAATGTGGCCAAAGATTACAACATCGTGCATTTTTCCCTAGTGAATTATTGAAGACATCCCAGTTTTACTAGCATATACACCTCTTTATCATGTTTACATTTTTCCCAAATACCTTTGTTCATAAATCTACTTTTGGACATTGAAATTAGTAAACCTGTGGTGAAAACAATAAGCCTTCCATAGAGTCATTTATGGATAATTTACAACTTTCAAAAAACTATTTTTGGACACAATTTTTTTATTTCAGAACAATATTTTTACAAATAGATAAGGGGGCATCCCCGTAAATATGTTTACAGACGTGAATTTGCTCAAAAAAAAAAACAAATTACATTTTCGGAAGTTGTTGTTGGGAAAAACAATATAGAGAAATAAAATTAGCACAATCGGAACACAAGAATTTAACGTGGAAAACTCCAAAATCGGAGAAAAACCACGAATCGTTGTCTAATGGCTCTGCTTGGCAAAAAGTAGCGGGTAGCAGATAAGATAGCTTACAGCGGATAAACTAGTGGATTGAATTTAAAGTGTTTGGTAAAATTAGCGGTTGAACTAGCTTATAAATACAACATGACATAAATAGACATTTGTTATTAATGTTAAATATGAGAGAGAAAAACCGCGAATTGTTGTCTAATGACAACCAGAGAATAACACTATGGCTCTGTTTGGCAAAAGTAGTGGATAGTGGCTAAGCTAGCTTATAGCGGATGGCAGATAAACGAGCGGATTGAATTTAAAGTGTTTGATAAAATTAGCGGTTGAACTAGCTTATAAATACAAAATGACATAAATAGACCTTTGTAATTAATATTTAAATATGAGAGAGAATATTCATTTAATGGAGGATAAATGAGGAATTTAATTGAAGTAACAAGGAGAAAAATGAAACGCTATAAGCTAAAAGTTCAAAGCTACTTCAAGTAGCGTTTCAAAAAAACGCTATGAGCTACCATTGCCAAACACTTACCAATGACTCACCCGCTATAAGCTAGCTGATAACTCTCAGAAATGTGAGTTATCTATGCAAAAACAAATAAGAATTAACCTTGTCTAAGAGTAAATTAATGTAAATAATTAGGTGAATTGTGCATAATTAGTTAAGGATTATTTTGATGTGAAAAGCATGTTTTGGGCACGTAAGTTCCATTTTGTGGGATTTCACCCGTGCGTTAAGTGTGCAGGAATTAAGTGGCTGTAGTGCTGCAATTAGTGCTATGGCAGCATCGTGGTAGCAGCTGGCATAAGGAGTAGCGTGGTGTCATCTCAGGTGGTTTAAGCAAGAAAGATGTGTTTTGTCCTTAATGAAAAAGGCATCTTGGAATCTGCGTGTTAGTGGGCTGCTAAAAGACAAAATGTCGTTGGAATTAGGGTTGGCAGCACTTGGCAGAGTTGCACGGAAAGAAAGGCCCAATAGTACTTGGAAAGAAAGGCCCAATAGTACTTGGAAAGAGAAATGGGGTATAAATAGGTACTTTACCCTAAAAAGTGCATAGACAATTCAGCCTCCACCGTTCCCTAGGTTAGAGAGTACAATTCCATCTTCCATTCCAATATTCCATCGTCTTGCCCAACCATCTTTCCACCATTTTCAGTGCTGAAACTCCATTGTTGATGCTGGAAACTCATAATCAGCAGCACAGATCTTCATTTTCTCAGCAAAGAAGCTTTGGAGCAGATCTACAGCTTCTGATGCTTACTTTGAGCTTCATTTTGTTTGTATAATTCTGCATTCTTCTGTATACTCTATTTTCAGTGCTGTTACTGTTTTGATGGCTTCATTTATGGTAGTTAGGTTCTGTTTTGTCATGTCTAAGCTCATTATGAGCTAGATCTCTTTATAGTCAAGACTATGGTAATGCAATTAGGATCTATTGATGTTTAATGTGATTAATGCTTGACGCTTCATTAATTTACGTGAGTAAATGCTATGCATCCTTTTTAAACTTGATCAATTTAATTTGGATAATGTGCTTCTATTTTTGGAAAGAAAATTAAGTGCTGATTTCGCAAATTAACATAGTTTGAAGAGTAATAGGAATATTACCCTTTCCTAGTGAAGAATAGGGATATGAAGTTAGGGCTATGGTGTGAACTGAAACATGTTTTTCAACCTACGGAATGAACCTCATAGGAGCTTAGGAATAAGGAAACCTTGACAACATTTTGTTTCACAGAGATAGGAATATCCATATTCATTCTGCACACTGAATGATGTCGTAGCATTAGTCACAGCATTGCATCAATAGTGATTAATTACAGATCATTGTCTTGGCTATACTCATCTCTCTGATTTTACCCCCATATTTTACTGTCCTCAACCATTTACTTTAACCTTTGCACAACAATGGATTTTTACCATGCTTTATTTTTACTTTTTACTCATTAATTCAAGTGCATTCAAGTAGAGTTAGTTATTAAACATTAATCTTCGAGGGAACGATCTTTCTTATCACTTTATTACTTGTTTGACTGTGTATACTTGCACACGTTTTTGGACAACACTAGCTGATTGGCATTGCCAAACAGAACCTATGTGAAAATTGTAAACTTCTCTCAAACACCCAATGACCCCAAGACACCCACACCCTTCAAAGAAAATATTTAACTACATCTCACGACACTCTAAAATAAGAGTATAAGAGGAAGGAAAAAAAAGCCAAATGTAAGCTTAAGATGTTTTTGACTAGTGCATCTTGCAAAGGAGAGAACTTGAGTCCATATATATAACTTTGCTATCACACATAATTGATTGTACTTGAAGCTAAACCATGCAAGCACCGGGAGCAACAACGAGCTAGCCAATGAACCAGACCACCAAGAGACTTGGACGCTACATATCCTCTCAAAACCTTTAAGCAATGGGTATATGGGTCCCCTCTTATATATATATATATATATATATATATATATATATATATATATATATATATATATATATATATATATATATATATATATATATATCATTTAGCTCATTCCTAATCGATGTGAGACTAGCCCACTCACACTTGAAATCCCAACGATCTACGCTTGGAAAAATATAGTTTACCCCTAAAACAACACCTTGTTGTATGCAAAAGCAATTAAAAAATTCATGTCCGGAAATGCCATCGACAACTATTTAGTTGTGGTGCTATGAAATCATGTTGTTCATGGCATATCAACAACTACAGAAATCACCCATGGTATCTTGATGCAATGGAAAAATGAAAATAAAAAAGACGTTTGGGGGGGGGGTGTATGGAAGCAATTCCGAGGGTGTATTAAGACTTCACTTTGCCAACCTTAATTAAATAGCAAAAGAGCCCAACAGAAGTGGGCCTCTCATTTCACCGTCCACAATGGGAGTTCCCTATTGAACAAAAAAAGGAAGTTCCCTCTACTAAAATATATGGGGAATATTTTAGACGATAAGATGTAAAATGTAAATCATTATTTTAAATTAATAGTTACCATTAATTCTCTAAAGTAAGCAATTAGCACCAGTTTCTTATGAGATCATCAATATAAAACTTATGTTGGCCTCACTCAAAGTGAATCAAATTGTTTCAAATCCATCTTGATGTTGGGTCGATTTGAAGGCATCAAAACTTCATACATCTCTCATTATTCTAAAACATTCTTCTGGAGACACATGTAACTAGGCATCTAGAAGAATCTAACAATTTCTCCTTTCCCCAACATTCCCCATTAGATAGATACCCATTGTGGCTATAAAGTTAAAAGATTAAGATAAACCAAGAAGATGCATCAATAACTAGTGCTTTGTTGTTTCTTTCACATTCTCTCAAATATAGAGAATAAAAAATAATGCAGGAAAATTAATAGACCGTTGGTGGATTCCCTTTTGACTAATTTTTTTGTATTTCATCCTCAACCAAGGACAGTACATGCATCAATCAACTTTTATAGCAAAAGATTCCAAATCACTTGGTGAAAACAGTAAGCAATGTGTGAAAAAAAGAAAATAATAGGGTGAAGAGAATTCCAAGTCTTTTCTAATTTCTAATAAAAGTCAGATTCCATTCTCGATTATTAAAATGAATCACATTCCCTAACTTGCTGCTGTCATACTTTATGACAGAAAATATAAATAAATAGATAAATAAAAGAAAATGATACTAGATTAGTCCCCCCACTCAATGGGTATGAAAACCATTCCATGACAAAATATCTTGTAATCAAATTCAAAATGTCATCTAATATCAAAAAAGAAACATGTAAGTGCATTAAACATAATAAATAAAGTGAACCTTGTATCCCAAGAAGGTAGCTCAGTTGGTGAGCTAAGAGATACCGAAGAAGTGCACCAAAGAGTGCAAGAAAGAGGTCCCGGGTTCGAACCCCGGAAACGAACATTCCCCCACCCCCACTAACATTGCCTATCAAAAAAAAAAGTGAACCTTGTGTTCATGATTTTACTTAAACACATTTGTTGGTTAGCTAGAAAAGAGGTTGAACCACAACCACCTATTCATCTCAACATCAAACTCATGAATAAGTGTGAAAGAAAGATATACCAATAACTGCTATACATTAAATAGTGGGTTGTTAATGCAGTGAGCAAAGGAATCTCTAATAATAGGGTAATGAGGAATGGTCCAAATTAAATTAACCTTCTTGATTAAGATAAGGGAAATCATATTTAGGTGATATTGTAGATAAAGTGCAGAAATAGGAAGGACGAAAACTAGGCCTTAATACAGGAAGTACAGCTGGATGGATGGACACCTGAGGGGACCTTGTTTACAAAAACATCAAATGATTTCTTAAAAGTTGGTAACTTTGTTTTCACCTATGCTTTCAATCTAACATTCAAATTTTTAAGCCAAATGTAGTGAAAGATTGGTGAGAGCTAATATGAGAAGCAAAATTATCTCTGCCATTGATTGAGATCGAACGGTTGTAGTTAGATGGCGCGCGCGCACACACACAGATATCTAAGTATGAATAATGGACATAAATTTGGACAAACATACTACACATTGCAGGAGCAAAGCAGTAAACAACCAGCAAATGAACAATGAAAACTCCTTGATTTATTGGTTTACATAGTCGACTAATAAAAAGAAAACAGAACATTTCTGTGTAAGCCTAACCAGTAATCTCAAAAGCAATTTAAAATTATGGACCATGAAAGTGAGAAATACATCCAAATAAACCATGTTAAAAGGATGAGACTACATTCTCATCTAGGGAAATGTATCCCAGCAAACAACAAATAACTCAGTAAACGACGTGACTGAACATCGAAGCACCCTTCAAGGCTAAGTCAGATTGTAGATACCATACCAGCATATCATTTTCTGTTGAATCATCAATCTGAAATTGTCTCAGATTCTCAAGTTCTCAACAGCCCATAACAGCGCAATTATACACGAACACCCCGACATGTTCCTTCACACCGAGTACCTTCCAATCTATGGTGCCGTTCCTGACACCAGACTTGGGACACCATGAATTCAGCACTATAGCTTCACCTTCTGGACCTCTTTGTCCACCAACAACCAAAAGTTTCTCTCCACAAGCCTTGAAAGCAAGGCCCCATCCGTTAGAAGAATCAGCTCGTACCGGAAGCCTTCCCAATTCATTCCAGAGATTCTTTTCCTTATCATATTTCTTCACCATGTTAGTTAGATGCTCCACTGCATATAATTGATTATTCACAACAGCCACAAGTGGAGGTGCTTGAGCACCTACATTAACATAAGGATACATACCCTCTATTTTGCGCCAATTTCTTGTCTTAAGATCATATTCCTCTCCACAAGTTAATGAAACAGTTGTACTCGACATTCCACCAATCACGTAGAATTTGCCATCCATAAAAAAACCAGAGCACAATCTACGCGGTGTGTGCATGTTTGGTAAAAGTTCCCATGTACCTGATGAAGAGTCATACAACTCAGCAGACTTCAAAACATTTCCAAACTTATCACTACCACCAGCTACAATAGCAATCGGACCGAGACTACTAGATCCAAACAAACACCGAGGTTGGTTCATCTCCTGACACTTCGACCAACCGCGACAAATCAAACTATACTTCCAAATAGCGAACTCCATCAATTCGCGACCGAAAACCAAAAGTTCACAACCTACAGCCAATGACTCCTTGTCTGCATGGTTAAAACATTCATCACAAGGTATCTTGGGCAATGCCATCCATCTATTTACCTTAGGATTAAATGCCACCCAACCTCTTGGATCACAAACCAAATAAACCAAATGCTCCACAATTCCCAATTCTTTCCTTAACCCATATAAACACCCAGTATTAATTAGCTTATTGTACCTTTTATTAATACATGATAGGGATGCATAATCTGATCCACTAACCCAAGCAAGACAATTCAAAGCAACATCATCAATTAGACCAGGGAGAAGTGAATCATTTGGTCCTGGTCTAGAAGAACCATCATTCACTCCTTCCCTTATATCCATATTTAGAAAGTTATTCACTTTCTTTCCATTCTCCTGCAAAGAACAATCCAAACACAGTTTCTTTACCATCTCAAGGAATCATCAGTGCATCCCAACCAAGGAAGCCATATCCTATAGAAAAAAACAGCAACCTTGTGTGAAAGAAACAAGCAAAGACCCTTGTTTTATTCCATTAATTAATTTCCACATGCACTGCTTCTCCCCATGAAATGAAAAAATTCCATTATATCCAATCTCTAACTATTTATCCTTTCGTTGTCAAAAAAAGAAAACTACTTATCCTTTCCATCAATTAATCCTTAAAAATCACCACTTTCATGGAAACGAATTTCTCCCAATTTATACATAAACCGGAAAACCACAATCTCCGGCGAAAAGAGAAACAGAGAGAGAGGAAATACCAAATTGAATCACCGACAAGATTCGAAACTCTCCCAGAAAACTTGCTCCTCCGGTTTCCGGCTCCACGGAGAGAGAACCATC
This sequence comes from Astragalus membranaceus, assembly GCA_039519185.1. Lineage (NCBI taxonomy): Eukaryota > Viridiplantae > Streptophyta > Magnoliopsida > Fabales > Fabaceae > Astragalus > Astragalus membranaceus. The sequence continues at coordinate 218,181,062 of CM076846.1, forward strand.
TGCAAATTCACGAGAATAAAAAATGAAAAAACTTTCCTTAAAACCGTTAAAATTGGATTAAGAAAAATCAAATCTAAGCAAAAGGGTTAACGCTGATCCATTCAATTCAAGGAACTAGATTCATTCGGATCCAAATGAAATCAATTTATTTCCTATAAAAGAAGAGAGAAATTGATTTAAGAGGGAATATGAATGTGGAGAAGGTTTACCTGGAAGTGAAGAGAAGAGAAGAGAAGGAGAAGATCTGAGAAATGGAAGTGAGGGGAATTGAAGTGTTGTGTTGTGGTGGGCGTCAAAGCATGTTGTTGTTGCCGGAAAGAAGAGAGAGAAAGTAGATAGATAGGAAATGAAATGAAATGACTGTGGTATTGTAAGGTACTTTTTATTTTATGTGAATGAATTTGTGATGCATGATGAGTACTACAAAGAGAGTTGTGTTGAGTATAAATATATAACAACTTGGAAGACAACTCATACATTGCTTATCAAGCGGGTAGTTCAGGCCAAGCCCATGAGCTAAGGGATATCGAAGGAGTGCACCAAAAGAGTGCAAGAATGAGGTTTCGGATTCAAACTCCGAAAACTAATATTACCCAATCTCCCACTAAGATTTGCTTATCTAAAAAAAACTCTTACCAATGTTTTACTTTGCTCTTCTGACCCTATTCCTTCTATTTTTTTATTTTTTTTATTTTTATTTGATTTTCATGTTTTTGTCGTTTAGTTAAGAAGATTATGATGACAACATGACACCCTTCCCTCTTAAATTATGTCTTCCTCACATGACATCTTATACTTTTGGAGAAAGAGAAAAGAAGAAAATATAAATTTTTTTAATAAGTAAATATTGGGGTGTTTACAGGGTAAAAATACAAATCAAATATCTCACCGGTGAACCATTAAATATCACTGTAGGATGTAGTATAAAAATTCATCAACGGTTGAGATTTAATATTGGTTGATTCAATCTTAATCACTCATAACATTTTACACAATATTCTACAGTCAATTTTAGTGGTTCACCAGTGAGAGATTTGATTTGCTCTCTCACTCTAGAAACACCATAAATATTGGTCTAAATCTATTTTTATACCTTTCACTATCAAGTCACATGTGCTAACAAAATAATTGGCAGGTATCAGGTGTGAAATTTTTTTCAGTTCAGACCGTCGTGTGTCGTGGCCAGAGTCGTTTGGGCAGTATAGCATGTGTATACCGTTTACTCATCGAGAGAGTGCTAGACATTGCCAATTTGCATGCTGCTGGAGATTGGTGTGTGTTGTGGAAATTGAAGATCCCTCCAAAAGTTAAGCACTTCCTTTGGCGTTTGTGCAGATATGCCTTGCCTACTCAGTCTATTTTGGTGCGCAAACATGTTATTGTTGAGCATGTTTGTCCGTAGTGCACAGACTTGGTCGAGAGTTCAAAACACTTATTCATTTTGTGTAAGAAAGCATCGACCTGCTGGAGCTCTTTGGGGTTGCACACCATCATCAGTAGCCACACTGGTGTGCATGAGGATTTTAGTGAGATCTTTTTTTCAGTTTTGGCAGCGCTCAATGAGTAAGATAAGTGTGCTTGGTGTATGATTTTATGAATAAAAATTCTGATGCTATGTTAATTTTATGGGCAGGTAGCAAGTATTATTCAGAATGGAGTGTAGCTCGTAGCTTGGGAAATAAACCCTTGCTCCTTCTAGTCAAACTGGATCATCTCAGGATGTGGATAGTTGGCGCAAACCGAATGTTGATTGGGTGAAATGCAACGTAGATGCCTTTTTTTCCACGAGCAACAACAAGGTTGGTATTGATATGTGTTTACGAAATGATTGTGGAAACTTTATTCGAGCTAAAACCCATTGGTATACTCCCTTAACTGATGTGCTTACTGGTGAAACTAGGGTCTATTATTGGCAATCAATTGAGTTCGAGAGCTAAGGCTACAAGGATGTCATTCTTGATGTAACACCCCGATATTTCTAGCTTGTAGAAATACCAAAATGTACCACTTGGCATACATCAGAGTTAACTTCGTGTCTCAGATATTGAACACCAACTAAAATCTTTGATGAATAATCATCAAACGGTCACTGCAGTTTCATAACTTAATATAAATTACTTAAATACTTAAGTTACGTGCCTTACAAAATTTCTCTTGTCCTAGTGTTCAATATCAAGAACGAAAGTAGCGGAAGCGATTTACAACTTTTAACAATGTATAAGTCGTACAATCGAAAATACAAATGTTTGACAATAGAAAATAACATAAGCATATAGAATTGAAACTTCAGCGTCTCCTTTAGGTTGCACCGTAGTCGTGCCTCGTCGTCTTTGCCTGTTCTCTGTAAAAACCACAAAACATGAAGGGTGAGATAACATTATCTCAGTGAGTCCTATCGAGACCCCTTACTAACACTCGCGGTTCATTATGCATCATTTTAACTCGTAGTCCTGATAAGCGACTACGTGAAAACTTCATTTACATTGTTTAGCATATCACCGAGAACTATTTTCTATTCCCGATGAACCCATTCCACTAACCATTTTTTATCAAGCGGATTGACCATTTTCTTACATTGTTTAGCATATCACCGAGAACCATTTTCTATTCCCGGTGAACCCATTCCACTGACCATTTTCTATCAAGCTGATTCCACATTGGCCTAGGTTCATAGGGCTCATGACTTCCCTTCCCCTAGTACGCTAACCTCAATAGGGTCGTCACCCTAGACCTCTATTTATATAATTTATATAAGGCTTAAATATGTTTTAGACCCCTGCAAATATAGGGTGTTTTGGTTTAAGCCCCTGTAATTTTTTTTGTTGCAAATAAGCCCTTACAAAATACGACATTTTGATTTAGGCCCTTCTGTTAGTCAAATGTTACAAAAAAACACAGTTGACTAACAGAAATCCTACGTGTCATTTAATATTAATTTTTTTTTATTTTAAATACTTATTTGGCATGCCAAGTCACTTACAAAATGAAGTGTTTTGCTAAAAGCCCTTGCAAAATGAAGTGTTTTGCTAAAAGCCCTTCACCCATGGCTTCTCTCTCTCTCTCACTCTCTCTCTCTCTCTCTCTCTCTCTCTCTCTCAAGATAGAACACCATTTCTTCAGATGTACCCTTTGTTTCACTACCACTGAAGAGACATCCTCACTCCATTCATAGCATTTGTTTCACTACCACCGTCTCTCTAAGATATATTGAGTTTTTCACTTAGATCTCAACAACTAAGATCTGATTATTTCTGGAAGAAATGGACTCTTGGTCCAGATCTGTAAACCACTCTCCCTGTTCTTTCAGATCTGAGATTCCAAATTCACTTGTAACTTCATCCGTCAACCACGAATCAAAAGGTACGAAGCGCATCTGCTTGGAAATCGGCGCACACCACCTTTCAAACCCAGTCAGATGCAAATTCAAGAAGCTTCTGTGAATAATCCAACAACCCATTCCACGGCGGTAAGGAATGAGCTACGTCATTTTTCGTCGCTTGCTGATCTCACAAAAACTGCAAATGGCTGGTTTAGAATTAGGCTTGGATGGGTGTCGTACCAGCCTTCACTTCACCAAGATCTGCTTCAGCAGCTCCAATCATGTCATTAACTCTACAAGTCCAGATCCAAGTTGCTATGTAAACCTGGTTGTGAGGTGACCCGTGTAAGCTGCAAGTTCGATAATGGCGTCAAAGTTGTGTTCAGCGTCGAGATTACGATAAGCTCTATAACGAACTCGCGTAGATGATGCGCTCACCATTATGGAGCCGGGCATTGCCAAAGTGTTCCACCTCCGGATCAGTTGGTGTTGCTGCCCGGGACAGTACCCCTCATCAAGATCTGATTCACGATGGAATCAAATGCAGAGAAAAAAATTTCCTTCATCAAGCAATTTGAATTGCGCATCAGATCATTGTGTTGAATCTGTGATTCAATCCCCAACCGAGAGAGAGAGAGAGAGAGAGAGAGAGAGAGAGAGAGAGAGAGAGAGAGAGAGAGAGAGAGAGAGAGAGAGAGAAGCCATGAGTGAAGGGCTTTTAGCAAAACACTTCATTTTGCAAGGGCTTTTAGCAAAACACTTCATTTTGCAAGTGACTTGGCATGCCAAATAAGTATTTAAAATAAATAAAAATTAATATTAAATGACACGTAGGATTTCTGTTAGTCAACTGTGTTTTTTGTAACATTTGACTAACAGAAGGGCCTAAATCAAAATGTTGTATTTTGCAAGGGGTTATTTGCAAAAAAAATTTTGCAGGGGCTTAAACTAAAACACCCTATATTTGCAGGGGCCTAAAACATATTTAAGTCTTTATATAAATATACACCCGCATTGGGCCGTCTCTTTTACTTGACATAAACATAGCATAACCTCAACCTCTTTATTATAACCTCAAAGGACATTTAGTCCATTTAAACAATTATCATGACCTCACTCGTGGTTACTAACGTTCATTAACATGACTTAGGGAAACATTACAATTCAATCCGAACATCATTATTTCAATCACAATCATAATTACCTCAATCACAACCAACATAATCATTTCAATTACAATCAATATCATAGCATTAACCTCAACCTCATGGGACTTATAGTCCACTTATCATGACATAACATAATCACATTTAAACATAACATGACATTACCTCAACTTCCTGGTCATTCACATAGAACCTTCGCATCACATCAATCATTTATTCAATACATAGGGTTGGGGAAAGGATTAGAATAGGTTTGGAATCAATTGGGAAGGCTTTGGACCCATGTTAAAATCTGGGACAGAAAGATCAGCACGGGTCGTGCCAAAATCAGCATGGGTCGTGCTGACTTATCAGCATTTCTAAAAGATCCTATTTTTGTGTGAAATTCCCATTCCGACACACATCAATCAGCAACAACAATCATCATAAACATCATCAAACCTTCCATTCTCAATCATTCAAATATTCATAACAAAAATACATTTTCGTAAATGACGGTTTTTGACTCAAAACTTAACAAAACGAAAACCAAAACATATATTCATTCACAACTAGTATTTAACACGAAATTTAGTCCCTAAGTGAGTATAGAACTCACCGTAGTGTGATGAAAATCACAACAACCAAAACCAACGAAGTTTAAACGACCACAAGACATCACGAACGGTCCCCGAAGGTGACTCCTACGCTCCAACAACGCCCAAACTCGCTTCCTTTGCTGCTCCCATCTTCACAATTTCGAAACCAGCAACCAAAACCCCCACCTATTGATCTTAAATTTGCAATGTAGCTTCCAAAGACAACTAGAACTTACTCCAATTGGTCCCACAACAACATGCAAAGCTTCTAAAGCTCAAAGCTTCACTTTGGAGCTTCAAGGTTCAACAATGGTGAATTGAGTTGGAGAAAGGGGTTGATGAAGATGTTTGTATCAGTAGATAGAGAGGATGAAAGGCTGACTTCAATGGTGTTATAAATCGAAACATGCATCAAGGAATCAAGGATTTCTCTCCTCTCCTTTCCTCTCTCACTCTCACGGTTCTCACTCTCACTCCCAAGCTCTCTTTTCTTCTCTTTCTTAATTCAGCAAAAACTAAAATGTGGGAGTGTGTTGTGTGGTGTCTTTATGTTTTGTGAGCTGAGGGAGAATAAATGAAGTGGGCTAAGGAATTTACTAGTTTACCCTTCAGTTACTTACTCCCTCCTATCTTGCCTAATCTAACATAATTTAATTAGCAAACAAACATATCATTAATTTATTTCATGGCAACCATCTCACGATTAATAAAATATGCTCAATTATTCTATTTAACTAATTAATCAAACATAACCTCTTGCTAATTTCTATTGACTAAATTAGCTAAATTGGGGATGTTAGACTTGAGCTAGACACAAAGTGTGGTAGATGCTTTTTAATTCCAATAATTCTGCTATTTCTGAATTTGGTTGTTTGATTGACTCTTGCAAGTGTCGTTTTTTCTTTTTTTAATCATAAATATCATGTTGAGTTTGCTAGGAGAAATACTAATAAGTTTAATCACTCTTTAGCTGGAGTGGTCTATTGACAGCTAGTCTTCAAGAGTACTTTGATGTTCGCACATATGTTTCAGCTTGATTATTAATAAAATGCACTAAGTGCCTATTGTCAAAAAAAAGGTATGAAATTTTAAAAAGTAAAGTTGTTTAGTAAATAAATAATCTTATTTCTTGAGTGAGTAAATGGTCTTATTTCAATCAGACAATACTTTCGGCGTACTTCTTATTGAGAACTAGTAGTTCCCATCAAATTTTTTAAAAAGATGGGAACTACTAGTTCTCAAAAAAAAGGATGAGAATTATTATGATCAATGGCGGATCCACCTTGGTGACTAATTAAGGGGGTAGGCATAACAACGAAACCCGAACTCGCGGTACCCACTCGACCCGACCCGAGTTTGACAGGAAAAACCCGCTTTGACCGGGGATGAGTTTGGGGATATTGATACTCGCCCCGCCCCTACCCCGAACCCGCTGGACAAAAGATTAGTGATTTATTTTATTTTCTTTTATGCATATATATTCATTCATTTTGTTTCATAAATTTTGTTTATTTTTAATTTTGATCTATTTCCAATAGAAAAGTCTATTTTAATACTTTTAATTTTATTTTTTCATTGTATAACAATTATGATTTTATTCCATTAATTATCATAAATATATTTATTTTTTTTCTATAACTTAGTGACGGAATCGGGTACCGGTGAGGAACTCGTCCCTGTTTAGGGCAGAGATGGGGGATATAAAACCCGCCCTTGCTAGAGATAGGAGCAGGGACGGGGGCGCAAAACCCACCCAAACCCGCCTCGTTGCCCTGCCTATATGGGGGAATTTGCCCTCATAATGTAAAAATATTTTGTTGGCTTAAAGGTCATTTTGGCCCCTGCAAAATACACATTAATCCATTTTGGCCTCTGCAAAATAAAAAACTTTAAAGAAGCCCCTGCAAAATAGTTATTTGTTCAGTTAGGCCCTCGCTGTTAGTTTCCCCCTAACGCTGTTAGTGGTAGCCTACGTGGACTTCTGACTTGGCATCCACTCTGAACACGTGTGTAGCCGCGTGTGTAGCCACGTGGTTTGATTAAAGGTCACTAGGTTTCTTCTTCTCTCTCTCTCTCTGAAAGCCATTAGAGTTCTACTCTTCAGCTCAGTTGATTGACGAAGGAAGAGGGTGCAGGAAGAAGACGAAGGAAGAGGGTGCAGGCAGAAGACGACGGAAGAGGGTGCAGGAAGAAGCTGCTGATTGACGAAGGAAGAAGACGATGCTTCATTTTGGAAAAAAAACAGGTTTGTACATGCTCTCGTACTCTATTGTTGTGTTGTCACTGTTTTCATTTCTGGGAAAGGGAAAGGGGACCACCGTGTCATTGAGTGTGGTGTTGAAGTTTGGAGAGATTCTTTAATGCTTCTGCTTTATCCCTTTTATTTTAAACTGAAAAGTCTATTTTATCCCTTTTGTAGTATAACTTGTTTAATGTCTATTTTGGTTCACTGATTGACACCCTTTTTCTTACAGTAATGTCTATTACTGTTGTCTTCCACTATGGTGGAAAGTTTATTAAGAAAGAGACACTAGAGTACGAAGGAGGGGGTGAAACAGCTATTAAAGGTCAAGATGTGGACAAATGGAGTTATTTTGAAGCTACTGATATAGTGAAGGATTTAGGGTATCAGTCTGGTACATATAGATTATGGTGGAAAGCTAATGAAGATGGGTTATTTAGGAAAATTTTAGGTGATGTTGATGCTTTAGATATAGCAGAGTATGCTACAAATAGGGGAGTTGAAGCTCATATATACGTAGAGCACTTTGAGCTATTTGGAAGTGTTGCTAATGAAATCAATGAGGAGGAACAGTATGCTAATGAGGAAGACAAAGATGTGGAATCCAATGATGATTACAGTGATAATGAACTTAAGGGTGTCCATTTAGATGATAGTGAAGAGGAGAGAGCACATGGGAAAGATGATGGTTTTGGTCCTGAAGATGAACACAACAGTGAGGAAGAAAAATCAGAAGAGGAACCACATACACCATATAGAGTTCCATCACCACCAATTGTATCTCCTAGTGGGTCTAGAATTGTGATCAATGGCACCCCATATAGAGTGAAGTGTAGGGCAAAAAGAACACCAACCAAAAGAGGGGCTGGTGCAAGCTCAAGTGGAGTTGGTCCTACCTCTAGTGGAGGGGGTGCAGGGTCTAGTAGAGTTTCTATAGGCTCTACTGTACCAGATGATGATACATACATATCTGAGGAATTGGGTAGTAGCGACCCAGATAAAGAAGAGGAGGGTTGATCAATCTTCTGCACCTGCTCCTGCTTCTGCACCTGCACCTGCTTCCAATCCCACTGAACCAGGTGAAGCCCCTGCTTCTGCTCCTGCTTCTGCTTCTGCACCTGCTTCCAATCCCACTGCACCTGCATCACATCAGTTCATGCAACCAGGAGTGTTTGTGCCTGCATTTAAAGCAAATGCTACTGCATCATCTCAAACTACAGAACCATCTGTCAATAGAGTGGCAAAGAGACCAAAACTGGCTGTTAAGAGGCAAAGATATAGCACAAGGCTTAGGAGGACTGTATTACCTTATACAGATCCTGGTAGTGACCCAAACAAACCACTGATGGTCGGTGATGAAGAAGAAACTAGCCAAGATGGGGATCTTACACAAGAAAATATAGTTTAGGCCTTTTAGTACATGGTTTAGTGTTTTGTGTTTTATGTATCTTTGGTACATTGGCATTAGTAGCCAACTTTGTTTGTATTTTGATACACTGGCATAATTTGCCATTTTATGTAGCCTCTAATGTATTTTGGTGACCTTTCCCACGTATGTATTTTGTGTATGACATTATCCAGCTGAAATCAAATGAATTAACCAACTTACTTATGTGTATGACATTTCAGGTCATTATGTCTTCTATTTCACTATGCACCGATTTTACAAGTTAAGTATGCAGAAATTTTTTAACAGTTATGCAGCAAATTCATTTCATAGATAACATCCATTAGTACATCTTACATAAATAACTTCCTAAACATACTTTGATTGGTCACTAACAGTAATCCTAAACCAACCAACTTTTCTGATATGCTAAGTACAAAATGACAAATATGAGAATTCCTTGCATCCACTTCATCTTTTTCTTCTCATTTAACAACTTGAGCTTCAGTTTAGTAATTTTCCTTGACTCCCAATCGTTTAATACATCACAACATTTGCATTGACAAGTCTTTGAAGTTGATGCTGTTGCTGCCTCTACAACTTTAGGGTTTTCACGACTTGAATGGGGACCAGTCGCTGTCACCATGGGCCATCCCTCAAAATCAAGCTCATCATCCCAAACAAACAACCTGCAGCTTGTTGTTTTCCTCTGTAAACAATGTCCAGAATAAATTTATGATTAGAATTAACAAAAAAGAAAACAAAATCAAATAAAAGGGAAGAAAAGATAGAACCCTAAATCGTAATTACCCCCCAATTAACACACTTCCAGAATTTCCTTCTTGGGTTTTCAGCTGTATTTGAGATCCATAGTCGCATAGGATCTCCACATCCACAAACAGGTAGTTCTCCATGCCTTGAAGTTGCGTTCGAAGATGCGTTGCTTCCTGTCATTTCAGAGAGAGAGAGAAGAAACGAAACGATGGGAAGAAGAAGACAGAAGACGAAAATGGATTAATGTGAGAGAGAAGAAGTAGAACTCTAATGTGTTTCAGAGAGAGAGAGAAGAAGAAACCTAGTGACCTTTAACCAAACCACGTGGCTACACACGTGTTCAGAGTGGATGCCAAGTCAGAAGTTCACGTAGGCTATCACTAACAGCGTTAAGGGGGAAACTAACAGCGAGGGCCTAACTGAACAAATAACTATTTTGCAGGGGCTTCTTTAAAGTTTTTTATTTTGCAGGGGCCAAAATGAATTAATGTGTATTTTGCAGGGGCCAAAATGACCTTTAAGCCTATTTTGTTTAAGTGTAGTTAACAAACAACATTTTGCCCCCATAAAAATAAAGGAGTTGCCCCCATAAGCTAATTGTGTTTTTAAATGAATGTATAAAATCATATGAGATAGGTGAGAGAATAATTTGTCCTAATTTTGTTTTGGTATCTTCTACTACTAAAAACATTGAGTGAACAAACTTAAGTATTTTAGGACTTTTAGGAGCAAAAACCCATAAGTTTTTTTTTTACAAAAAAAACACAGCTATTTACTCTCATTTTTTGCTTTAGAGGGTCTTTGACCTCGCTTGGTGTTCGGGAAAAAGGGGCCCTAACTATTCTGGAGTTCGGTTGGGGAGGTAAGTAAAGTCTGCCTCTAATTTGTTCTATTGTCGGGAATCAAACCCGAGTACTAGCCAAATACGCCCTTTAAGATGAAGTGCGTTAAACAGTCCACCCAAGTTTGGAGTTAAGAGTTATTTACTCTCTAAGAAAAGAAAATTAATTTAACTATTAAAAAATTTAAATGTTTATTAAACTAGGCTGTAAAGGAACTAAAATGTTCATAAAATTATTTTAAAAGGAATAGTTTAATCAATATTTAAGGACCAAATAGATATTTTCATTTCTAAGATTAAATAAGTCTTTATTTTTTCTTAAGTACTAGTTTTGGTCTTTACTCTTTTTTATCCTTAAGGTTATATTTTTTCTTAATGCTTATAATTTTTTTTTCTAAGAAAATATCAGCCTATTTTTTGCCCCCACTATAAAATAGTTCTCGATCCGCCACTAATTATGATGTCTGCCTTTTCATATTTTATATTCTTTTTCCGACAAAACCCTATTTTATTATTATTATTATTATTATTATTATTATTATTATTATTATATATTTTATTTTCCTAAAACTAAGTTAAAACAAAGTCATTTTGTAATCCAGAGCGTGGGGTTTAGCGGTTGGGGCTGATCCTCCCTTAACCAATGATCGGGGCCGGGTTCGATCCCCATCTTGGGTACGGAGCAACGTTAAAACTCTGGGCCAGTTCTCCTGCCCCTCGAGGCACCTCCAATGAGCGAGGGATTAGTCACTGCTGTCCGTGCAGTAGATCGATACCCGAGTTTACCCAAAAAAACGAAGTCATTTTGTACCGGTAGGATTACTAGTTTGAAATTTTGTTGCAAGCGTTTAAAGTTTTAAGCTTACATTATGCATAGTTAATTATCTTAATTAATAATAATTGAAGTAGAGGTTTGGTCTACCGCGATTTTGTAGATTTTGACTGTTTTTTGTTTATTATTTGACCCGGTTAATTAACTTTTTATGTGAAGAAGTTTCAAAACTTGACCAGGTCAATTGTTAAGCACGTACTTGTCTATTTAGGTGGGTTTGATAACTTTGATTCAATATTTCTAAAACACATGTGTCTTTAATGAATCAAATGAAATCTGGCCGGTCAGCGGTCTTAGTAATTATAGTTGAAATATAATTTTCGATTTTTCAAATAAAACAAAGTAGAAAACTACCAATGAAATTGATAACTGGGGACCTAGCTAGCTAGCTATTTGATTTTTGTGTAGCAACTTAACTCATTGATAAATAAATAATGAAAAGCTAAATATGGCTAAGATATATAGCTAGGCTGTATCAGATAGAAAGAAAAAAGGATTAGGATTTTTGAAAATTGAAAAATTAGATCCAATCCAATCAGCAGAAAGCTTAATTTGACTATTATACATTTATCACATTTTGAATAATAGATTGAGGCTCAAAGCTTAATTCCACCCTCATTTGCCATCTTAGTAAAGAGTCTTTTTCCAACCTCTCGTTCCTCTTTTAATAAGATCTTACATTACGAAGACTTTGAAGATCCTACATTACCTTGAAAACCTAATGTAAGATCTTCAAGGTCTGCGTAAAATCAACTCCAAGTTTCCACGTTTTTTAAGGATTGCCGATGTCGGAATACATTTTTAGAACTTGGAGTTGATCTTACATTAATCAGATTGCCGATGTCGGAATACATTTTTGGCGTATTGTATAAAAAGAAAGTTTCATGAGAAACAATGATGGCCATGCAGGGCGCGCGGCGCGCGCGTATATGGAAAATCTATTTGATTAGAGAATCAATTGAATTTATCTCTATCTCTCTTAGGTTAAATTTGAATTCTACGATGTTTCTTCATACTACAACAAACCACTTCTCATCTTATCAAATCTACAATTATTTGCTTCCATCAGAAATAAATCAATCCATATATATATCAGATGTAATCTTACCTGCACGTTTAGTATATAAATTAACAAACTAGTAAGCTTAAACGGCAGAAAGGTACAAAGATGGATGACATGAAGATTATATATATGATAAATAGAAATTATTTATTTTATATGTATATATTATTTTGTTTTTGTTTTTCATAGGTTCCCTCCACTTGTGGTCTTATACAAGATACATACACTAAATGTGAATACCTCTCCTTACCAGAAATTCAAACTAGGGTTCGTCACGTTGTGAGAATCAAGTCTCTTTCGCTAGACCCAATCATGGTTGGTATCGTGACGATATTTCTGCCAACAGCAAAATATAAAGGGATCGAGGAATCGGTAAAACTAAAAGCAAGATGAGAAGGTGGATGAGAATCTAATACGTTTTCTTTATTCCAATTAGAGAGTAATGTGAAGCAGGAAAGCAGCATTCCATACGCCATTTGTCGACCCTCAAAAGCCTTGTAGTGATTTTTCTGCAATGCCACTACCTGTTACAGAAAATGTAAAACAAAACAATTAATTATGAAATCAAACTCTAAATTTTCTACAAGTATTTACGCCCCCTCTCGTTATTAAAGGACAATGAAACATTTGTTTCATTTGGCATATATATATATATATATATATATATATAACAGCAGAATCCAATATATATATAACAGCAGAATCCAGCTAATTTTTTTTTCATGAGTGATAGAATCAAGCTAAGATTGTGATTCATCAACTAAACGCCCCATATGATTTCATACATAAAATGTTGAGAAATGCTATTCAGCCAAATTTTTTGAGACAAAAATAAACAAAAACCATCTTACAACATCAATTAACCAAGTTTTTAAAGCCACTAGCCAACCTACTTTTTCACAGTTTTTAGTTAATGGCCTAGAAAACTGTGAAAAAGTAGGTTGGTTAGTTGCTTAAAAAACTTGGTTAATTGATGTTGTAATGTGGCTTTTGTCTATTTTTGTCTAAAAATATTTGGCCGAATAGCATTGCTCTAAAATGTTTTCTTAATTAATAGTTTTGTGTTTTTTAATAATTATGCGCCATACTCCGAGTCATGTGTGGCGTAGTATCAGTGGCGGACCCAGGACCCCGGGGTCAGGGGTGTCAAATTTTTTAAGGTCAGTGTCAAATGGGTGCAAAACTTGGTCTACTAGTACAATTTAAAATTTTCAGGGGGGTCAAAATTAAAATTCCAAGAGATTTGGGCTATTTATATAAGGTGGTAAGTGCAAAAAAAAATTCTAGGGGGTTCAGTTGAACCCCCTGGATGTAAGCCAGGTCCGCCACCGGTAGTATCTTCACTTCCCTGGTGGGTGTTAATTTGGGGGCACGATGGAGGATTGGAAGTGGTGAGAATTTCTCGGTATGGCACACTACAAAAAAAAGGTTATTAGCGAGGGAATTTTCTATCACTAATCGTCTCATTTCCGTTGCTAATGAACATTAGCGAGAGACTGATTCTCTCGCTAAATCGCTCCTCACTAATGGAATTAGCGAGGGAATTTGAATCCCTCGCTAATAGCAAGGGACAGTTCCCTCGCTAATTTTGACTGTCACGCATCCTCATTCTGACTACCACGTGTCCCAATTTGAATGGCTTGTTTTAATTTTTTTTTTGACCAATTGTTTTAATTTTTTTTAAACCAGATTTTTATATATTTATTATTATATATTAATGTGGTGGTGGTGGTGGTGGGGAGGAGCTATGTGGTGGTGGTTCACTTCGTCGGAGATAGAGGAGAGGAGTTTGTGGTGGTGGTTGTAGGAGCTATGTGTTGGTGGTGGTGGTGGTTTCGTTCGTGGGAGAGAGAGAGAGAGGTGGTGGCGGTGTGGGTGGTGGTGGTGGTGGTGGTGGAAGTGGAGAGAAGAAGAGAAAAAGAGGAAAGAAATTTGTAGGTGAGAGAAGAGGAAAGGAGACGATTTCGTAAGAGAGAGAGAGAGAGAGAGGAAGAGGAGACGATTTCGTGGGTGGTGGTGGTGGTGGTGGTGGTGGAATTGAGTGAAAAGGGGTTAGGGTTCGTGGGTGGTGCTGTGGGAGGTGAGAGAGAAGAGTGAAAGAATGAGAGAAGAGTGGGAGAAGAGTCAGTAATTAAAAGAATTAATTGGGATTTAGCGACGGACATAGCGAGGGATGCGTCTGTCGCTAATCCTTCACGCTTCCCAAGTACCTGCAACGGTCAGACGTTTGCGAGGGACCACTGAATCCGTCGCTAACTTTTCTTGGTTTTCGTGCTGCGCAGTTTCAAATTGGCGCCCAGGATTTAGCGACGGAAATTCCGTCGCTATTGCTCAAAAATCCGTCGCTAATTCTCAACATAGACGAGGGCTCTTATTCTCTCGCAAAGTCCGTTGCTAATTCCATTTTTTGCGAGCGACCATCATTCCCTCGCTAATGTCCGTCACTAATGAGCAATTTTTTTGTAGTGGCATGATCCTTGGTTAAAGGGACACAATGACAGTTCCTATCATCCCAGGTTCTGAGAGCTTGCGAGTCAAAGACCTTTGGATCGATAATAATAGAAGATGGAATGATACACTCATTAATCAATTGTTCAACACTGAAGAGGAACAATTAATCAAGGTAATGCCTCGGTTTAGTGATATTGAGGAGGATAGATTATGCTGGTGGCGTAGTAAAACAGGTCGCTTCTCCGTGCGATATGTGTATTATGCATTTATGGAGGACTTTATTGATTATTTGGAAAAGTCGTGTTCCACCGAAAGTCAAATTGTTTCTTTGGAGACTTGCAAGTGGGTGCTTACCTACCCGTAGCAATCTCATAAGGAAACATGTGGACTGCGAGAGCCATTGCCCGATGTGTGAAAGGGAACCCGAAACCAAATTACATGTGTTTCTTGAATGCTCAGCTGCTACTGAAGTATGGCGCGATTGTGGCTTGCTGGCCGCAGTCTGTGATGCTACGGTCTCTAATACAGGTTTTCGTCATGTTTTTTTTCCATCTGATGCAGGTCCTTAATGCTGACAACAGGAACAAATTTGTTATGGTTTTTTGGGCTTTATGGAGAAGACGAGATGATAAAGTTTGGGAGGGGGTGCTTCAACCAGTCTCTCATGTTACAAGGAGAGCGATAGACGTATTCCAAGAATGGCTTTGGGCGCGAAACAAGACAAATCTGGCAGCAACATCAATTGCCCATCAGCCTCATCAGGAGCACAGATGGCAAAAGCCTCCGGATGGTACGTACAGATGCAATGTAGATGCAGGCTTATTCACGAACGATAACGAGTACGGTATAGGTGTGTGCATTCGAACGTCAAATGGCAATTTCTATAAAGGCAAAACTATGTGGTTCAGAGGTGTTCCAACACCACAAGAGGTGGAGGCAATTGGTCTTTGGCAAACCTTACTTTGGTTGGAGGTCTTGGGGCTTTCTTCTATTTCCATAGAGCTGGACTGTTTACCAGTTGCAAATGGCTTGAAGTTGGCTTCACTACCAAATACCGAGTTTGGTGCACTAGTTTCAAGTTGTCGTAACCGTTTATTAAATTTTCCTAGCTTAGGTTAGCTATGTTCGGAGACAAGTAAATCTTGTCGCTCATACTTTAGCTCGGGCATCAAGATTATTTGCTAGTTCCCAAGTTTTTAATTTTACTCCAACCTGTATTGAGACTATTTTGATTAGTGAAATGGTATAAGTTTGTTATTGTCAAAAAAAAATTATTATTAAATATCATTTTATTGTTTATTTTTAAATAATTATACAGGTGACAGTAAAGTTTACATCTTTTATCTTTTAATTGGAGCTCCTATGCCCAATTGATAGCCGCGAGCAAGTAAGTCAGTGGCTTCACCTTCGTGTGGGGAACATAACAGTGATAACCACTTCGTTCTTGCAATACTACATAGAGATAGAGTCAACATTACATCTGAAGCTCCCCATTGCAGGTTTGGTCCACCTATGGTCATTGTTATACTATGTTGGGGCTGTAGTTCGGTTTATTGAGCGGTGCACCATTCATCATAATAATTTGTGGCACTACTCACGATATTGACTGTTCCCAACCGGACCGACTGATAGTTACATAGGTTCAGCCGAATACACCTCACTCGAAGGAGAAGAAACACATGTCATCTTTCCCCATCGGTCGGCTGGGATCCCTCTGGAGACTCCAATCGTCTGACCGAGAAGCTCATCTGTAAAAGCTAATAGTTTTTAATGAGATCTCTTGATCTTTTCTCTTCGGTTGTTGTTTCAGTGTTTTCGAAATTATACCGAAGAAATTACTGGGATGAGTCGCGGACTAGGTCGCTCTCTTTAAGACGTTTCGTGGCACTGCTCGATGGTGCAAGCAGACTATCAACCACGACGCCCCCAGGATAAAACAGCCCAGTTACGATTATGACTGCACAGTCAGTAATCGCTCGAGATATACACCTCTCAATATGGTTTATAACCACTCGGGAATATGGCTCGTAGGCCACTCTCAGAAAAGAAGAAGAAGAAGAATATGGCTCGTAGGCCACTCACGAATTTTAGAGAGAAGAGAATTTTCGGAGAAGAGTTTGCGTTTTTTTTGATCTGATTTCGTCAAGTGAGGGAAGAGCCTTTTTATAGGCTTCATCAACTGCTTTGTGCGCAAGTCAAGGCACGATTTTAGGCTCCACTAACAACTGACTTGGAGCGCAATTCAGATTGGAACGGAGCCAACTTGCGCGAGTTGTTGCACGAATTTCGAGCTGACTTGGAGCGCAATCCGCAACAGCTCTATCAGATAGCGTTCGTCGTATCTGGTCGGTTCAATGAATCTGGACAAGCACGTTCCAAAAAATAAAATAAAAGTTTAATTAATTTCGCAAAAAATACTTTACACCTCACAGCCCAAGCCCGAGCCCGGCCCGGCCGGTCGGACGGACGGCGGCGGCGGCGCGCGCGCGTGTGTGGTGGTCAGTTAGAGTGCGTGCTTGCCCGTTCACAAAACTGGGTACCCTTTGGGCCCCAACCCAAAGGTGTGAACTTCCCACTTATAAGCACTCTTCAAGTGCTTAGTCCAAGCAATGTGGGACTTTGTAAATTCACACCAATGTTCCAACAATCCCCCACTTGAATTTAAACAGTTCCAGAAATAGCGTCAAGCGCCTTCATAAGATTGTGCATAAGCAGAGGTGTCGTACGACTTGAACCTTGCGTAGCGGTTAAGATTTAGATTCAACAAGAGTGACTCGTAGTCTTGAACTCTATCTCTAATCGTCGAAACCACACACAGCCCTTTCCATAGGTGTATTCTCATATGCCCGTGCGTTTATGGCCCTGCACGTCTATCCCAGTTTAGTGAACGCTCTAGGAATTTCTGCCCAAATGCCATAGGAAGCGGCCCCACTTCCACATTCACAAAGGTGAGTCTATCAAGAGTACTCCTGTAGCTAGGTACTCTACTCCACATGGAGTATAGATCTCATTAAGAGTTTCTATTATCTCAACCTTACATCGCTTCAGGAATCATGCTTATTTACTTTTAATAGCATGTTCATCTCCTGTCACTTCACAACTTGTTATTACCCATTGAACCTAATTCTTGGGATCTCCAGTCTTTTAGGTCGGGTTGCCATTGTGAGTGACTCATGGTTCTAAAGGCAGTAGTCCCATCTTTTGAGATGTACTTTGGACTTTCTCTCTGGCTAATCCTTTCGTCAAAGGATCGGCTAAGTTCTGATCAGTGCGTACGTGATCCACTCTCACAGCTCCTTTTGTTAGTAGCTCTCTAACTGTGCTGTGCTTACGACGGATTTGTCGTTTCTTACCGTTGTAGTAACGGTTCTCTATTTTTGCAATAGCCGCGGTACTATCGCAGTGGATCAACACAGCTGGCATCGATTTTTCCCATAAGGGAATCTCTGCTAGTAGGCATCTTAACCAGCTAGCTTCTTCACTGGCTGTCGCTAGTGCTATCATTTCAGACTCCATAGTGGACTGAGCCAAAATGGTCTGTTTCTTAGATTTCCAGGAAACGGCACCACCGGCTATACTGAATATGTAGCCACTGGTCGCTTTGGAATCATCTGACAGAGTGTTCCAATCAGCGTCACTGTACCCTTCAAGTACAGCTGGAAATCTCTGATAGTGTAATCCTAGATTCATGGTTCTTTTAAGATATCTCATGACTCTTTCAATAGCATGCCAATGCTCGATACTAGGTCGACTGGTAAACCTGCATAGCAATCCCACAACATAGGCGATGTCGGGTCTAGTACAATCAGTAGCATACCTTAGGCTGCCAATGATGCTCGCATATTCCGTTTGTCTAACACTGTCACCAGTGTTCTTAAAAAGTTTGACACTTGGATCATAGGGAGAACATGCAGGTTTACAGTCAAAATAATTGTATTTCTTTAAGATCTTCTCAATATAATGAGATTGATCCAAGGAAATTCCTTTCTCGGACCTAGTGATCTTGATCCCGAGGATTACATTAGCTTCTCCGAGGTCTTTCATATCAAAGTTGTTGCACAACAATGATTTCACTTTATTTATGGCATGAATGTTTGATCCAAATATGAGCAGATCGTCTACATAGAGACATATGATAGTGCAAATGTCATTCTCAGTTTTGTAATAAATGCATTTGTCACTTTCATTCACTTTGAACTCATTCGAGATAATCAAATTATCGAACTTCTCATGCCATTGTTTGGGAGCTTGTTTGAGACCATACAGAGACTTGTCCAACTTACAGACCTTGTGTTCTTGCCCATGGACTACAAAACCTTCAGGTTGCTTCATATAGATTTCTTCTTCTAATTCGCCATTCAAAAATGCGGTCTTTACATCCATTTGGTGTACTTCTAAGTTATAAATAGAAGCCAGAGCAATTAGTACCCTTATGGATGTAATTCTGGTAACAGGCGAATATGTATCGAAGAAATCTATGTTCTCTCTTTGTCTAAAACCTTTGGCTACAAGGCGAGCCTTGTACTTATCAACAGTGCCATCAGGTTTTAGCTTCCTTTTCAGAATCCATTTACAACCAATGGTTTTGCAACCAGGAGGCAAGTCCACTAAGTGCCATGTCTTGTTAGACTCTAGAGAATCCATCTCATCATTTATGGCTTCTTGCCACAAGTCAGCATCCAATGAAGACAAAGCTTCGTGAATGCTAGTTGGATCCTCCTCTAGTGTATAGACCGTGTAGTCGGGTCCATAGTCTTTAGCAACACGTGCTCTCTTACTTCTTCTAGGTTCTATTTCCCTTTCTACGTTGTTTTCAACGCTCCTAGGCACAGGAACATTACTAGTTCCAGAGCCCCCACTATTTCTTGATTTAAAGGGAAATTTACTTTCATAGAAGTCAACATCGTTTGACTCGATGGTTACTTTTGCATTCAGGTCATAGAATCTGTATGCTTTGCTGTTTACTGCATAACCAATGAATACACATTCATAGGCTCTACTGGCAAGTTTGACTCTTTTTGGGTCTGGGATCCTTACATAGGCCAGACAGCCCCAAGTTCGGAAATAAGACACATTTGGTTGTCTTTTCTTTATCAATTCATAAGGAGAAATTTTATTCCTAGATTTAGGAACTCTGTTCAGTACATAGCATACTGTTATTAAAATTTCACCCCACCAGTGTGATGCAGCGCCCGAATTAAGCATAATCGCAACTGTTAATTCGGTAAGGGTTCTATTTTTCCTTTCTGCTTTACCATTCATTTCAGGTGAATATGGTGCAGTCGTTTCATGTATGATTCCATTCAACTTATAAAAGTCATTAAACAACTGGGAATCATACTCAGTTCCTCTATCGCTTCGAAAACGCTTTATCTTTTTTTCAAATTGATTTTCAATTTCCTTTACAAAAATTTTGAACATGTCAACCGCTTCACTTTTATTTTTCATAAGGTACACGAAAGTGTAGTCTGAGCAATCGTCAATAAATGTGATAAAATAGCGTTTACCATTTCTGGTCAAAGTTCCGTCTAGTTCGCAAATATCAGAGTGTATTAAGTCTAATGGCTCTGATTCTCTAATGACGGATTTGTGAGATGACTTTGTAATTTTGGCTTGAGTACAAAATTCGCATTTATGAAAATCGGTTGACGATAGTTTGGGAATTATCCCTAAATTGCTCATATTTGAAATAATGCGCTTATTGACATGACATAAACGAGAGTGCCAAATATTAAAATCACACAACATATACGCAGAAGGAAAAACTTTATTAACTTCAACATTTAGTTTGAACATGCCATCAGTGGCGTACCCTTTCCCTACAAAAGTACCATTTTTGGTCAAAGTATACAAATCTCCCTCAATAGTCTGAGTAAACCCTGCCTTATTCAGAAGGAAGCCAGAAACTAGATTCTTCCTTATCTCTGGAGTGTGCATCACGTCCTTCAAGATTAGAGTCTTTCCGGAAGTGAACTTCAGTTCGACATCTCCAATACCTGCAACAGTAGTGGTGTGAGCGTCGCCCAACAACACTTTCTTATCATCAACCGCATTGTATGTTTTAAACATAGCACGGTTGTTGCATACATGGCGAGAGGAGCCAGTATCATTCCACCAGTCATCAGATCCACCAACCATGTTGATTTCAGTAATCATAGCAGTAAAGTGCTGCTCTTCAGTCAGGTTAGCCTGCGGAGCAGGATTGGGCCCGTTCCTACACTTGCGTGCCATATGACCTGGTCTTCCACACTTGTAACAAAGGAATGGAAGAGCAGCTTCATTCTTTGGTTGTGGTGGTGGCTGAGGTTTGGCATTTGGGGACTTTGGAGTGTTCCCATTCTTGTGGTTGCGGTTCTTTTGAATCTGATTACGGTTCTGATTCTTGAAATGTTTGCCAGTTGGCTTCTGTCATACCCCAATTTTGTCCGACTAATTGGAAAATCCCAAAAATCTTATCGCTTCGCATATCGTTCTAAACGCGGGGTATTTGGCACTCTCGTGCAACGATTTTGTTTGGCGCTCGTTACTTTCATAAAAAAGAGTCCGAAAAAAAAAATAAATAAATAATAAAAATAATAATAAATAACGCGAGCGCGTGTTGGTTGCGAGTCGCATGTGAGTAGTTGCATCGGCGCGCATTATTTTACCGTTTTTTTTAGAAAAGAGGATAAAGTGAAATCGGTTTTAATAACTTACGCGTGTGCGCATTAAGTCAGTTACGCGCTCATAATCTTAACGCGAACGCGCGTTGGTTGTGAGTCGTGTGTAAGTAGTTGCGTCGGTGCGCGTTATTTTACCGCTTTTATTATCACAAAAAAAATATAAATAGTAATAATAAATTAAACTCAGCTGTCCTTTTTATTTATTTGGTTACATATGCAAACAAAAAAAATTAATTGAGCAGTACCAAAAAAGGGGAAGTCAACTTTGCTACATGAAGAAGACAAAAATAAATAAATAAATACAAAGTAGTACAAAAAATTAAAAAAAAAATGGATTAAAAGAAAGGGATACAGCGCTCCCCCTAGCTGTTGGTGGGAAAGGAAAAATATTTTGAGCTACAATGTCAAGCTCTTTTATCTTGTCCCTTGGCTTTTTACATTTTAGGCAAAAACATTTCAGGCCTTGCAGCACCAACACCACTGCCCTGCTGCTGCTCCACTAGTCTGAAAAAGCATAACCAAAAATTATTGTCTCATTAGTTTACCTCCTCTATTTAAACCAACTAACAGACAGCAAGCAGGGGAGAGCACTGTTATTGTAACGAGGAACCGAGGAGAGCCATTGGAACAAAAAAGGGGGAGTTAATTAACTAAACACAACACACACACAGTGAGGAGGAAAAATCAGAGAGAAACCAAGAAGGGCCCATTACTCCATTACAATATACACTTTAAAGAGATGAAGCAGATACACTTCAAAGCTAAAAACATGGCCTCTGACAGCACCTTATTTCCGCAGCCTCACCACCCAAACGTTTTACCAAACACTTTGTATACACGACTTCATATACCACAGAACTCATTCCCCAAACACATTTCATATCCAGCAGCTCGAAAACCCAACAAGAAAGTAGCAAAACAGAGAGAATATGAAAGAAAACAAAGTGCAGGAAGCAGAAATACCTCCGTACACAGCCCATCGCATGTCGTATCTACAATCGCGAGACTTCACCGTATCCGCCGTCGCGAGCTCCGTCACCGCGAACTCAAGGCCATCGCGCCGTCCTCGGCGCTCTCTCACCCACGGTCTAACTCTCTCTCTCTCTCGCACAACTCTCTCGTTTACTCTGTTTGGACTTTGCATTTCTCCTCTATTCTTTCACGGTATTCTGCAGTTGCAGCTCTAGGGATTTCAGATCCCGTTCCATTTCTATTTTTGACAATAAGAATATTACCTCCCCTAATATTTCTTTTATTTTTGTTAGTAATCTGAGTTTAGTTTTGTGTATATTTTGCGCTAATCTCTTTTTCTCAATTTTATCTTCTCTTGTGTTCAATTTTAACTTGTAAAATCACATTAAAAATGTCTATCAGTGTATCAATTGTTAGTATAAATATTTCTCTAATGCCAATTATTTTTATCCTTATAAAAAAAAAAAAACTTCATTTTATTAATATTATTCCAAAATAGACTGTTTTTGCCTAGGCCCATTGGATCCATTCGTTGGATACACGGACTCTCCCCCTGACTCATCATTTTGTTTTTATTTCATTAGTTTATTATTACAATATCATCATTATTACCTATTTTATCTCTATGCTTTCTCACAAATTGTTGACTACTAGTTTCATTCCATTTTTATGTTATTGTCATATCAATTTCTCACACTCAAAACCAATACTTTTCCAAGTGATTAGCATACAAAAATAAATTAGTCTCTTTTAAAATAATAAGGAAATTAAGTTGATTGTACAGTCCGGTTAACTTGCATTTTAGTACTTATGAGTTACAACTCAGGAGTTCTTAAATCCCTATAAAAACTATCTTAAAACATTAATTTAAAAAAATTCAAACACACAAACATTTTCTAATTGTTAGAACTACGTCGCTTTGATTCCCATTTGGGATACGTAGGAGCGAGCCACGTTCTCGTCAAGCACAACAAACCAAAATTAATTCGATTGCGAAAGCCCTTTTTGATCATCTAAAATAAAAACCGATTATCATTAATGATCACTCGCGCCGTTGCCGTTTGGTTGTTAATGATAATTTCATTTTCAAAAGAGTTAGTAGCGCGGCCACTCTAAACCGTTGTTGTTTGGTCGTCGCGAACACTCGAATCAAAAGCAAAACCGATTATCGTTAATGATCACTCGCGCCGTTGCCGTTTGGTTGTTAATGATAATTTCATTTTCAAAAGAGTTAGTAGCGCGGCCACTCTAAACCGTTGTTGTTTGGTCGTCGCGAACACTCGAATCAAAAGCAAAACCGATTATCGTTAATGATCACTCGCGCCGTTGCCGTTTGGTTGTTAATGATAATTTCATTTTCAAAAGAGTTAGTAGCGCGGCCACTCTAAACCGTTGTTGTTTGGTCATCGCGAATTCTCACTCCTACTGCGAAAACTCATCTAAACAGACTAAAAAACAAAAACCTTTTTAGGACAACCAAGAACTACGTAGCTTTGAATTCTCCATCGCACCAGGAGATACGTAGGAGCGAGAGGCCAACTCTCGTCAAGCGCCAAAAATAAAAATTTTCATTAAGTCTTCTCACTCCCTTCTCAATAAAGAGGCAAAATAAAAGCATTTTCAAATCAACACTTCAAACCACACATTTAATTAAAGGTTCCCTTTCGGTAGAAAGGAGGTACGGGGTGCTAATACCTTCCCCATGCCTAACCGACCCCCGAACCCATATCTCTAGTTTTCGAAAGACCATCCGCCTTGTCTAAAAGACCTTTTTTCAATGTTTTGGTCTTAAAATTAAAATATTGGTGGCGGCTCCATACCTTTTCCACGTTGTACAATGAGAAGTCCGAACCGGATTTTTTGGGGTGCAACAGCTGGCGACTCCGCTGGGGACTTTTCTTTTTTTAAGTGGGTCAAGCCTAACTAATTAAATGTGTGGTTTAGTGTGCTATCGATGTGATTTGGATACTTTGTTTGCTTCTATCCCTTTTCGGTTTGTTCTTCTTATCATGTTGTATGCATGTGCATTTGTTTTCTCTCCTTCCATGTTTATTTTTCCTCGTCTTTGCTTATGTGCTTAGTACTCTCATGCATTTCCCCCCATCTTGTTATGTTCCCCTCTTCTTGGCCCCCTTTCTTGAGGTAAGCAAAGCACTTGATTGTTGTTGAAACCCTAGGCTAGCTTATTTGATATTGAACCCTAGTGTAGACAACATGTTATCGCTTGCTATTGTCTGGACTGTTCTGGGTTTTCATTTGCAGGTGGGGTGATATGTGTTGGGTAGTTTTAGGTGGTATGTCCTTGCTACACACAGTCACACCTCATACTCATTGTGCTTTGAGAGGGGCCTAAAACCCAAGGTCTGACAAAACTTAGGAGAGTGGAAACGAGTAGTGACTGGCAATTGGACTGTTGTCCTTCTGACTCTCACGAAAGTTTCAGCCAGAGTATGCTCTTTCATGATGCCTCACTCCAGATGGCGTTCCATCGTTGTGGGTGCTATTGTGAAAGAGAATTAGCTCTGGTAGCCTGGTGAGGAAGTGACTAGAACCCGCATGGGAGGAACATTTGAGTTGTCCTAGAACTTAGGTCCCCACCTTCGTAGGACACAAGGGGCATACCAAATTGTGTGTTGCATGGTAATATAGACATGTTTTCAAAAAGAGTAGGAGGTTTTTCAAATAAAAAGTAGAGAAAGAGCTGCCGTTGTAGCCTTTCTTTTGCTGGTCCGTACGAAGTGACATATGGCCCACTCTTTTCAAAAAAAGAGGGAACGAGCTGCCGTTGTATCCTTTCTCTTACTTGGTCCATATGAAACCACGTACGGCTCGCATTTTTCAAAAAAAAAACAAAAAACCTGAACTAATGCCAATAAGGGTTTTGCCCTAATCTGCATATGCATAAAATATCATCATTTTGCATGCATCCTCGCATTGCATCCAACAGAAACTTTTACAGTTCATGCATGTATCCTTGCATTTCATCAAAATTTGTTTACCGAGAATCCCAAAGTGACAAAGAATCTTGTCATAGGCACGATGTGGAATCAAAAGTGAAACAGCGTATACTCCTAGGGGTGAGTTTGTTTAAGTTTGAATGCATGGAATGTGCTTTGTTTCGCTTATTGATTCTAACCTTGTTGTGTTTCAAAGAAAAAAAATAATCAAAATCCACCGTTAAACCTATTGCAAGACATAGTACACCGTGATTCCCGGCACCAAGACAAACATGAAATCATGCATATTGCATTGCACTTGCATTCAAACAAGTATTAGTGCATACCGTCTTTTATAAAAAAAAAAAAACCAAAAATCAAGAAAAATCAAAAATTATTATTTTCCACAAGTTTTTTTAGAAAACATGCTACATGCATTTTTTCTTTGCATTACAAAAAATAATCAAATAAACATCTCATTTCGCATGCATTTTCATAAGAATCATATCTTTCCACGCACTAAAAATAATTGTTAGTATCAGGCACTCCATTTCATAGTTTAAAAATAAAACGAAAAGCAATCATCATCCGCACTTTTCATCATGGCATCATGCATTACATAAAACAAAATTCTGAAAAAAAAACAATTATCATCCCTATGGTATTTCATTCGCTCATAATCATGAAAAATCATCAAGTGATGCAATTTACGTTATCCTCATTCAAAATGCACATTCGTTCATTCATTCACCCACTCATTCCGTCGTCCGTCCATATCACATCATCGCATTAATACTTTTCTGTGTCGCAAATCAAAAATAAGCATTAACGTCTCATCTCGCATGCATCTTCATTCAATATCTCCCATGCATTAGGAAAGTAATTGCAAGCATCACGCATTTCATTTCATTGCATAAGAAAAATGAAAACCAGAAGCATCTATCATCCATATCGCATTTCATTCATCCTTGATTATGCAAAAACTATTATCAAATAATGCGGACATCGCGTCAATGTGGCGCTCATGCATCATTTCATTAACCTCATCACTTTGTTCGAATACATCATTTCTCCCTGCATGCATCCTTTCGAAACAAAGAAAAATTTCTCATGGGATGGCTTAATGGATAGAAGTGCACCTCTGAACGACGAAGGGTAATGTCTCAACTTTGTTTGTCGACTACAAATTTGAGATGTTACTTTACGATGTTAGAGCACTTTGACCCAGTCGCACGTATTTTAATTCCAAGTAGGGAATTAAATTGAGTCAACTAATTGTCAAAACGTTTCAGTACATTGTGTGAAGTATTGAGTCAGGATCCACTCAATGTTTCAGGCAAGTTACTCAGGGTAACGACAATCAGTTGCCTCATATCATCATTCTTGCATCATTCGCATTGGTATTCCATATTTTGTCTTGCAACAAAATAATTTAGAATAAGCCACACTTTTCGAGTAGTCGTTCTCCACGCATTTGCATCATACCTGCATATCATAATTTGTTCATTCATTGCATAAAATAAAAGTTGTGATGAGAAGCGAGACGTTCTTGCAAAACAATCATCCTTTTTTTGAAAAAGTTTATCCTTACTTGGTTGCAAACTCAAGGTGTTCCAAGGCACTCAGTTTTGCAAATCAATAGCTCATTTGCATGTCTTTCAAAAGCACTGCATCCCATCCATTCCATGACAAAAAAAAAAACTGAAGCAGCTCATCAATTCATTGTTCTAACTAATGTTGACTCTCTGTGAAGCATTCCTATAGTGAACGTGCATGACACGTGCAGTTTCTCTTGTTTGAGTCAGTCAGTTTCCTTCCTTGTCATCATCACCATCCCAGTCTAACCCCGCCCCGTCCATCCATAAGGCGCATATTCTCTCCCATCAGTGCATACTTGACTTTTTGGTTCATTCTCACTAACACTCTAAGTCCTCCATGCTGGGGCAATTCTGTGATCACTAACTTTCTTTATCGGCATTATATTCCTTTAGTGCAAGTCTTTCCAAAAAAAAGAGAAAAGAAGAGATAAATGAGAAGAACAAGCTCGCTGGGTTGAAAACCCGCAAAGGGCAGCCTAGGCAAAAAGGAGCGCCCGGTGGATTGAAAACTCGCAAAGAGCGGTCCAGGCAAAAATTAGGGCATAAAAAAAATGCAAAGAAAAGAGCAAACACATATAGATAGATAAATTGTTGTCAAGTTTTATGAAAAAAATAAGCAATCGGAATTTGAAATGAAGTTTGGCCATCCAGAAGTTCCCTTTCCTACCCACCTTAACCCAAGAAAAACCAAAATCCAAAAATCACCCTAGACAAGGATCACCTCAAATATCCAAAAAAAAAGTGCATCACTTTCTATCAGCTCACCCGAGTCAAAGAAGGAAAAGAATCATAAAACAAAAAGGAGAGAGAAAATCAAAAAAGGGATTCAAAAATGAAAATCCCAAAACAAAAGAAAATACAAAAGAAATGTAAGTGGTGAGCTGGTACATGTTACCACAAAACACAAGAGATCCTTGTCTCAATAACCTTCAAACACTTCATCATTCCCATACACCCCTCCTTCCATAAACCGCAAACACTTCCCTTTGACCTCGGTAACCCGCCCTCCACAAACCCTTAGCCAAGAATAAAATTTCCAAACACCTCATCAAGCCAATTAACCATCATAAATCATCGATCGTCAGCCAACGCCGAATAAAAATCATCCTACCATTAGCCCCCAAGCTCTTCATTAAGCCCCATCATCCCTCCTCCACAAAACACCACAATCCCGAAAAGTCCATTCCGATCAATGACCGAATGCTGTTGTTTTCTCAAATTTTAAATCTTAGGACCACTAAGTTTATCTGTCTACAATGTGTTTGCTCAAAAGAAAAAAACAAACGATCAGAAAAGAGAAAGCTGATCAAGGAAAAACAAACCCTTAGGAAAAAGAGATGAGGGAACAAAAATAAACAGTCGAAAAAAAGAAAGCTGACGGAAAAAGGAAGACTTGCACTTCAAACGCATTCGAGTTGCATTAAAACAAGGTTTAGTGATCACCAAGTGAGGCTTCTTTCATACTAAAAGTCAAAACTTTCATTGCATTTGAGTTTTTCTTAAAAAGAATCAAAGATGTGTACTAGGGGACATTTCCTTCACCTCTCACTCCACTCAACCATGGGGAGATTTTGTTCGTCGTCTATCCCGTTCACATACCACCCTCCGTATATAACCGCCACCATAACTCTATCACCTTTTCACAACCTCACTCAAAGAAACCGTTTGAAATTTCATTCCAAAATGGGGCCAGTTCATTCCCATTCCTTCACCTCATTCATTCCCATAAGAACCTCACCGGGGCAATCTCTCAACTCACTATCCTAAATAAGGCCTCGTCATTCTAATTGGGGCAACTTTGTTTCGTCCTGACTGGGGCAACACCAAACTCTGTGGGTTGAAACAAAACCCTTTTCATTCCACCTTTCATCCCAAGAGCCGAAGTGTTCCCAATTCATCATCTCCTACACCCCTAGTCATTATCACCACCAGGCAAAGGCAAGCTTATTCACTCATCAAAAGCCCGAACCGGGGCAGTCTTGCATCCCTTGGTCCCTCATGAGCGTCGGTAATAATCATGTTTGTCATCCCTTCAATTGTCATACATATCCTAAACCAATCCCAAGTTAACAGACTCACTCATTCACATTTGTGCTCCTATGCATGCTTACTAAGCAATGCTTCAAAGAGAGAGAACACACGTTAGTCATGCGATATCTAAGATTCAGTCGTCATTGGAAGGGAGAGAAAACAAGTGAGCTTGTTTGTAAATAAAAACCTTGAGAACACCGGAGTTTGAATCAAATTCAATTTTTCAACAAAAATGGTCAATAATCATCCCACTTTTGCATCCAAAGTCTCGCGTCTCATCATTATGAAAGTATTCACAAAAAAAAAGTATTTGAATACCCCAAAAAATTTTGTCATATCATGCATCAAAATACTGCATTTGCATCCTCACATAGCAAAAAGACAAATAGAAAAAATTCTTTAACCAGCTATCTCAGCACATGAGGGGGTCGCCTAAAGTTGGCCGCTTGTAGGGCTTTAGTGCTCGCCTTAACCCTTAGGGATTAGGTTGTTATCTTGTAGGGCTTCGGTGCTCGCCCGGATCCTTAGGGATTAGGTTGTTATCTTGTAGGGCTTCGGTGCTCGCCTGGACCCTTAGGGATTAGGTTGTTATCTTGAAGGGCTTTGGTGCTCACCTTAATCCTTGGGGACTAGGATGTTACCTTGTAGGCACTTGAAGTGTTGATCCTTAACCAAAATAAAAAGGAAGAAAATCAAAAATAGCATCTCATAGCATCCATCATTCCATTGAAATCATCACATCACATACACTTTGCATAACATACATTCACACTCCATTTACATAGATATCTGCATCCCATAGAAAAAAAAAAAGGAGCAAATAAGGAACGAGAGAAGAAAATCGCAGAAGATGGAACATAAAAGAACACAACATCTTCATATCATTCATCATTCTCATATCATCCATACCAATCATCACTCCATGGCATCAAACAGTACATTACGCCTTCAAACTCGCATCTCAGAAGAGCGAAAGAATAACAAAAGGAAAAGAAGAGAAAAATCAAACAGAAAAGGCATCCCACCAAAGTCAATCATTGCATTCATGTGCACCCCAAACATCCAAGTGCACGCATTTCATGCACCATCCAAGAGAAAAGTTACTTCGGACCAGAGAGTCCCAAAAATCTCATTTTTAGAAAATCACCACAACACAGAGTTAGTAAACTCCATCAACAGAGTTAGTAAACTCCATCAACACAGAGTTAGTGAACTCCTTCCACAGATCACAACATCGTGTACGAGCGCGCGATGGATCCATCAGACTTCGTTAAGTCCTTCGGATTAGTTGTGTCGGCCTAAGGCATAGCGTAAATCCATTGATCAAATCAGTTCCGGACCTGATGTTGATCGGCCGCTCGAAAAGGCCACCCCAGAGCTCGGACTCGACAAGAGTCCATTAGAAGGTTTTAGGCAGCCTCCGAATTCCCAATTTACCGCTTTCTGCACGCCAAGTGCCCATTTTACTTTTCTGTCTGCACGCCAAGTGCCCATTTTACCTTTCTGTTTGCACGCCAAGTGCCCATTTTACCGTTTCTGTTTGCACGCCAAGTGCCCATTTTACCTTTCAGTCTGCACGCATCGACATGAAAGTGTCTATCTATTCAAAAAAAAAAAAAAATTCGGGTTTCTCCAAGTAGACAAAATTGGTATAATTTCTGAATTCTTTATTCATATTTTATCTTCGAAATATGTCTCGGCCAATTCATATTTCTTGATAAAATCCAAATAAAGAGGGGCAGCTGTCATACCCCAATTTTGTCCGACTAATTGGAAAATCCCAAAAATCTTATCGCTTCGCATATCGTTCTAAACGCGGGGTATTTGGCACTCTCGTGCAACGATTTTGTTTGGCGCTCGTTACTTTCATAAAAAAGAGTCCGAAAAAAAAAAAAATAAATAATAAAAATAATAATAAATAACGCGAGCGCGTGTTGGTTGCGAGTCGCATGTGAGTAGTTGCATCGGCGCGCATTATTTTACCGTTTTTTTTAGAAAAGAGGATAAAGTGAAATCGGTTTTAATAACTTACGCGTGTGCGCATTAAGTCAGTTACGCGCTCATAATCTTAACGCGAACGCGCGTTGGTTGTGAGTCGTGTGTAAGTAGTTGCGTCGGTGCGCGTTATTTTACCGCTTTTATTATCACAAAAAAAATATAAATAGTAATAATAAATTAAACTCAGCTGTCCTTTTTATTTATTTGGTTACATATGCAAACAAAAAAAATTAATTGAGCAGTACCAAAAAAGGGGAAGTCAACTTTGCTACATGAAGAAGACAAAAATAAATAAATAAATACAAAGTAGTACAAAAAATTAAAAAAAAAATGGATTAAAAGAAAGGGATACAGCGCTCCCCCTAGCTGTTGGTGGGAAAGGAAAAATATTTTGAGCTACAATGTCAAGCTCTTTTATCTTGTCCCTTGGCTTTTTACATTTTAGGCAAAAACATTTCAGGCCTTGCAGCACCAACACCACTGCCCTGCTGCTGCTCCACTAGTCTGAAAAAGCATAACCAAAAATTATTGTCTCATTATTTTACCTCCTCTATTTAAACCAACTAACAGACAGCAAGCAGGGGAGAGCACTGTTATTGTAACGAGGAACCGAGGAGAGCCATTGGAACAAAAAAGGGGGAGTTAATTAACTAAACACAACACACACAGTGAGGAGGAAAAATCAGAGAGAAACCAAGAAGGGCCCATTACTCCATTACAATATACACTTTAAAGAGATGAAGCAGATACACTTCAAAGCTAAAAACATGGCCTCTGACAGCACCTTATTTCCGCAGCCTCACCACCCAAACGTTTTACCAAACACTTTGTATACACGACTTCATATACCACAGAACTCATTCCCCAAACACATTTCATATCCAGCAGCTCGAAAACCCAACAAGAAAGTAGCAAAACAGAGAGAATATGAAAGAAAACAAAGTGCAGGAAGCAGAAATACCTCCGTACACAGCCCATCGCATGTCGTATCTACAATCGCGAGACTTCACCGTATCCGCCGTCGCGAGCTCCGTCACCGCGAACTCAAGGCCATCGCGCCGTCCTCGGCGCTCTCTCACCCACGGTCTAACTCTCTCTCTCTCTCGCACAACTCTCTCGTTTACTCTGTTTGGACTTTGCATTTCTCCTCTATTCTTTCACGGTATTCTGCAGTTGCAGCTCTAGGGATTTCAGATCCCGTTCCATTTCTATTTTTGACAATAAGAATATTACCTCCCCTAATATTTCTTTTATTTTTGTTAGTAATCTGAGTTTAGTTTTGTGTATATTTTGCGCTAATCTCTTTTTCTCAATTTTATCTTCTCTTGTGTTCAATTTTAACTTGTAAAATCACATTAAAAATGTCTATCAGTGTATCAATTGTTAGTATAAATATTTCTCTAATGCCAATTATTTTTATCCTTATAAAAAAAAAAAAACTTCATTTTATTAATATTATTCCAAAATAGACTGTTTTTGCCTAGGCCCATTGGATCCATTCGTTGGATACACGGACTCTCCCCCTGACTCATCATTTTGTTTTTATTTCATTAGTTTATTATTACAATATCATCATTATTACCTATTTTATCTCTATGCTTTCTCACAAATTGTTGACTACTAGTTTCATTCCATTTTTATGTTATTGTCATATCAATTTCTCACACTCAAAACCAATACTTTTCCAAGTGATTAGCATACAAAAATAAATTAGTCTCTTTTAAAATAATAAGGAAATTAAGTTGATTGTACAGTCCGGTTAACTTGCATTTTAGTACTTATGAGTTACAACTCAGGAGTTCTTAAATCCCTATAAAAACTATCTTAAAACATTAATTTAAAAAAATTCAAACACACAAACATTTTCTAATTGTTAGAACTACGTCGCTTTGATTCCCATTTGGGATACGTAGGAGCGAGCCACGTTCTCGTCAAGCACAACAAACCAAAATTAATTCGATTGCGAAAGCCCTTTTTGATCATCTAAAATAAAAACCGATTATCATTAATGATCACTCGCGCCGTTGCCGTTTGGTTGTTAATGATAATTTCATTTTCAAAAGAGTTAGTAGCGCGGCCACTCTAAACCGTTGTTGTTTGGTCGTCGCGAACACTCGAATCAAAAGCAAAACCGATTATCGTTAATGATCACTCGCGCCGTTGCCGTTTGGTTGTTAATGATAATTTCATTTTCAAAAGAGTTAGTAGCGCGGCCACTCTAAACCGTTGTTGTTTGGTCGTCGCGAACACTCGAATCAAAAGCAAAACCGATTATCGTTAATGATCACTCGCGCCGTTGCCGTTTGGTTGTTAATGATAATTTCATTTTCAAAAGAGTTAGTAGCGCGGCCACTCTAAACCGTTGTTGTTTGGTCATCGCGAATTCTCACTCCTACTGCGAAAACTCATCTAAACAGACTAAAAAACAAAAACCTTTTTAGGACAACCAAGAACTACGTAGCTTTGAATTCTCCATCGCACCAGGAGATACGTAGGAGCGAGAGGCCAACTCTCGTCAAGCGCCAAAAATAAAAATTTTCATTAAGTCTTCTCACTCCCTTCTCAATAAAGAGGCAAAATAAAAGCATTTTCAAATCAACACTTCAAACCACACATTTAATTAAAGGTTCCCTTTCGGTAGAAAGGAGGTACGGGGTGCTAATACCTTCCCCATGCCTAACCGACCCCCGAACCCATATCTCTAGTTTTCGAAAGACCATCCGCCTTGTCTAAAAGACCTTTTTTCAATGTTTTGGTCTTAAAATTAAAATATTGGTGGCGGCTCCATACCTTTTCCACGTTGTACAATGAGAAGTCCGAACCGGATTTTTTGGGGTGCAACAGCTTCAGAACCGCTCCTGGTTTCTTGTTCGAAACAAACAAGATTTCATCATTCTGATCTTGTTTCCGAGATTCCTCCTCAATCCGGAGTCGGGTAATCAAACTTTCCAAAGAGAACTCTTTGGTCTTGTGCCTGAGAGAATTTTTGAAATCCTTCCAGGCAGGAGGAAGTTTGTCAATAATAACAGCTACTTGAAATTGTTCATCTAAGGCCATGCCTTCAGAGACAATTTCATGAGCTATTTTCTGTATCTCATGTGATTGAGTCTCTACAGATTTATCATCTGTCATCTTGAAGTTGAGGTAGCGGCTCACAGCATATTTTTTAGTGCCTGCTTCCTCAGTGTCATACTTCTTTTTCAGAGCATTCCATACCTCTTTAGCGGACTTGCAAGAGCTGTAATAATCATAAAGATCATCACTTAGTCCATTAAGAATGAAGTTCTTACAGAGGTAGTCATTGTCGTTCCAAAGCAATATCTCTTTGGCTGTTTTAGTCTGATCTGCCTGTTCGGCTGTTTCGTCGACTACTGGAATCTCATCGGTCAAGACATTAGCAACTTTTTTCATAGTTAAGAAAAACTGCATCTTTTGTTGCCAACGCTTGAAGTGGGATCCCTCAAACCGAAATGGTTTGTTGAAGTCGGAAACAGTGGGACCAGTAATCTCTTCGGTAGTCATGGTTGAAAAGAAACGTCTTAAAATTGTTGTTTCAGTGTTTTCGAAATTATACCGAAGAAATTACTGGGATGAGTCGCGGACTAGGTCGCTCTCTTTAAGACGTTTCGTGGCACTGCTCGATGGTGCAAGCAGACTATCAACCACGACGCCCCCAGGATAAAACAGCCCAGTTACGATTATGACTGCACAGTCAGTAATCGCTCGAGATATACACCTCTCAATATGGTTTATAACCACTCGGGAATATGGCTCGTAGGCCACTCTCAGAAAAGAAGAAGAAGAAGAATATGGCTCGTAGGCCACTCACGAATTTTAGAGAGAAGAGAATTTTCGGAGAAGAGTTTGCGTTTTTTTTGATCTGATTTCGTCAAGTGAGGGAAGAGCCTTTTTATAGGCTTCATCAACTGCTTTGTGCGCAAGTCAAGGCACGATTTTAGGCTCCACTAACAACTGACTTGGAGCGCAATTCAGATTGGAACGGAGCCAACTTGCGCGAGTTGTTGCACGAATTTCGAGCTGACTTGGAGCGCAATCCGCAACAGCTCTATCAGATAGCGTTCGTCGTATCTGGTCGGTTCAATGAATCTGGACAAGCACGTTCCAAAAAATAAAATAAAAGTTTAATTAATTTCGCAAAAAATACTTTACACCTCACAGCCCAAGCCCGAGCCCGGCCCGACGGACGGCGGCGGCGGCGCGCGCGCGTGTGTGGTGGTCAGTTAGAGTGCGTGCTTGCCCGTTCACAAAACTGGGTACCCTTTGGGCCCCAACCCAAAGGTGTGAACTTCCCACTTATAAGCACTCTTCAAGTGCTTAGTCCAAGCAATGTGGGACTTTGTAAATTCACACCAATGTTCCAACAGTCCTATATAACGACTATAACAATCATATTACATAATTCCCATTTACTATGTTGTTGTACTATATGTACTTCCCTCTGAGGCTAATGAAAGATCTCAAATTCAAATTCCAAAAAAATTTTCTCTAATTACTCACATATACTCATATCTTGTGTTTGGTCTTACTGATAGACCAGTACACTAACAAATCATTCAACCTTGGTGTTCCATATCTTTGCATTTCTACACGCCTAAATGCTCCAACACATGATATTGTTGAGTAACAGAAACGGTTTGTAGAAAAACTGTGAGAAAGTTGCTCACTGATTGTTATTGATTTGCTGTTTTATACAAGAATTAGTCAACTCATTAACCCTTCTAACAATGCCTCTAATTTGGGTCAATGAGACTTCACACTTGCGGGCTTTTCTAAAATACAAAAGACTAATCACACAAACAGACAGTAGACTAATACAACAGATATGGGCTAGTCAACACTGGGCCCAAACACAAGCAATTATTATCTACATTTCCTCTATTAAACTGAAGCTCTCTCATAGCACAGTTTACCATCTTCAATTTGATTACAGCTGCACATTCCAATTTCCCTTCTGATTTTGGAGAAGCTCTCTATCCTCAAGCCCTTTGTTAGTATATCAGCCAATTGATTCTGAGTAGAACAGAACTTCAACTCAATGCGACCCGAATTGCTCAATTCTCTCAAGAAGTGGAACCTCACATCAATGTGTTTGCTTCTTCCATGGAGTACTGAATTCTTTGACAGTTTTATGGTGGAGCTGTTATCACAAAACACTCCCAGGCACCTTTCTTGCTTCTGACCTATTGTTTCCAGAATTCTGTCAAGCCATACTCCTTGGCCTACACAATAAGCAGCAGCTACAAACTCTGCTTCTGTTGTAGACAGTGTTACAATGGGTTGCTTCTTTGATGACCAAGAGACAGAACCCCCATTGAGCATGAAAACATATCCACTTGTGTTCTTCCTATCATCCAAGTCACCAGCATAGTCACTATCACAGTAGGCAACCAGACCATGTTTCTTTTCTCTTTTGTACAGTATTCCAATTTCAATGGTCCCCTTCAAGTATCTAAGTATTCTTTTTGCCGCAATAAAATGTTCCTCTGCAGGCCTATCCATAAACCTGCTAATCAAGCTGACTCCAAACATAATATCTGGCCGAGTAGCATTCAAATACATCAGGCTCCCAACAATTTGTTTGAAGCCTGCCGAGTTCACAGATTTCTCTTCCTCTGCTCTTCTAAGTTTGGTCCCTGTCACAACAGGGCTGTTAACCTGCTTGGATTCATGCATGCCAAACTTCTCTAAGATCTCACCAATGTACCTTTGCTGTGTAATGAAGATACCTTCTCTATTTTGAAATACCTCCACTCCAAGGAAGTACCTCATCCTACCAAGATCAGCCATGTTAAATTCGTGTTTCATTGATTTCTTAAACTCATCAATGAGAGACATATCATTACCAGTACAAATCAAATCATCTATATATAAACTGACAATCAATAATTTGTTTCCATCTCCTCTCTTAGTGTAGAGAGTATGTTCATGTGGACATCTGTTGAATCCTTCTTTACCAAAGTAGGAATCTATCCTACTGTACCATGCTCTTGAAGCCTGCCTAAGTCCATACAAGGCCTTGCTTAACTTGTACACATAATCTTCCTTTCCCTTCTTCTCATAGCCCTCAGGTTGTGCAACATACACAGTTTCTTTTAACTCACCATGTAGGAAGGCTAACTTCACATCAAGTTGGTACACTTGCCATCCCTCACCTGCTGCAACTGAGAGGATTGACCTGATGGTATTAAGAACACCAGTTACAGAAACACCAATTACCAAATAGTCTTGCCACCATTGAGGATTCTTCTTCTTTCTAGGTGTCTTGGTCTTCAAATTTGAGTCACTGTCCTGGTCATCTTCTCTCCTCTCTTGATTCAAATTTGGGGAACTAGAAGAGCTAGGTTCTTCTGATTGTTCTTCATTATCAGCATTATTATTAGCATTCACATTTCCTTCTGCATCTCTGAGTGTGAACACCCAATTTTAACCGGTACTTTTTTTTACTTTTTCAAAAAATCACAAAAATACGTTTTTCGCGTATATTTGATTTCTTAATCCCTCGAATAGGTCATTTTGCGCTAATTTACTAATTTTGCGTTATTATTACTTTTTTTAGTGGTTAAACAAAAATTAAAATATATATATATATATATATATATATATATATATATATATATATATATATGCTAATTCAAAAAATTACAAAGTAAATTTAATTTATTTTTCTTGTTGCAATATCTTTAATTAAAAAACGAAAATAAAAAAAATAAAATAGATATGAAATAATACAAATTACAAAATAAAATAAAAAAAGGGAGGCGCAATAATAAAAATTATTATTACAAAAAAAGTAGTCGCTTTTTGGGTATTTTCGGGGGTTGTTTTTTCTACTTTTTGCGAAGGCAATTTCTCTCTCCTCAGACCTCGTTTCGACGATCCGAACGGTAAAAGTGAAGAGGGATGTCTCACGAACCTGGTGTCCAAAAAACGAAGATGATCCAACGGTTAACGAATCCGGAATCGCACCTTTACGGTGAGAGGTTTGAGAAAAACGGACCAAAAACTGCAGCTATTGCGAAGGCAATTTCTCTCTCCTCAGACCTCGTTTTGACGATCCGAACGGTGAAAGTGAAGATATATGTCTCACGAACCTACTGTCAAAAAAACAAGACGATCCAACGGTTAACGAATCCGGAATCGCGCTTTTACGGTGACAGGTTTGAGAAAAGCGGGAATTGTGTTCTCTAAGTGGGAATTGTTTTCTCTATCTTGTTTTAGTCCCACATTGCTTGCAAGAAACAACAACCCTATAGAAATTGACTATAAAAGAGGTTGAGAGGTGAAGGTTTGGAGGGAGGAGTGATTGGCAGATTAAGTGATCTTTTGGGCTAGCCTTTTGCGGTCCAGACACTAAAAGTCTGTCTTTGATTAGTTTGTAATTTTTTTGTTGAATCGGTTTTTTCGGTTCTCAAAGCAGTCCGATTCGCAGTTGACTTGGTCAGACTGCTCGGTCCGGTTCGGCGTTCCTCGCGTTCATCAGCTTGAGGTTAGTTTTGTATTTATTTATTTATATCTATTTGTTTATTTATTTATTTATTTATGTACATATTTATTGATTTATTGATTATTTCTTTAGTTTTTTTTTTTTTTTTGTATATCTTTATTTTATGCTTGATATAAACCCTAGGGTAGAAGACTATTATTTTCTGTATATGTGTTTGTTTGTTTTGCAACTAGGGGGTATATTTAACATTTTGCTCCTACACACACTCCACTATCACACTTCTGCACACACGTGAGAATAGTCTTGTACCCGGACTGGAGAATAACCTAAGTTAGAATGAGACTGCGTAGTGATGGCCTACTGGATGTGCGTCCTGTTGGGTGGTCACGAAAGTCTCACCTAGAGTTTGGTCCCTCTTGAGAATGCTGGCACTCCTAATAGCTTGCCTATTGTTGTTGATCAGTGTTCTTAATTGGGGTCGTTGGCTCTAGGAACCTTATTTAGGGCTCTATAGAGCTACCTTTGAGAGGTTCACTTGATAGAAAAAGCCTTAGATCTATTCCCAGAGGGACCCCTCTAGGACACAAAGGAGTTTAATACTTTTGCATTCAAGCAAACAATAATACAACTCCCTTTTTGCAAACTGCACCCCATTTTACTATTGCACCCTCTGTTTTCGTTTTTATTATTTCCTTTTACAAAAAACCTATAAAAATAAATAGATAAATATTTCATTTTCAAAAAAATATAAATAGGGGACTAAATCGACTGTACAGTCGGGTTAGTCAGCTTTTTAGGTTACTAATGAACCGTTACGGATCATGTCCTAAAATCCCTATTTAAAACAAACAATTTCTAAATCAAAATAAACACAAACATATTTCTTTCCATAAATCAAAAACTCCATTTTTCGAAAATAGGGGACTAAGCCGACTGTACAGACGGGTTAGTCAGTATTCTAGGATAAATGAACCGTACGGTTCAAGAGTCCTAAAATCCCTATTCAAATAAAATCAAACCAACACACATAAAATCATTTTCCAAAACTCCAAAAACTCTATTTTCTGAAAATAGGGGACTAAGCCGACTGTACAGACGGGTTAGTCAGCGTTCTAGGACGGATGAGCTGTACAGCTCAATAATCCTAAAACCCCTATATTAAAAAACATCAACCAACAAAATTTTTCAGGAAGAACTACGTGACTTTTGAGTTCCTCATTGCACCGGAGGATACGTAGGAGCGGGGCTTCCCCGTCAAGTCAAAATTAAACTTTCCTAATTAGCCCTTATTATTCTCTACTATTTTATTTTCGGGTAAAACAAATAAATTCGTAATTTATATTTGCACAATCAGATTTAGGGTAACTGTCTTAGGACGGATGTACTAGGGGTGTAGTGGAATTAAGTTTTCGCCCTTCCCTATGCATAACCGACTCCCGAATCCAACCTAGTTTACGCAGACCATTAATTTTAAGGTAGGTTTTTCTCAATTTTCCCTATTTAATAAATTGGGTGGCGACTCCCTGAAATATCGATTTTTAAGCCGTCTACGTCGGGATCACGGTCACGATAGATGGCGACTCCGCTGGGGACACATGAGAGTCAAGCCTTTTTAATTTGTTTGTGCAAAGTAATTATAAGGTACAATTTGGGGTTTTTGTTATTTTTTAGTGTTCCTATGCTCGCTTCACACACCACACATACACTGTGAGCACACACTGAGAGTTGGGCTTACACCTGAGCCTAAAAAAAAACATAAGTTAGAACGAGGCTGTGTAGTGGTAGTCATTTTGGATGTACATCCTAGTGGCTACCATGAATTCCTCATCTAGAGTACGATTCTTCTCTGCGGGTATCCACATCTGGGATGTACATCCTGGTGTGTTTACACTTCTAGAAGAGTACTTGACTCTAGAGACCTAAAATTTCCCTAGGTTATAGCTGCTAACCCAGTGACTATTCA
The DNA here is from genome assembly GCA_039519185.1 of Astragalus membranaceus. NCBI lineage: Eukaryota > Viridiplantae > Streptophyta > Magnoliopsida > Fabales > Fabaceae > Astragalus > Astragalus membranaceus. Next base: position 218,221,340 of record CM076846.1, read on the forward strand.
CAATAGAAGACCTTAGATCTGTAGGGCCCAATAGCATAGGCTAACCAATTTAGGTCACAAAGGGAGCTACTCTACCTCTTACCTTATTTTCCATAAATAAACAAGAATATCTTTTTCCCATAAAAAACTTTTGGATTTAGAAAATCACTCATTTTTTTCTACAAAATTAAAAATCATATTGCATTTCATGCATAAAAAAAAAAACATAAAAAAAACACCTCATATTGCATTTCGTGCATGAAAGAGCAAAAAAAAATCATGTTGCATTTAGAAGTTCATTTCATGTAAAGACAAAACTAAAATTTAATCGATCTTTTTTTTCCGCGTGTCATTCATTTGCATTTTGCATTGCATATGTCCTTAGAATAATTGCATGTAGCGCACATTTCCATTTCATTGTCATTCATCATACTCATTTGTAAAAAAATAAATATAAAAATCATTCATCATAAAAATTCCTCCATATTTCATTTTTTTTTCTTCGATGTATGTAAAAATCTTTGCATAAGTAAATAAAAAAAATTATCATTGCCATTTTGTAAATTTTCATAGCATATTCCCTTCAAAAAGGGCAATTGCATTGCATTTTTTTGCATAAAACAATGAAAAAAAATTACAAAACAACACATGTTGCATTTTAGGGTGAATACTTGCATACATACCATGCATTTCATAACATGTTGGTCTCTTTGACTCCTTCTCATAAATTTTTTCTTTAAGAAAATAATTAAAAAGGAGTTTGAAATTTTTGTGCTTGTGTTCCAATCAAGCTTAGACTCGTGGAATTGGATCATTCGCTTAAGACTTGTTGGGAAGATTAATCATTAGAGGTGTAGAGAAATAATGCGAGAGGAAAGATATCATGGGGCACAATACTCGGGCATATTGGAAAAATGGGGACATAAGGTTGGTAATTATGTTTTGCTCAAAAAGAGAAGGAAAAAGATGATTGTCATTAGCACTTCTTTAATCATGTAGTTCGAAACCAAGTTGACTTAGTTGAAGTTTTATGCTAACGAATTTGCATGGATTTAAAAACTCATCTCAATCCTTTCTCCCCGTGTCCCCTTAAAACACCGACCCCTTTTGAGTTCTTGCCTCAAGTGATAGTTCTTTAGGCCCTTTTAGTTGCGTCATTCAGGGATGAACCGGTGAGCGAATATCGGATATCAAATGTCCATTTCCCAAAAAAAAGCAAAGAAAAAAAAAACAAAAAAGAAATCAAAAGAAATGAAGAGCAAAGAATGTGTAAAAGAGTAGATGTTATTTCAAAATTAAAATTTTGCAAACGTGGAATCATGATTTCAAATGAAGAGTGGTCGTCTTTCTCTATCCCAAACAAAATATATCCCTTACCATCCCCTTTGAGCCTGTAACGTCCCTTCACTAAACCCTGGACAAGGATCGACACTACAATAGAATTTAGTGCATTCAGTTTTCCAAAGTTATAGGGATGGTGGAAAAAGTTCAAAAGAAAAGAAAAAGAGAAAAATGAATAAAGCCCGCAAGACTGAAAACAAGTATTGTCAGTCTTGGCAAAAATTAGGGCAAAAAAAAAAAAAAAAGTGATCAAAAAGCAGATGGGGTGAAAAAAAAAGTAATAAAAAAAAAGTGAATGATATGAGGTCTGGGGAACACAATAGAAAGCTGAATGCACTAAAGATCCTTGATCCATTCCCATAACCCATAACCTAAAACCTTTCTTTGAGCCCTCTATTCATTTGTCTCCCATAGCATGTAACCCATACTCGCAAAACATTTCTTTGAACCTTCTACTCATTTCCTTTCCATAACCCATAATCCATGCCTGTAAAGCATTCCTTTAAGCCTCCCAATCAATCCATCCCGATAACCTGTTACTCATGCCCGTTCTTTCAACCTTCTAACCATCTTTCTTCCATAGCCCATAACTCATGCCCGTAAGACGTTTCCTTGAGCATTCTAATCGTCTTTCTTTCATAACCCATAACCCATAGTCACATTACAAGCCTCCAAAATCCCACTCTGATTGATGAATGATCGTTTTCATTTTCTTAATGTTAATTTTGAGATAAATCATTTGCTTCTTTTAAATTATTCTTTGCTCTAATAAAAAAGGAAGTGAAAAAATCCCGCTAGATTGAAAACCCGAAAGGGCGGTCTAGGCAAAAATTAGGGAGAATAAAAGAAAAATAAAGCCCGCTAGACTGAAAACCTGCAAAGGCAGTCTAGGCAAAAATTAGGGCACAAAAGGGGAATGAGACTTACAATGAGAAGCTTATGTAGTTCACTGGGAAATTTCTTCTACTTGGGCCACACAATAGTGTACATTTGGGCAACTTTGTGAAGGATAAGCTTGAGAGTCTCGAGAAAACCCCACACTGGGGCAAGTTTCGTAAGACCTTTAAGAGTCAAATGTTTCTTGTTATATCAGGTAGTATTCTCTCAGGGCAATGTCTTTCACCAGAATGAGGAAAAATCCTTACCATACCCTACATCCGTCAAGTGCACTCTTGTGAGCAACAACTTTCACCAGTACTGGGGCAAAACCTGTGTAAGACCCGTCATGAGTCAAAAGTTTCTTTTCCACACCTGAGCTGTTTGAAGCAAAATCTTTGCAGGTCCTTTCACGAGTCAACCGTTGTTTGGTACACCTGTGTAGCCTTCTCTTGGGGCAATACCTTCTACTAACACCGGGGCAAAAGTGTTTGCATAACCGTGAGTTAGATTTTGCTTGCTACCTCTGGAAGTCTCCCCTATGGTAAAACTTGTTTTCAATACCCAGCCAATTCCCAGCAAGTCAGGCACCTCAAGTAAATGGAATCCCCAATAAACTCGAGGTTGCCATAATACCTTTTTTCCCTACCATCCTGTGTCGCCTTTGTCTTTCCTATGTTTTCCCTCCAAAATACCCTCCACTTTCAAACCAAAAATCCAAACCCAAAAAGTTCCAGCTCTTAAATACCTGTGAATCCATGCATGCTCATTAAGTAATGCTTCAAAAATAGTCAACTTGGAATCAGTAATGTGATTTAGAGAGCTAATGACAATCAAAAAAAGAAGAGAGAGAAGGTCAAATTTGAGGGTGATTTGCTTGAAAGGAGAGAAGTGGTCATAAAAAGAGAAAAAGGGCCTAAGCAAGTTAGCTGTGTTGAGGATAAACTTCCATATGAGGACAAGCTTGATTGGTTTCAAATAAAGCCTGCACAAAAAGAAAAAATTCTCAGTGAATCCAACTTTCAAGACAAGTGCATCTTAATTTCAACTCAAGATCATGCATAATTCATGCATTTCATGTCATAGTTTGCATACATTTCATGTCCATCCATGCATTCCACTTCATGATTAGAATCATACATTTGTGTTCAGTACTTTGTAAATAAAGTAATAAAAAAAGAGTCCTCCAAAGCAGGACGTGCATTGACACTGCTTTACTTCTCATGCCGACGGTTCAGCCCTGGCATTCCCCTTCTCATCCTCGTGCTAACGGTTCAGCCCTGGCATTTGTCTTTTTAATTTTTTTGCTAACGGTTCAGCCCTGGCGTTGTCGTTTAAATTTCGTGCTAACGGTTTAGCCCTGGCACAGCTTTACCTTTCATGCTAACGGTTCAGCCCTGGCATTTTCTTTTAGACTTTGTGCTAACGGTTCAGCCCTGGCACTGCTTTACCTTTCATGCTAACGGTTCAGCCCTGGCATTTGTCTTTTAAATTTCGTGCTAACGGTTCAGCCCTGGCACTGCTTTAATTTTCATGCTATCGGTCTCGCCCTGGCATTGTCTTTAATTTTCCTGCTATCGGTCTCGCCCTGGCATTGTGTTTAAAATTTTGTGCTATCGGTCTCGCCCTGGCATTGTCTTTAATTTTCATGCTATCGGTCTCGCCCTGGCATTGTCTTTAATTTTGTGCTATCGGTCTCGCCCTGGCATTGTCTTTAATTTTCTTGCTATCGGTCTCGCCCTGGCATTGTCTTTAATTTTGTGCTATCGGTCTCGCCCTGGCATTGTCTTTAATTTTCATGCTATCGGTCTCGCCCTGGCATTGTCTTTAATTTTCATGCTATCGGTCTCGCCCTGGCATTGTCTTTAATTTTGTGCTATCGGTCTCGCCCTGGCACTGTCTTTAATTTTCCTACTATCGGTCTCGCCCTGGCATTGTCTTTAATTTTCATGCTATCGGTCTCGCCCTGGCATTGTCTTTAATTTGGTGCTATCGGTCCCGCCCTGGCATTGTCTTTAGTTTTCATGCTATCGGTCTCGCCCTGGCATTGTCTTTAATTTTGTGCTATCGGTCTCGCCCTGGCATTGTCTTTAGTTTTTGTGCTATCGGTCTCGCCCTGGCACTGTCTTTAATTTTCCTGCTATCGGTCTCGCCCTGGCATTGTCTTTAATTTTCATGCTATCGGTCTCGCCCTGGCATTGTCTTTAATTTGGTGCTATCGGTCCCGCCCTGGCATTGTCTTTAGTTTTCATGCTATCGGTCTCGCCCTGGCATTGTCTTTAATTTTGTGCTATCGGTCTCGCCCTGGCATTGTCTTTAATTTTGTGCTATCGGTCTCGCCCTGGCATTGTCTTTAATTTTCATGCTATCGGTCTCACCCTGGCATTGTCTTTAATTTTCATGCTATCGGTCTCGCCCTGGCATTGTCTTTAATTTTGTGCTATCGGTCTCGCCCTGGCATTGTCTTTAATTTTCATGCTATCGGTCTCGCCCTGGCATTGTCTTTAATTTTGTGCTATCGGTCTCGCCCTGGCATTGTCTTTAATTTTGTGCTATCGGTCTCGCCCTGACATTGTTTTGAAACTTCGTGCTATCGATTCAGCGCTGGCACTGTTTGTATTTCTTGTTACCCATTTAACTTTAACAGTCAAAAGACAATTGTGCATATTTCACCGATTAAAATTGAGGTTCATATCTGTACTTATTCCTTACTTTGATAAAACAAGAAAACATAGTTTTATGTATTATCTCGTAAGAAAGTAAGCACAGAGGGGCAACTGTGAACACCCAATTTTAACCGGTACTTTTTTTTACTTTTTCAAAAAATCACAAAAATACGTTTTTCGCGTATATTTGATTTCTTAATCCCTCGAATAGGTCATTTTGCGCTAATTTACTAATTTTGCGTTATTATTACTTTTTTTAGTGGTTAAACAAAAATTAAAAAAATATATATATATATATATATATATATATATATATATATATATATGCTAATTCAAAAAATTACAAAGTAAATTTAATTTATTTTTCTTGTTGCAATATCTTTAATTAAAAAACGAAAATAAAAAAAATAAAATAGATATGAAATAATACAAATTACAAAATAAAATAAAAAAAGGGAGGCGCAATAATAAAAATTATTATTACAAAAAAAGTAGTCGCTTTTTGGGTATTTTCGGGGGTTGTTTTTTCTACTTTTGCGAAGGCAATTTCTCTCTCCTCAGACCTCGTTTCGACGATCCGAACGGTAAAAGTGAAGAGGGATGTCTCACGAACCTGGTGTCCAAAAAACGAAGATGATCCAACGGTTAACGAATCCGGAATCGCACCTTTACGGTGAGAGGTTTGAGAAAAACGGACCAAAAACTGCAGCTATTGCGAAGGCAATTTCTCTCTCCTCAGACCTCGTTTTGACGATCCGAACGGTGAAAGTGAAGATATATGTCTCACGAACCTACTGTCAAAAAAACAAGACGATCCAACGGTTAACGAATCCGGAATCGCGCTTTTACGGTGACAGGTTTGAGAAAAACGGGAATTGTGTTCTCTAAGTGGGAATTGTTTTCTCTATCTTGTTTTAGTCCCACATTGCTTGCAAGAAACAACAACCCTATAGAAATTGACTATAAAAGAGGTTGAGAGGTGAAGGTTTGGAGGGAGGAGTGATTGGCAGATTAAGTGATCTTTTGGGCTAGCCTTTTGCGGTCCAGACACTAAAAGTCTGTCTTTGATTAGTTTGTAATTTTTTTGTTGAATCGGTTTTTTTCGGTTCTCAAAGCAGTCCGATTCGCAGTTGACTTGGTCAGACTGCTCGGTCCGGTTCGGCGTTCCTCGCGTTCATCAGCTTGAGGTTAGTTTTGTATTTATTTATTTATATCTATTTGTTTATTTATTTATTTATTTATGTACATATTTATTGATTTATTGATTATTTATTTATTTCTTTAGTTTTTTTTTTTTTTGTATATCTTTATTTTATGCTTGATATAAACCCTAGGGTAGAAGACTATTATTTTCTGTATATGTGTTTGTTTGTTTTGCAACTAGGGGGTATATTTAACATTTTGCTCCTACACACACTCCACTATCACACTTCTGCACACACGTGAGAATAGTCTTGTACCCGGACTGGAGAATAACCTAAGTTAGAATGAGACTGCGTAGTGATGGCCTACTGGATGTGCGTCCTGTTGGGTGGTCACGAAAGTCTCACCTAGAGTTTGGTCCCTCTTGAGAATGCTGGCACTCCTAATAGCTTGCCTATTGTTGTTGATCAGTGTTCTTAATTGGGGTCGTTGGCTCTAGGAACCTTATTTAGGGCTCTATAGAGCTACCTTTGAGAGGTTCACTTGATAGAAAAAGCCTTAGATCTATTCCCAGAGGGACCCCTCTAGGACACAAAGGAGTTTAATACTTTTGCATTCAAGCAAACAATAATACAACTCCCTTTTTGCAAACTGCACCCCATTTTACTATTGCACCCTCTGTTTTCGTTTTTATTATTTCCTTTTACAAAAAACCTATAAAAATAAATAGATAAATATTTCATTTTCAAAAAAATATAAATAGGGGACTAAATCGACTGTACAGTCGGGTTAGTCAGCTTTTTAGGTTACTAATGAACCGTTACGGATCATGTCCTAAAATCTCTATTTAAAACAAACAATTTCTAAATCAAAATAAACACAAACATATTTCTTTCCATAAATCAAAAACTCCATTTTTCGAAAATAGGGGACTAAGCCGACTGTACAGACGGGTTAGTCAGTATTCTAGGATAAATGAACCGTACGGTTCAAGAGTCCTAAAATCCCTATTCAAATAAAATCAAACCAACACACATAAAATCATTTTCCAAAACTCCAAAAACTCTATTTTCTGAAAATAGGGGACTAAGCCGACTGTACAGACGGGTTAGTCAGCGTTCTAGGACGGATGAGCTGTACAGCTCAATAATCCTAAAACCCCTATATTAAAAAACATCAACCAACAAAATTTTTCAGGAAGAACTACGTGACTTTTGAGTTCCTCATTGCACCGGAGGATACGTAGGAGCGGGGCTTCCCCGTCAAGTCAAAATTAAACTTTCCTAATTAGCCCTTATTATTCTCTACTATTTTATTTTCGGGTAAAACAAATAAATTCGTAATTTATATTTGCACAATCAGATTTAGGGTAACTGTCTTAGGACGGATGTACTAGGGGTGTAGTGGAATTAAGTTTTCGCCCTTCCCTATGCATAACCGACTCCCGAATCCAACCTAGTTTACGCAGACCATTAATTTTAAGGTAGGTTTTTCTCAATTTTCCCTATTTAATAAATTGGGTGGCGACTCCCTGAAATATCGATTTTTGAGCCGTCTACGTCGGGATCACGGTCACGACACTGAGTTTGACTCACTTTCAGGTTCACATTGCACCTTATCTACTTCTATACCACCCCAATTCCATCTCTTATGCTCATCAAAGTTCACATCTTTGCTGATCATAATCTTCTTAGTAGTGGGATTATAGAGTCTATAGGCTTTAGATTCTTCACTTACTCCTAAGAAGACACATTTCTTGCTCTTGTCATCAAGTTTCCTTCTCTGTGAGTCAGGAATGTGCATATAGGCGACACATCCAAATACTCTAAAATGGCCAACTGAGGGTTTCACACCACTCCAAGCCTCTTGTGGGGTTAAATCCTTGACAGATACAGTGGGAGATCTATCCAACGCATAGAAGCTCCATTTGGCTGCCTCTGGCTAGAAACTTTTTGGCATTTTAGAGTCACTCAGCAAGCATCTAACCAAATTCATCACGGTTCTGTTCTTCCTCTCTGCCACACCATTCTGTTGTAGTGTAAAGGCAGCTGTTAATTGTCTCCTTATACCATTCTCAACACAGAAATCATTAAACTCCTTAGAGTTAAACTCTCCTCCTCTATCTGTTCTAAGACAACTAATAGAACAATTGCTCTCTTTTTCAACCATTGTTTTAAATCTTCTAAATGTCTCAAATGCAGCAGATTTCTCTCTTAAGAAAAATATCCAGCTTTTCCTACTGAAGTCATCAATGAATGAAATGAAATACCTCATTTTGCTGTTGGATTCAGGTGTGATGGGTCCACATATGTCGGAGTGTACCGATTCAAGCTTCCTAGAAGCTCTCCAGTTGCTTTGCTTTGCCATATTGTCCCTATGTTGCTTTCCAATCTGACAGTCTGAGAATATCTTCTCTGTCTCACTCAAACTTGGAATGCCCTTCACCATTTCTTTTTGCTTCAGAAGAACCAGTCCTTTGTAACTGAGATGTGCATACCTCCTATGCCACAAATCAGTTATCCTTTCATCAGTAACTTGCATACATGTAGATTCGCCAACTATAGGGGTTGCCTTGATTGCAAACATCCTATTGTTAGCCATGTGTGATGTCATGATTAATCCCTTTTCTTTGTGATGCACTAGGCATTTATCATCTTCAAATACCACCTTAAATCCCTTCTGTTGCAATTGGCCTATGCTCAATAAGTTGCTTAACAAATTAGGGACATAGTATACTCCTGATATCACCTGTATCCTTCCCTGAATCCTTAGCTTGACATTTCCCTTTCCTTTAACCTGCAGCTTCCTTCCATCTCCAATCTTTACTGTTTCTTTGAATGTCTCATCAAACTCAGTGAACCACTCTTTGGTTCCACACATATGTGTGCTGCAACCTGAGTCAAGAAACCATATCCAGGTCTTTACCAAGTCTTTGTCATCACTCAATGCCATGAGAAGCATCTCTTCATCTTCATCAAAGCCATATAATTTGCTACATTGCTCTCAAGACTTGGACATTCGTTTTGGTAATGGCCAAGCTTGCGGCACTTGTAGCACTTTATGTACTCCTTTGATGTGGTTCTCCCTCTTCCCCTTCCTGTTCCATGACATCTTCCTCTTCCTCGCGAGGAGTCACTCACTCTGAGTGCCTGTTCTTCCTCCTTCTGTCTCTTCATGCGTGCTTTTTGAACCAGAATACTGCTCTGCAGTCCATCAATTGAGAGTGTCTCAACATCGTTGCTTTGTTCAATTGAACAAATAACGTAATTGAATCTTGGTGTCATTGATCTCATGATTTTCTGCACGACGGTCTTCTTGCTCACCTTCTTGCCTTGAGCCCTCATCTTCTTCGCGATTGTGAGGGTTCTCGCGAAGTAATCGTTCACTGACTCGTCTTCTTTCATCGTCAACACCTCAAACTCGTGCCTAAGAGCTTGAAGCTGTGCTTGCTTCACTTTGGTAGATCCTTGATACTTCTGTTGTAAAGAATCCCAAATATCCTTCGCAGTGTCAATCTTCATCATCGTCTCCAAGATTCCTCTTTCAATTGCTAGAAAGAGATACTTTTTCCCCTTTAGGTCTTTGACTTTCGCTTCATCGTGTGATTTCTTCAATTCTTGGCTCGCTTCTTCTTGCAACGCCGGAATCCATTTTCTCTACAACTTCCCAATAATCTTTCGATCTTAGGAGGTTCTCCATCAGCATTTTCCAATGGTCGTAATGGCCATCGAATCTTGGTATCGTCGGTTGCACATAACTTCCGCTCTCCCTGTCCGCCATTAGCACCACCGCCTCTCGTTATAACGAACACCGCGGATTTCTTGATCGTTTTCTTGCTCAGGCCCCCTCACGGAGCTCTGATGCACCGTGTTGAGTAACAGAAACAGTTTGTAGAAAAACTGTGAGAAAGTTGCTCATTGATTGTTATTGATTTACTGTTTTATACAAGAATTAGTCAACTCATTAACCCTTCTAACAATGCCTCTAATTTGGGTCAATGAGACTTCACACTTGTGGGCTTTTCAACAATAAAAAAGACTAAGGGTCTTTTTTTTATACCCCCACCACATCACAATATACCCCCATCAAATATGAAAATCCCAAAATACCCCCCATAATTTTGACTCAATCGGATTTACCTATAAATAGGTAAATCCGATTTGAGATTAATCAAAGGCGGATTTACCTAGATCCGATTAAATTTAAAAAAATCACATCGGATATACTGATAGAAGGGTAAATCCGCTTTTGAATTTAACAAAGCGGATGTACCCCCACAACAGGTAGATCCGCTTTGTCTCTTTATCAAGTCGGATTTACTTGTTGTGGGGGTACATCCGCTTTGTTAAATTCAAAAGCGGATTTACCCTTTACCAGTGTAAATCTGACTTGTAAAAAAAAAGTAAAACATTTAATTTGTTTTTTTTAACACATTTAATTTGTTGGATATATATATATATATATATATATATATATATATATATATATATATATATATATATATGGATAAATAATTACAAAAATGTGGGTACAATAATAAATATAAGAAATGTCAATCTAAATCGTCGGAAGCATGGGCTAAGTCTACAATGGTGGGCGCATCAGTGGGAGGGAGACGGGGCATCTTCAAAGCGGGAGACTGCCAAAGGGCAAAACGGCCGGTATAAGGATCCAACCATGAAGTAGATTCCTCTAATCGATTATGAGATCACATCAAAGCAACTGGAGGCAACAGTTAGACAGGCGAGATCGAAATATGCATCCAATGGATATCCCCGATGTTTAGAATAGATATGATTTTATACTTAGAAGAAGAATAACTACCTCTCAAAGGAAGATAAGTAAAATTCATATCCAAAGACAATTGAACTAGGGCCACATTATACTTAGTAGCTATAAAGTACCCCATCTCAGGCAAACTCAACCACTTATCCTCCTTCTGAAAACCAGGGTATTCAATGGATAACGCTTTTCTAAGCACTGCAAGTATGTCCTTTCCAAACATGTAAGTATATAGTTGCTCCCTCTCCTTTGTTTCTTTGATTAAATCTTGCCTAATTATAAGCCAACTATCCTCACCAAGATCGAGACCAACCGCTACTGCTCGAAACCCACAATTACCATCCCTTTCAACATCAATAATTTTTTCTACATAAGAGTGCACGTGATGAGGAACCGACGGTAAATTGAATTTAGTCTCACCCTGATGTGTTAATTTTTTAGAAACACTCTGAGATAGCTTTGAAGACCGCTGTGATGATTTTATACAAGAAGACCGCTGTGATGAATTTTTACAAGAAGTCCCAGATTCTTGAGTCAGTTTCATTTTCTCATCCACATGCTCCTACCCAGAATGATCACGCTTGACATCATATAATTGCTGCTTTTTCTTCTTTGGTGCACCTTTTGTTTTAACTTTAAATGGTGGTGCAACCATTGAAGAAGTGGTAGGGAATTCAAGCTCATTAAGTTGTTTCTTGAGGACAAATCTCTCCTCAGGAGTCATACGATTATATCTCGCCCAAATCATCTCCATTTGGTAAAAAATATCACACTCAGCAGATTTTTCTTGGGAAAATTTATCATCTATAGAATCCAAACTCAAGTTTTTCCAATGGTCGTCTACAACATCCAACGGAATAGGAGTACCGGAGACATGGTACACAACTAGCTCACAAGCACAAGGAAGAAGATGTGTCTTTCTAATAATGCACCCACAACGGGCTTTGTCATATCCAACCCCTGATGTCGATTTTGAAAACTCTTTAACAATATGATCCAAAGCATTTACAGACACAACACCGTGAGGCTTTTTAAACAAAGGAGTATTGAAAGCCACTTCAATACGGTTTATGCTTCTTTGAAAAGACCCGATGACTTTATCAAATTGAAGAGTAAGCATCTCATGCATAGATTTAAAAGACTTAGACAAGTCACCTCCAGAAGTCCTCAAATGTCTCTTCAAAGTCCAATGAGCTGACTCGACTCTTAAATAATAACAATAAACACGCATAAAAATACTAAACACGTGTCAAAAAAATTTAAACTACGATAAAAATACTAAACACGTGTCAAAAAAATTTAAACTACGATAAAAATACTAAACACGTGTCAAAGTACCTATTGGTGGTCTGATTCCCGAAGTGTGGGATCTCGTTTGTCCATGCCAAGATAAATCTTTCCTTATGCTTTGTCAACCACGTGTCATGCACATACTTAATAAGAGAGGGCAAATCAATGCATGAGTCCTCAAAAATCTTCAAGTGAGCTGAGTACTCTCACTCGTCAAGTGAATCAATAATGTTATGCCAAAGAGAGAGGACGTCCTTTTTCCTATCCACGTGCACCAACTCTTTAATCTTCGCTTTCACATTTTTAGTCACGTGCCAAGAACATAACAAATTTGTAGCCGAAGGAAAGACATCAAGAATACCAGACATAAGGCCAAGATCTCTGTCAGTCAAGAATACCTGAGGCTGAAGCCCATGCAAGTCAAATAATTCTTTCAGTTGCTGCAATGCCCAAGTAAAATGAATTCCAAGCTCGTGTGAAATATAGACAAAAGAAACCGAGAAAGTTAACTCCGTTGAAGTGACTCCTACAATCTCAAATAGAGGTAGATTGTATTTGTTGGTCTTGTAGGTGGTGTCAAGAATAAGAACCTTTGGAAACAACCGGAATAACTTAATAGAAGTGGGATGCGCCCACATGATGTCACTGACCACATCGGAACCCTCAACTTTTCTGCTCCAACATAAATAATTTTGCGACTCAATCAATCTCAAAAGCTCCTGAATGTCCGTTCTAGGACCCCTCTTAGAAGACCTATAGGCGTAACACTGCCTATATATTTGAAGAAGAGAAGTGACGTTGTTCGGATAATGGTTCTTCAAAGCAGTAAGACAATCTTTCGGGGCAACATTCAGATCAGTGTGCTCATTAACAATAACTTTCTGCGGCTTAGTTAAACGACCAAAAGCTGTCGACCCGACGGGGGTAGTAAGCAACTCATGTGTGTGAAGACCACGCCTAACATTCACACGTCAACCCTCATGACGTATTGTACAAGTAGCTCTCAATGTAAACAGAAAGCTTCTTTTCGTAGACCCGAAAACTCTAGAATCATTAGGCCACTTCTCTTGCTTCTCGCAACAAAAAATAATCTTATCTCTAGAACCCCTTTTAACTCCAGCTTTGTCAGATCTTACAATGATAACCACAACTCCAATACGTCTCCCAACCGCTTTAGCCCACTCTTCTACATCATCGCGTGTAGAAAATATCTACAAAATAGAAAAAATAGAAAAATGTTACGTACTTAATTAATTAAATATCTACCAAACTTTAATTAAAAAATTAGTATGAAAAATATACCCTCTCTGTCCAGAATGCCTCTGTAGTGTCTACCACGAAAGGAACAACCTGCGACTCTGTATGCGGGTCAATATCTGTTTCAAAATAGAACAACAGTTATACAGAAATTAATTTAAAAAAAAAAAACAAATCAGATTTACGTACCCCAAGACTAATCACATAAATAGACAGTAGACTAATACAACATATATGGGCTAGTCAATACTGGGCCCAAACAGAACCAATTATTATCTACAGATATAGCCTTCTCTTCTCATTTAGCTCATGTAAACAACGATCCCAAAAATCTCCTATAATCCTCATGCAACTATCAATTAGCTCCCTTAAACACTTTGTAGGCACGCAAAAAATAAAAGTCAGTTATTTTCCTGATCATGGTCACATAAGGCACACATGTCTATGTTTTCTTTAAATTTTTTATTAAAATCTATATGTTTTTTTTCTTTCTAATTTGATATTTCATATCTTTATGAAGAGAATGTTGAATGTTAATTTGGCAAACACAAGTCTAGTCTGTCAATCACTATATTGACACGGTTCTTATTTATTTTCTTCCTTTCTTATTTATTTTCTTCCTTTCTTGATCTACTTTATATATATATATATATATATATATATATATATATATATATATATATATATATATATATAATATATACTTAGTTGATGTACTTTCATCTTATCTTATCTCGATAACATATACATTATTTTTGATTTTTGCTTCTTATTCCTCCCCAAAAACCAACGGCTTCTATTTAATTGTATTATAGCATTTATTTATTCCTTATACCCTTTTTTTGTATAAAACAAGATAAAGGACGATCAAAATATTTACATACAATAATAGATACTACTCAATAATTTAATACATATCCTATCATTTTTTTATTCCGTATACTCTCTTTGTAAAAGAACAAAAAAGGGGAAACCAAACTACTATATAATAGTAGATACTATAGTTAATAGTATTTTTTGAAGTGAAGTATGCCACATGTGTATGTGTATACAGTTGACGGTGTTGGTGCCGTATGAAACTTAAAAAAAAATAAAGGAAAAACTCTTAACTTGGTATTTGCATTTTGTGGAGGAACCTTTCGCTTTCACCAAAACGCACGTTATGCTTTTTCCTCATGCACCGTCTTGTGATGGCTGACTACTAGAGAGAGGGAGAGAGAGAGAGATGCGTGGAGAATTGGAGTTGTTAGTTATAATAGCTGAGGAGCTTGAAATTAAAAGTCAAATGGTAAAATCCCAAATATATAGTAAATAAAAAAACTATATTGATGTGATGACGATAACAAAGACAAAAACTGCCTCTACTTTTGTTTCTTTCCGTGGTTGTACAAGACTTTTTCTTTTTTTTAAGAGTACAACGCGTATACGACAACTAGAACCAAATTGATGCAATGAATAACAATTTCATCATATTATTATAATATAATAATATTGCTTGCAATAGAATAATACAGTAGCTTTTTGAGTTGGAACATCTCCTCGCTTCCAATTCTCTTTTATCGGCCAAGCAGATTAATTAAAAGTTAAGTATAAAATGCTTGAATTCAAAATTGAAAAAGTAGCTTGTGGCTGGCTTGTGCTAATTGCCATGTTTAGTGGTTATTAGTATTATTATCTTACAAAGGAAAAGAATAACATGGAACACATTTGATTTCAGTAGCACTTGGGTACGGTACGCGTAGGTTTGGCAAGAATGCACTTTATGAAAAAGACCTTGGAAGCTTTATCTAAATTTGATAATCAAACCGAATTTCAAGCTTCATGTGGACAGTTACATTACCAAATGGGTCTTGCTAACGGCACCCCCTTTTTTACTATTCCAAAAGACGAGGGTGTTGATGTAAAAAAAGGGAGGGTGCTGTTGGAAGTTTGAAGGAAGTACAAGCTAGGGGTGTGTTGTTATAAAAAAGGGGTTCCGTTAGTGATACCCTTACGAAATTGTAAATGTTTGAAGGGCGTGTAAATAGAGAACCAAAGACACAACACAAATGCGTGTAAAGCACGGGTAATTGTCCTAGTAAGATGTATATAAAAGTATGAACCGAACACAACTCAACTCAACTCAGCACGTGCTTGAGCAAAAGCTCATTCATTCTAAGCAAGAGTCGTATAAAAGACTTTTCTATGTCCCACTCAGTCACTCACTAGACACCAAACTTCCAAATGGTTCACAACACAAAAAAGAAGAAAAGACTAGGCTAACTATCGTTGACAACATCAACCTTATTTTCTTGAATTCCAAGCATTCTTTTAATACTTACTCTATAAGTATAATTATTACAACACACAACAACATGGGGTCAAAAGATATAAAATATAAAAAAAATAATATTAATTGCTCTCTTCTTCCCTTTCCATGCTCTTGCGTTTGCACCAACACAAGTACTCACCAATTGGCCCATCATTTCCAATAACCCAGACATGCTCTGCAACTTCGGCTAATGTCATCCTTAGTCTTGGATCTACATATACCAATTCAAATGAGAACCATATAATAATGGGTCGCCCAAAATAATAGGGAATGGCATTCAGCACCCCACTTGATTGCTTAAAACACCCCCTAATTTTTACATTCCATTTAGGTGCTGGAAGCCATTCCCAAATTAAATTAGGATCATTAGGAAGGTTGGAGGTAAATATTAAAAGTCCCATTTTTGCTAGCCTGCACCCCCATCCAGCCATGTATTTTTATACGCCGTCCAGAAATAAGTTTGCGGAAAAACTTACTTTGAGGACAGGGGTGTTTTAGCCAAAAAAGTCTATAGTTACACCAAGGGAGTCTATGCAAGAAGATGAAGAGCCAAGAAAAGATGAATGTCACGCACCTTTGCAAAGCAATCCTTCTATCAAGTTCTTTAACTGTGGGTTTATGTCATCTGGGATTTCTAAAGGATTATTGACTATCTGAATAAGGAACAAAACATGCTCAGATTTCTGCAGTACAGGCTGAAAACATGTAACATGAAGTTTACGAAATGATGTTAGAGGGTAAGAAGTTAGTATATTTCTTACCCGGTCATATGTATCTTGAAGTGTGTCTCCGAGAAATGGGTATTCACCCAATATCATACAGTACAAAGTAACTCCTACAGCCCACGTGTCTGAAGCTTTACCATGATAAGTAAGGCCTAAATAACATCAACAAACAAAACTACAATGAGAATATGTATTTTCATATATTCCACAAGGGAAGGGAACTTGCAAGCCTGAAAAGAAAATTGTAACCTAAACAACATTCTGGAGCAGTGAAAACAGGAGTGCCAGGTGATCGACGAAGTTGATCATTACCATCCTGCAAAACGAATGCAAGCATGGGTTCTAATTAGTTGCTAGGACATATCTTCTTAGTACATATACACTATGATCGGTGTAACTAAGAATTAAGAATGCAAATACAAATCATGTAAATGACACATTAATGAACGTCAATCAATTTCACATAGAAACAAGTTAATGAGGGTTGCAACTCCCATGCTGTACATTTCAAGTTTCAAAGTTTGTGACAAAAATAATGTTAAAAGAGACTAAAGAGTAAACTAGTCAGCTTTCATATCTTTCCACGATCAGTTAGTTCAATAATTACATTACCTCAAAAGCTTGGCTAACACTGAAATCCCCTATCTTTACCGTCCCATCGTGAGTAATCAACAGATTATCAGGTTTTATATCACCATGTACTATATTCTGCATTTCAAACAATAAGAGAATCACCATCGTAATATGGTCATATTATTTCAAAGCATATAACATGAACGTGACAGAGCATCTGATATGTCCGATCAAACTTCTGTTCAAAATATAGAGTTGACAGTCACGATCCCGGTTGCAATTATCCAACTAAAAAATTGCAACAGAATCTAGTTCTGTTAAGCAATTCATAAAAATGTTTTGTGATAAGTTAATCGTTAAAATGTGAAATACACAAACTAAACAAGCTCAGATCGTGAAAACTACTAGAGAGAGAGAGAGAGAGTCAACATTATTAACCCAAAATTAATTGGTTAAGAGATAATACATGCGCATGAAGATATGTTAACCCCGAGACTATGTCACGCATGTATTTCCTAGCGGTCTCTTCACCTATAGCACATTGACGACCTGAACCCTCACAAACCCATTTGCCTTCCACATATTCAAGTACTGTACAAGTAAACGTGAGCAGTTAAGCACATAACTCAAAAAAGAATCATATTCAAACTTGGGACTGAAATATATGAGTGGAAATTTCAGGAGCAGCAACCCATCACTAAACAAAACCAATAAGAAACTAATCACGAGTACCCATGTAGTAGTCATCCGACTCTGGGTCATCAATCACCTCAATGAGATTGACTATATTAGGATGTTCCAGCATTTTCATAATAAGTACCTGAAAATAAAGTACGTTTGCCATTTAAACCACTGCAAGAATAAAGAATGTCTAAGATAATTGAGTTAACAATTGTAATAGAACATAAATAATTAAACAAGCAAAACACTGGCAAAGAAATAAGATTTCTATTTACTAAAACTAACCTATATGCATGCTACTGTATAAAAAGAATGACAAATGACAATATACTCCAAAAGAAGTGTAATGGATATCTTGGAGCTACAAACATTTATATTTTCTAAAACTGACCTATATGCATGCTACTACATGCAAATAATAGATTCCCTAATGGCGGTGGTGGACATCTAGGAGATGCAAATTCAGTGGTAATTTTCATATACTGTCCGTAGGCATAAACTGTCAAATGAAGCAGTAGGCATTAGATAACAAGCATTTCTAGCATAAATTATGATTGAAGATATTACTAAGAAGCCAATGCCCGGACTTTGGAATAGGGAAACCTCCATTGTTCAGCCAAAAAAAATATACTATAAGAAATATACCTCACGTAGAACATCAGTCATGGCAGTCTCCGATGGAGCAACTCGAAGCTTCCGTAAATGAGACTTATGAAAGGACTGCAGTTTAAGTGATTTAACATCAATAATTCATCAGCAATGCCCTTATCTTGTCTTGATAATAACATTACAGACATGCAATGAGTATGTGATTGTTTTATGTATTCTTTTTAATTGCTCAGTCACACTAGCTACTCTAACAATCTACTTATACATTTCCCTATTATCAGGAACAGTGACACTGCCCTGTTGATCATGAAGTGATCTTGCTGCCGATTAAAAAGTGTCCTTACCTTAATTGCATAGTGCTTTCCATCAGCACTACTTAGATAAAGAGCCTGCAATGCATATCAGGGAAGAGGCTTAGGAAAGCAAGCTCTCAAAGAAAAAAGAGAAAGCATAATTCCACAAACACCACACGTACCACTTTGCCATAACTACCAGAACCAATCTTGTACTGTCTAATATACTCATTTAGCATCTTGTTACCATCTTCATCCTAAAAAAGTGACAAAATTTTAAATAAAGGTTGTAACAGAAAAGATATTCAATACAATAGAGAAGTCCATTCACAATACAATAACCATCCAGATACGTTTAGACACACACAGGCCTTAAAAGACATGCAGGACAGCAACATGACCAACACACAGGCTATAAAACTCTGGAGGGCAAGTAATTAGCCTCATACATTTCAAAGTCCAACCTTAAAATTGACGTCAAGCCATTGGAAAAAAAAACGTGTCTAAATAATACTAAACGCAACCTCCCTTTGACATGTAGCACTCATTAAAAACCGAAAAATTTTCTTTTGAAACTAAATCAAATAAATTTAACAAAATTCAGGTAAGGCTTCGGAAACCCTAAAGTAATCAAAACACAATGTTTTTGCACCAATATTAAACTCAAAATCATTCACGCATTCAAACTAATCAACCTAGCTGTGGTGATTACACACAGACAGCACCTTTACAGCAAATACAGAAAAGCTATTCCCACACTTACCTCTGAGCGAACAAGCTCGTAAGTCTCCTTAACAGGAAAGGGCCTACAAACCAAGCCATTCTCTGCTCTAAAGTTCAAAATTTCCTCCGAACGATTAGGTAAATTCTGAACATCGTTATCATCTCCACTGGTGGTGTTACTGGTACCGTCACCACTATATGAGACCTCTTCACCTTCAGTATCTCCATCCACCAATAGCCCTTGGGAGAGAAAATTGTTGATGCCGCGTCTAGTACGCCTGCGCCTCTGCTTTTTTATCAACCCGAAGCAACTCCAGCAGCCAATCATTTTAGCAAATGAAAAACTCCTATATTCTGCCATCACAGCATCAATCTGACTCACCCCAAATGGCCAAAGTAAATATCCTAACAGCTAAGTTCTCTGCTGACCCTGCACATCAAGAATCTCTCATCAAAAGGATCAGTATGACAGCCAGCCAAATTGGTTTACAGGAATTATGCAGCAAAAATATGATTGAATGATGATGATTACCTGATATGAGAGGAAGGGAAGGGCCTTAAGCCCTGTTTAACATTGCTATTCCAAAGGATGCCATTCAGCTAGGTGAAGAAAACCACTAGAGAAATTGAACCCACTACGACTCACACCCAACATTGCGATAACTCCAGTTTCTAACAATGGTTGCAGGCTCAGCCCACAACTACTCACCACCAATAATTCGTTGACCTTTTTCCATGAACAGAAACAAAAAAACAAAAATTAAATATTTTGTTATCAAAAAAATAGGTAAAGAAAAGTCACACATTATTAAAATAACATTAACATTAAAGAGACAAAATTGCAGAAATAAAAAAATCATGAGATGCTATCAAAATCAAAGAAAGATGTCGATGACAAAGGATATCATAATAAAAGTTTTGAGCAATCAATCTACCTCTTTATTTTTTGATTTCTGGGTGGAAATGACGAAATGAAAGAAGCTTTGTCCCTGCAGAGCTCCAAAAGCCTGAAATTCCAACAACAATGGACGGCCTTTGGAGTAAAACGCGGAACCCTAATTCGAAAATTCAATCGAGAAAGGTGAAGTTATTGTTGCAATTGGAATTGTGAATGAGGAGGAGGAAGAGCAAGAGGAGAAAGCGTTGGAAAGAGCGAAATGAAACCCTACAAACAAATTGGGAATGAGGAGAGAGGAAAGAGGGGTGTAATAATAAGTGAAGAAAAAAATGAAAGGTTAAATAATACAGCGAAATGTGAAAAAGCAAAGCTAAAGAGGGGTATAATAGCAATTTAAAAAGTTGATTTCTACTTTCAATTTTTAGGAAGCATGAAATGGAACAACAATGGTAACAGGTTGGCCACGTTGGGAAACCTCGTTATCAGTGACTATAAATACATTTTTATAACTTGCTTGCGCGGGACAGTATCTTCCATCATGTTAGTTCGTTACCACGGCAAAAAAACAACTATAGAACAAAAAAAATTAATTTACCGAAATAGCACCATTTTTAGATTATTTATCAAACTAGCACATTCAAAATTCAAGCCAGAAGTTGCTCCCACAGGAAACGACTTCTGAACTGGATTTTGCAAATTTTTTTGCTTTTTCAGTTCAGAAGTCGCCTCCCCCTAGGGTGACTTCTGAACTGTGTTTTTTTATTTTTCTTTTTCTTCTATATTAATTTTAATAAATTTAGTTTAATTAATTTAATTAATTTAGAAAACTAATATTGTTAATTCTAAATTAATTATAAATATTATTGTGAAAAAAAATTATCGGCTATATTGAAATATGGAACTAACTGTATTTATTTAATTAATAACACATTACAAAAAACTGATAGAAATTGACTAGTCTAGATTGCAGTTTGGACAGTTATTCTTGTTGTGACCCTCATTTCTACAAATACCGCATCACTTGGTGCGACTACCCCTTTCTCTTTGATCCATCACTCGCAGTAAAAAGTGGTTAAAACATAGTAAAAAACTAAGTTCTTGTCAACACTAATAAACGGTCAAAATCTTGCCGACACTAATAAACGGTCAGGATCTTGCCGACACTAATAAACGGTCAAGATCTTGCCAACACTAATAAACGGCTCATGTTTCCCCACTTTTGGTGTTTTTCTCAATGGTCTTGATGTTGCCGACACTTTTGGACGCACGAGATCTTGCCGACACTTTTAAAATTAATTTAGAATTATTTTTTCACCATAATATCTAATCTATCTAATATCTAATATAAATTTATACCAATCCACCACATATGATTTTACCAATTAGGACATTTAGGAAAAGTGACACCTATACTAATTAAGAATAAAAATGTAATTGACTCACTAAAAAACAAAAACAACTTTTCACTTTCTCCAACATTTTCACTTTATCTTTCTTCTCTTTTAACAATTTTTTCTTCCTACACTCTCTTTTTTCTTTTTTTTCTCTTTTTTCCTACACTCTTTTTACACCTTTTCACTTTTCTTTTTTTTACCAATCATTTTCACTTTTCTCTAACGCTCTATTTCTTCCTTTTTTTTTACCAATCCCACTTTTTCTTTTATCACTTCACTTTAGTTTTTTTTAACTAAATTTCTAAATTTATACAAACACTACTCTACTAAAATATTAACTATCACCTTTTTGAAAAAAATTATCACCTTAAAATTTTAATTTTTCTCTCCAAAATATGTTTATACTCTTATTGATAATCACTTCAGTTTAATTCTTTTAACTAAATTTCTAAATTTATAGAAACACTACTTTATTAAAATTACCTATAAAAATGTAAATGAGTCATACAAAAAAACAAAAAAACTATCACCTTTTTAGAAAATGTTATCACCTTAAAATTTTACTTTTTCTCTCCAAAATCTGTTTACACTTTTGTTGATAATCTACTATCACCTCTTATTGATAATCTACTATCTGTCTTTTACAATCTACTATAATCAACTAATCAACTAAAGTAATCAATTGAAACTACGAGATAATTGCAATAATATATAAAAAACACGGGACAACTGCACAGATATATAAAAAAAAACACAGTATTAATATTTGTCATTGATAATTAAAATTTTTGAAGACTACTATAAACCTACTATCTAAAAAACTATAAGATTTAATGACTATTTAAAATACTGATTAATATTTAAAACAAATATTTCTTATTGATAATCTACTAATCATCTAAAATAATTAATTGAAATTACGAAATAACTGCACTGATATATAAAAAACACGAGATAACTGCACTGGTATATAAAGAAACATGAGATTAATATTTGTCATTGATAATTAAAATGTTTGAAGACTAGTACTATAAACCTACTATCTAAAAAACAAGAAGACTTAATGACTATTTGAATTAGTAATTAATATTTAAAACAAATATTTCTTATTGATAATCTAATATCTAACTTTTATTATATACTATAATATACTAATCAACTAAAATAATCAATTGAAACTACGAGATAACTCCACTGATAAAGAAAAAACACGGGATAACTGTAGTGGTATATAAAAAAACACGGGATTAATATTTACCATTGATATTTATAAATTTTTTTGACAATTTATTGTTAATATTTACCATTGATAATTATAATTTTGAAAAACTACTATAAACCTACTATCTAAAAAAACACGGGATAACTGCAATAATCTACTATAATCTACTAATCAATGGTAAGAAAGGAATATTTAATTAATATTTAAAACAAATATTTCTTATTAATAATCTACTATCTACTATAATCTACTAATCAACTAAAATAATCAATTGAAACTACGAGATAACTGCATTGATATTTAAAACCTGCAGTGATATAGAAAAAACACGGGATTAATATTTGTCATTGATAATTATAATTTTTGAAGACTACTATAATCCTACTATCTAAAAAACAAGAAGACTTAATGACTATTTAAACTGATTAATATTTAAAACACACGTGACAAATATTTGTCAATAATACTAAAAAGGACAAATAATTGTCACTGATATATAAAAAAACACGGGATAAATATTTGTTATTGATAATCTACTATCTATCTTTTACTATCTACAATAATCTACTAATCAACTCAAATAATCAATTGAAACTATGAGATAACGACACTAATAAATAAAAAACAATGGACAACTGCACTGATATATAAAAAAATACGAGGATAACTTCAATGATATATATAAAAACACGGGATAGTTGCACTGATATATAAAAAAACATGGGATAACAATACTGATATATAAAAAACACTACACTGATATATAAAAACACACGAGAAATGCACATATTGTTTTTAAATGATACTTTTACATTTTTAGTTTTTATATTTATCAATTTTTTATTTGAAACTCCTTTTTTATCTACTTTAGATTTTTCTTTATTTTCACGGGGTAATGTTCGGACTATTTAAATACTGTCTAAATTCATTTATAAAAATAACACGACAGCACCTGTGCGTATGCAAGTCATCCTCTATATTTTACAATTGATTTTAGATTAATAAGATTTCAAATTAACGTTTCTATTTGAGGTAATCGTGTCACGTAACGCGATCGGCCCGTGCGAATGCACGGGTATAGTGCTAGTTTATAATTAATTTAGAATTATAAATATTAATTTTCTAAATTAAATAAATTAATTAAATTAACCTTATTTAAATTATTCATTAATTTAAATAAATAATTTAAATTAAACTTATTTAAATTAATCTAAAAACAGTGTTATTTTGGTAATTAATTTACGCTATAGAAGAAATACTTAAATAAACAACACAGTTCCCAGAAATACACCATTAGAAAATACAAAATAAAGCTGTGATTTCTTATTATTGTTGTTGTTGGCATTTGTTGAAATGCTTCCTTCTGCTTCTGCAACAGCAGTGCGTTTGGAAGAGGAAGGACCACAACTTGTGGGGAAATCACGAAATGCTGGAACGACTCGACGCTGACGCTGAGTCATGGTGTACGGAAACATTGTTGAGACCACAACTCTAAGTGAAATTTGCATTCAATTTAGAACATTGCTCTAACTTCTTCTAGGAATTTATTTGCCAGTAGGCAAAAGGCGTAACCTTTAAAGAATAGTCAATTTCTTTCAGTTTTTTGTAATGTGCTACTAATTAAATAAATACAGTTAGTTTCATATTTCAATATAGCCGATAATTTTTTTCACAATAATATTTATAATTAATTTAGAATTAACAATATTAATTTTCTAAATTAATTAAATTAATTAAATTAAACTTATTAAAATAAATATAGAAAAAAAAGAAAAATAAAAAAACACACTTCAGAAGTCATCCAGGGGGAGGCGACTTCTGAACTGAGAAAGCAAAGAAATTTGCAAAATCTAGTTCAGAAGTCGTTTCCTGTGGGGGCGACTTCTAGCCTGAATTTTGGATGTGTGCTAGTTTGGTAAATAATCTAAAATGGGTGCTATTTTGGTAAATTAATTTTTTTTGTTCTACAGTTGTTTTTTTGCCCATTATCACACTACTAGACTCTCTCCCGTGCTCTCCAAGGAGTGTCCGTTGCTAAACATGTTTATTTTGTTTATTTAGTAAGTGACAAATATTGTGCTGCCAATAACAACAGAGATAAATATTTATTTTTAAAACTAAATAATCGCCATCATTTTGTTTAACCATTTTGTTTAACAAAATGCATAATTCAAAACTTAGAACCTACGGTCTAATTTAAAATCGGAACCTCACTCAAGTAGGTACTGGTTCTAAGTCTTTGCCCGAGTATTTCCATATATGTTGTAACATCCCTAATTTTTAAAGACTCGTACTATGATGCCTAAGACCGAGAAATTATTTGTGGGAATAATTGGTCGTGTCTCGGGGATTAATAGTCGAGGAAAAGTCCAAAGAAATCCTACCCTACATTTAATTGTGGCTTAGTCATAATTTAAATGAACAATTCCGCTGAAGGGTAAAATCGTCATTTCACCTCACATCGAAGACGTATCAATTGAGTGAGCAATTAGTCTCGACTCGAATGAGGATTTGTCGAGAAACCTATGCCGAGCGGAAAGCCATAAGATTATTGGGGTTTAGCCTCAAAACCAAGACTTAATGGGCCAAGGGCATTTTGGTCATTTCCATAGATTTCGAATTGTCAAAGTTAGTAAAAGGCTATAACAAAAATGGTTATTTAGACCGAGTAATTTAGCTAATCAAAATGTCTAATGATAGGTGGATGGACATTGGAGATTAGTTGTTTGATTTGGAATCGAAAGTTTAAGTAAAATTCGAATTAAGGGGCCAAGGGCAATTTGGTCTTTTCCAACCAATTGACACCCTCAGCCCATTAAAACATGATATTACCCTTTCAGCTGGGCAGAACCAAAGCACTTCAGAAAATAAGAAAAAGAAAGGAACCAAGAAGAGAGAGTGAGGGAGAAGGTGAAGGGGGGGGGGAGCTTTTCCTCAACACTTCATGCATGTGGCTCATCTTGGTACCATTCTCTCTCATTTTTCATTCCCTTCACAACTGTAACAAGTTCATAGACTCATTCCCCATCCTTTCTCTTCCACCATTTTCTGGTTCCAAGCTCAGCCATGGCCAAGGTCAAAAAGATTTCATTGCATGTGTCTTTTGAAGCTTAAGGGTGAAGTGTGAAGACAAGGTTCAGCCCTAGGACCCATGAGCAAGCCACATTGCGAATTGGAACTCCATGGATAGTGAATTGGTTGCTGGCTTCGAAGTATGAGTTGTTGGGCTGGAGTTGGAACTCAAATTCGTGGTTTGCAAAGGATTGAAATGGATGTGTTGAGTTCAACAAAATTCTGGGTAAAACCCGTATGGTATACCTTCAGTGATTTCATCGAATCTCCCTGTACACAACTCCGATGATCGTGATTCTTGTTCCTCTGGAAACTAGACTCGAAGCTCTTCATTTTGGGCACCAGAACCGTATGATTTCATGGAGAAATGAAGGAGATATCATGTCCCCAAGTTACGGTTTCAGAATCTGCCACTGTACTGAACCAGTCACATAGTTTCGGTGATATCTCTCGATCTACTGGATGCATGCGCGTGAAACTTCTTCCATCTGAAAGTAGACGAAATTATCTTCACAATGGGCACTGATTTGAGTAGATTTGGTCACGGATTGACCAAGTTATGCTTATTGCAAAACTGGGTCCTGATTCTGGGAAATGGAAATGGAAGCTAGTATGCCCGTTCGTCAAATCTGAGTTCGATTCGCCAAAGTCTCGAGCGCCATCGGTTCGATATACTGAAGTGGGGTCCAGTAACGAGGATGATTGACTTAGTTACTGGTTGCGCAAGTGGGACCCATCAAGTTCAGATGCGGAGGCACTTGGAGCGTGTACGTGACTACGGGGATTGTTCGAGTGGTTAACGGTTCGGTTGTTCGAGCGAGGACGCGACTTCTCGGGGACTCGTCAACCGGGTGAGTTCTACTCACGGATAGGGATATTTTATGTGTCTTGAAAATATATCGGTTTTGAGTCATAAGGCAATTATCAATTTTCGAAAGATTTTGGAACCGAAAACCGTTTTTGAGGAATATCGCGTTTTTACGGTTTTTATTGAATTGTTGAACAATTTGCGAAATTGTGATTTTTAAGTGCTTTCACTGGAATATGGTCTGGAATGTTGTTATTAAATCCGTTTTCAGGTTGGAGAACGATCGGAATTCGATTTGGGCGAGAAATGGAAAGCGGAATGAGAAACTAGAATTCAGTAACAGGACAGGCCGCACGGGTCGTGCGCCCCTGGGCACGTGCCGTGCGTCCTCTTCGGGTTGGCTGTGTGATTTTGGTAAATCACGCACGGGTCGTGCGCCCCTGGGCACGGACCGTGCGTGAGCTGCTGTTACCGGACTCTGATTTCTCATTTCGTCGCTCCTTTCGATCCCGAATCACTTCTAATCTTCTTCCCAACCCATTTTAAGGATATTGCCTTACTGACAACCGTATTTTTGAACTTATTCCACTCGTGATTTTGAAAAAGAGTTTCAAAAGCATATTTGATTGAAAAACCGAAACCCTAGTATACGTGTGGGTACACCGTCTGATGGACTGACTGAATATATATGTTTATATATGTTAATTGAATTTGATTATAATGCCGGATGTTTATAGATTCATCAAAACGGGTTATAAGTCAATAATACATTACTATGTGATTATAATGCCGGATGTTTATGAATTCATCAAAACGGGTTATAGATCGATAAGATATAAATTATCTAAAAAAAAAATTATGTGATTGATCCTTTGGTGATCGGAAAGGTATATATTATCTAACTCTCGAGAACTTGATGCGTATTGTCATACGTATTGCGTTGGGTGACGACCCGACAAGTAGCATACTAGGGAGGGTAGTCATGACCCCTTACCTAGGCCCTGAATGTGTTTTGGCGTGGTCAACTCACGGGTTGCCGGGATTAGCAGTTGTGCAGTCGGCTTGTGCTAAGTTATTGATTATAAGTTAACATTGCCGGGATTAGCAGTTGTGCAGTCGGCAGATGTTAAGCTATAGCTACCGGGATTAGCAGTTGTGCAGTCGGTTGAGCTAAGCTATTAAAGAACCATAATTAAGAACATTGCCGGGATTAGCAGTTGTGCAGTCGGCCGATGTTAAGCTATAGCTACCGGGATTAGCAGTTGTGCAGTCGGTTTAAGCTAAGCTATTAAAACATAATTGAGAACACGATTTGCTTGGCATTTCGATTATAGCTAATGGTAGCTAATTAAACATTGTTAACGGTTTCATAAATTGAACCGAGTGTCAGTAAGGGGGCACGGTAGGACTCACTGAGACAAGTTGTCTCACCCAATCCATATTTGTTGTTTTTACAGAGAACAGGTTATAAGGACAGCAGGCGGCACAGTTGGTATGTCGGGTCCGAGAAGAAGATTGCAGATTGATTCATTTATAGTTGTCCTTGTTCTTCTGTAGTTGTATCTGTATTCGGTCGTATGACTCGAGCTTGTATTATTTTACTTATTAGTTTCCGCTGTTTCTTGTAAAGATGTATATCTGAACAGGAATTTTTATACTCTGATTTATACCAAGTTGTATATTTAGGTATTTCTTTGTTAAAGAAAATACCGGGGTGTTACATTTGGTATCAGAGCGGTTCGGCCTTGTCGGACGTAGTGACCTTCGGGTCGAGAACATAGGATCGAGTCAGCTAGGGACTTAGACAATTATATGTCAGACCTTTTTAGTATATTATGTGACGTATTGAGTCAGGATCCACTCAATGTTTCATGTAAGTTACTGAAAATTATGACAGATAGTTGCCTCAGCCCCGAAAATGTCCAAAACCCTACACCATAGGATTCTCAGCCTTCTCGTTTCATCAGAACGTGCAGCGGCAGCAGAGGGCTACATATGACATTTGGAAACCATGATGGACATTCGCGATGGTTCGAGGAAACCGTGGGCGTCTGTTCAGTAAATGAATCGGATGCGGCTAGTGAGTCGCAGTATAAGACATCGTAAATCTTATCGAGATTTCAAATCAAGCGAAGCCATTGGGCAATAGAAATGACAGTGTACTGAAAGCTATCAGACTAGTTAACACCTGAAACCCTGACCTTATTTAGTCAGCTTATCAGTTATAGAGATATCGTTTTCATCATAAATCTTACCTTCTGGTGTCAGTCAATCCCAGTTAGGGCAGCAGTCAAGGAAAATCCTTATCAGTAAATTTTAAGCATAGATTCCAATTCTTCTGCTTCCGAGTCACAATGTGACGGATGACAAAGCCAAGTGAGTAAAGATACTCCGTTGTCAGTTTTGACTAGTGGAATCAAAAGTGCCGATCAGGTTAAGTCCCGATCAAGAATTATGAATCAGATCCTTCAAAGCAGATCAGTATGTGGAATCGGTAGAAGTAACCTTATTTCAATCCGCTGCTGGAAGCATTCCGATCACGGTCTGTGAGAAATTCTCGTTAGTCTTCCAACTCATTTGTTCGTAACTCCTGCTCCGGAACTCCGATTTTTATATTCCGAGAGGCGTTGGAAAGCTAACGAAAATATCTACACCGATGAATGAGTTGTGAACCGTATCTTCAATTGTATTTTGAAGTGTACCTCTGTTTTAAATCTGAACCGTAAACTCTAAGCATTCGTGGAATGTGGACCTCCCCGTTGTACGGGAAATTTGTAAAAAGGATCTCCAATCAGTCAGTTTAGACTCCTAGAACCCGTTCTGAAGCTATATTGATTAATGTAATGCAATAATTATGTCTGGATAGTCGCGGAAGTTCGGAAAGAAGCTGGGCCAAGGAAAATTCTAAATGATAAATTCAACGAATCAATACGAAGACACTCATGGTGTGCTCGTGTGATTCCCGAAATAACCTTTTGTTTTCAAAATCCCCTGGTGCCACCGCAATTTCAAATTCGTGACTAATCCGAGAATAATTGCTACATTGAAGTTAATCGAGAAACCAAAGATTTTCTAGAATGACTCTAAATCTCATCTCCGAAAGAAGACCGTATGTCGTTCTAGTAGGATTCCCAATATCGAAAATTGCATCTCCTTAAGATTCGAGTAATCAATATCTATGAAAGATAGGTATCAAAATTCAAAGCCTAGTTGATCTAGAAAGACAACTGTGATTGAATAAGTCGTTGACTTAGACAATCCTGAAAGAACCATATCCTGTATAAGGGCACCGAACTGTAGGGTGAGTTCTGAAGACAGAGTCTTAATGGTCGAAAGATACACCCTTGTCATTGGTTTGGGTTAGCTAAAACATCGGTTGTACCGGTGACCTACTGAAATGGAACTCAAATCGTCAATCTTGAATTCGTTAAAATTAACAGTAAGTTGTTGTGGCTTGAATCCGTCGGATGGGTCAAGGCTAGTTTTCTCCATTCTAATAACCTCTGGTTAGACGCCAATAAAGCAAGTATGTGCTGAACTCAGAATTATCTGATTGTGGTCCAGCACCCGAGACTTCTCTAAGAAATCCGATGAGTTGGGTGCGTGTAGTTTATCTTCCTTTTACCTACAACACCGGTTTGATGGGGGAATGTGTGATGATGAACCGTATGTCGGTCTGAGACTAAATGATTGGACAGTGAGTGTATCACACATGAGTCCTTGATAGTGAACTTTATAACCTTTGTGTAGTCTCTTGAGACGGTCAAGTCGTGTCTGTTTTTCATCATGAAATACGACCCTTGTTTTTAATCTCGAAATTTTGTCTTGGACCGATTCGAGAAAGGAATTGAAAAGAAGTGAATTGAATCGAGTGGAATAGCGGCTTGAGAAGAATTTTAAAGCAAATACCCGCTTTCTTTTCGGCTCAATGTCCTTCCCGATCCCTTCCTCGAACGAACCCAATTGTTTTGTCTTAGCGGAGCCGAACTCAAGCAGATAATAGAAGTTTGTGAGATCTTGATCGCACAAATGGCTGGTTCCAACAAAGTCACACTTCTACTCTTACATTCAAACTCGTAACTTTTAGATATCAGAGAATGAGATTCCGCTTTGTTGGAGCGCCGTGCATTGAGTAAGGTCATCTATAAGTTGGGGTGAATTAACCTTTTGGATAGTCGTATTTTCAAACTATCGTCATTAGAAACCCCATTGAAAAGAATTTTCAATCAAATGGAACTAATGTACTTTCAAGTTTTGGAACTGATTTGATGAAAGAATATTTTACTGGTATTCTAGAGTTTTTCCTGGATTCGGTTGCAAGGAAAATCGTTTCTAGATTCCTTGGACTGAAAGTCAACCTGTTTTATAAAATAACTCTGTTTGCTTCAGTCGAGATTTTTAGTAAGATGAGACAAGCGCTTATGTGAGCGTAACTCGGGAAGAGAAGAAAACTTTTCTTCTGGATACCGTATGGTTGGATTCCAAAGAAATTCTCTTAAAGTCATCGTTTCGTTCCAATTCAAGTAACGGCTAAGCCGGAACCTTTCGAGTTCTTGACTTTGATAGTGCGGGATGTATAAATACCCTAAACTATGAGTTCGTATCCTCAACAGATTGTAGGCGTTCCATTGTCCATAACAATTAGTGTCAGCTTTCAAGAGGTCGGAATAGTTAATTTCTGAAGAAAGTCTGTATCTTCATGATGTCTTTCACGTGTCTCAGTGGAGGAAATGAGTTCCCGATCCACTTCAGCCGTTGAGCGTTGAAACGATTGATCTTCGACCGGATTTATCATTCCAACCTTATCCTAGTCATATCTTAGGGCGTGGCGTGAAGACATTGAGGTCAAGGGCTATTCCGATTGTCACGATAATCTGGGAAGGCTTCTCAGCCGGGGAGGCTACTCGGGAATTGGAAGAGGACATGATGACCTGATATCAATACCTTTTTGCTTAAGGTTCGTCTTGTCAATTTTGAGGACAAAATTTTTAAAAGTTGGGGTGATTGTAACATCCCTAATTTTTAAAGACTCGTACTATGATGCCTAAGACCGAGAAATTATTTGTGGGAATAATTGGTCGTGTCTCGGGGATTAATAGTCGAGGAAAAGTCCAAAGAAATCCTACCCTACATTTAATTGTGGCTTAGTCATAATTTAAATGAACAATTCCGCTGAAGGGTAAAATCGTCATTTCACCTCACATCGAAGACGTATCAATTGAGTGAGCAATTAGTCTCGACTCGAATGAGGATTTGTCGAGAAACCTATGCCGAGCGGAAAGCCATAAGATTATTGGGGTTTAGCCTCAAAACCAAGACTTAATGGGCCAAGGGCATTTTGGTCATTTCCATAGATTTCGAATTGTCAAAGTTAGTAAAAGGCTATAACAAAAATGGTTATTTAGACCGAGTAATTTAGCTAATCAAAATGTCTAATGATAGGTGGATGGACATTGGAGATTAGTTGTTTGATTTGGAATCGAAAGTTTAAGTAAAATTCGAATTAAGGGGCCAAGGGCAATTTGGTCTTTTCCAACCAATTGACACCCTCAGCCCATTAAAACATGATATTACCCTTTCAGCTGGGCAGAACCAAAGCACTTCAGAAAATAAGAAAAAGAAAGGAACCAAGAAGAGAGAGTGAGGGAGAAGGTGAAGGGGGGGGGGGGGGGGAGCTTTTCCTCAACACTTCATGCATGTGGCTCATCTTGGTACCATTCTCTCTCATTTTTCATTCCCTTCACAACTGTAACAAGTTCATAGACTCATTCCCCATCCTTTCTCTTCCACCATTTTCTGGTTCCAAGCTCAGCCATGGCCAAGGTCAAAAAGATTTCATTGCATGTGTCTTTTGAAGCTTGGGGGTGAAGTGTGAAGACAAGGTTCAGCCCTAGGACCCATGAGCAAGCCACATTGCGAATTGGAACTCCATGGATAGTGAATTGGTTGCTGGCTTCGAAGTATGAGTTGTTGGGCTGGAGTTGGAACTCAAATTCGTGGTTTGCAAAGGATTGAAATGGATGTGTTGAGTTCAACAAAATTCTGGGTAAAACCCGTATGGTATACCTTCAGTGATTTCATCGAATCTCCCTGTACACAACTCCGATGATCGTGATTCTTGTTCCTCTGGAAACTAGACTCGAAGCTCTTCATTTTGGGCACCAGAACCGTATGATTTCATGGAGAAATGAAGGAGATATCATGTCCCCAAGTTACGGTTTCAGAATCTGCCACTGTACTGAACCAGTCACATAGTTTCGGTGATATCTCTCGATCTACTGGATGCATGCGCGTGAAACTTCTTCCATCTGAAAGTAGACGAAATTATCTTCACAATGGGCACTGATTTGAGTAGATTTGGTCACGGATTGACCAAGTTATGCTTATTGCAAAACTGGGTCCTGATTCTGGGAAATGGAAATGGAAGCTAGTATGCCCGTTCGTCAAATCTGAGTTCGATTCGCCAAAGTCTCGAGCGCCATCGGTTCGATATACTGAAGTGGGGTCCAGTAGCGAGGATGATTGACTTAGTTACTGGTTGCGCAAGTGGGACCCATCAAGTTCAGATGCGGAGGCACTTGGAGCGTGTACGTGACTACGGGGATTGTTCGAGTGGTTAACGGTTCGGTTGTTCGAGCGAGGACGCGACTTCTCGGGGACTCGTCAACCGGGTGAGTTCTACTCACGGATAGGGATATTTTATGTGTCTTGAAAATATATCGGTTTTGAGTCATAAGGCAATTATCAATTTTCGAAAGATTTTGGAACCGAAAACCGTTTTTGAGGAATATCGCGTTTTTACGGTTTTTATTGAATTGTTGAACAATTTGCGAAATTGTGATTTTTAAGTGCTTTCACTGGAATATGGTCTGGAATGTTGTTATTAAATCCGTTTTCAGGTTGGAGAACGATCGGAATTCGATTTGGGCGAGAAATGGAAAGCGGAATGAGAAACTAGAATTCAGTAACAGGACAGGCCGCACGGGTCGTGCGCCCCTGGGCACGTGCCGTGCGTCCTCTTCGGGTTGGCTGTGTGATTTTGGTAAATCACGCACGGGTCGTGCGCCCCTGGGCACGGACCGTGCGTGAGCTGCTGTTACCGGACTCTGATTTCTCATTTCGTCGCTCCTTTCGATCCCGAATCACTTCTAATCTTCTTCCCAACCCATTTTAAGGATATTGCCTTACTGACAACCGTATTTTTGAACTTATTCCACTCGTGATTTTGAAAAAGAGTTTCAAAAGCATATTTGATTGAAAAACCGAAACCCTAGTATACGTGTGGGTACACCGTCTGATGGACTGACTGAATATATATGTTTATATATGTTAATTGAATTTGATTATAATGCCGGATGTTTATAGATTCATCAAAACGGGTTATAAGTCAATAATACATTACTATGTGATTATAATGCCGGATGTTTATGAATTCATCAAAACGGGTTATAGATCGATAAGATATAAATTATCTAAAAAAAAAATTATGTGATTGATCCTTTGGTGATCGGAAAGGTATATATTATCTAACTCTCGAGAACTTGATGCGTATTGTCATACGTATTGCGTTGGGTGACGACCCGACAAGTAGCATACTAGGGAGGGTAGTCATGACCCCTTACCTAGGCCCTGAATGTGTTTTGGCGTGGTCAACTCACGGGTTGCCGGGATTAGCAGTTGTGCAGTCGGCTTGTGCTAAGTTATTGATTATAAGTTAACATTGCCGGGATTAGCAGTTGTGCAGTCGGCAGATGTTAAGCTATAGCTACCGGGATTAGCAGTTGTGCAGTCGGTTGAGCTAAGCTATTAAAGAACCATAATTAAGAACATTGCCGGGATTAGCAGTTGTGCAGTCGGCCGATGTTAAGCTATAGCTACCGGGATTAGCAGTTGTGCAGTCGGTTTAAGCTAAGCTATTAAAACATAATTGAGAACACGATTTGCTTGGCATTTCGATTATAGCTAATGGTAGCTAATTAAACATTGTTAACGGTTTCATAAATTGAACCGAGTGTCAGTAAGGGGGCACGGTAGGACT
The DNA here is from genome assembly GCA_039519185.1 of Astragalus membranaceus. NCBI lineage: Eukaryota > Viridiplantae > Streptophyta > Magnoliopsida > Fabales > Fabaceae > Astragalus > Astragalus membranaceus. The sequence continues at coordinate 218,256,021 of CM076846.1, forward strand.
CACTGAGACAAGTTGTCTCACCCAATCCATATTTGTTGTTTTTACAGAGAACAGGTTATAAGGACAGCAGGCGGCACAGTTGGTATGTCGGGTCCGAGAAGAAGATTGCAGATTGATTCATTTATAGTTGTCCTTGTTCTTCTGTAGTTGTATCTGTATTCGGTCGTATGACTCGAGCTTGTATTATTTTACTTATTAGTTTCCGCTGTTTCTTGTAAAGATGTATATCTGAACAGGAATTTTTATACTCTGATTTATACCAAGTTGTATATTTAGGTATTTCTTTGTTAAAGAAAATACCGGGGTGTTACATATGTAGCTAGCATTTTTACCATTACGTCCTTGCTAGCTAGAGAAAAAATGTAATACTCCCTCCGTCACATATTATATGTCGTTTTGGATCATTTCACGCATATTAAGAAAAATAGTTAATTTTGTATGGGAAAGAGAAATTGTGAGTTAGTTTACCAAATTAACCTTATTAATGATGACATTGGGAAGATAAATTAGTAAAGTTATGAAAGAGATATTATTAAATAATGAAGAGTATGGTGGGAAAGAAATATTAATGTTTAATTGGGATTTTAAAAAAGTCATGTATTATGGGCCAATTTTTTTTAACTAGAAAGTCATATAATATGAGACGGATGAAGCAATAATAATGAGTGTAGAAATGACATAAAAACCCCTAAAATATAACTAAATGTAGGAACTGCAACAATTATGACTGCAGTGGATTACATTCCGTGGTACTAGAATACAATTGAAGCATCTTCAGCTACATGTTTTGAAGCAACATGTGTGTCTGTCTATGCACAAGTAGCTTCAACAGCCAAACTCTTTGGCACTCCTCCACAAGGGTCTCCAAATCTATCAGTTAATACTCCAACACTACAATTGCTTAATCCAATGCAAGCCTGTTAAAAAAACATTTGAGTCATTCTAAAATCTGAACCAAAGTGAAACATTAGCAACAGAAAAAGGAAGCCAGATAACACCTTCTCTACAATTGAGAGAGCCTTATTGCTGCTGCAGCGTCCGTGGTAGAAGTTGCCACAGGTCCCAAGTGGAGTTCCATAACTTGCAAATTTGATGGAAGAGATTACTTGATTATGATGAGGACACTTGAGAAATACTACAGGTCCAACTTTTCTTCTTGATTCTTTATCTGAGTTCCATAAGTCTACTGGAGGTGGATGAGATTCAGATACATGTGCACACAAACTTTCTAGCTGTTTTGTAGCAAAAGATATTTTTGTTGGATCACCTCCACTTTCCTCAAATAATACAAGAATGTTTCCACTTGGTTTCAACCAGGATCGTGGTACGTGGTATCTGCCAGATTAATTGGTGTCTCAGTAACATCATAGATAAGATTAATTTCATGTTAGAATTGAAATATTTAGAATTTCCAGGACTTACAATGTCTGTGATGGTTTCCCACAATTCTTGAGACATTTGGATGAACTATAAGATCCTCTATAATTGCATGAGTCTGTGCAACCAGCACTTGAAGCGACATACGTAGGCCAATATCGCCCAATGCTTTGTCCGTTTACCCAAGCCTCGCCTTTTCCCAACCCCGTGAAGTCAATTGCAACCGGATTACTGCCGGACGGAGCATCAAAGTTTGTCTAGTCCAACATGTAATACATTGGTTAGTAGCAAAAAAAAAATTCATATAGAATCATTCACTTAGTTTTAATTGCATTATACCACTACAAGTTAAAGATAACGGCTCTGTGATAACTGATAGGTATAATTCCAAATTCCCAAATTTATCGAAAATAAGACTACCTTGTACCAAGTCAATGGTTGGTTCTTAGGGAAGGTAGACTGTGAATTCCACCTTCCAGAACTTCCACTAGACAGACCTAATTTTTCACCTTTGAGGCCAACCTGTATCAAGAAAAGCGTGCATTCTGCGACTTCAACCAAAAAGGAATAATGGAATTCAATGAACTAATGTTTACTTGAAGAAGTTAAGAAAGGAGGAAGAAAAGCATAGTCTTTAACCAACAGCTTAGGCTAACCTGATATGTCCACTTCTGAGAGGAGAAATCAAGAGTGTTACCATTCTTCAAACCTTTCAATATCACTGGACCAGTGATCCCCGCTCCCCATGTGTCGAAAAAAGCTCCATAGTTCTGATGTGTATAAGGCTCATATTAGCTTATGTACATTATAACTGCATACTATAAACCATAATCTTCTTTCATGTAAATAAATGCTTGTGTATATTATAATCTGAAAAGCTGAACCTGAAGTCCCACAGTTAAACTCAGTAAATCAATTTTGTTCTTTCCGGCAACTAGTGTAATGGGGATGTCCACATTAAGCTTAGCTTTTCCACTGTTGCCTGCTTGACTCCCTGAGAAGTTTCCAATAATATCATACATAGTTATTATTCAGATATATCATCATGTGTCATTGCTTTAACTTCTATTTACCTGCAAGCTTGCCATTGATGAAAGCATGAAGGGCATGGCCAAGTGATTCAATGTGAAGGACAGTTTGAGCACCAGGATCATCTTTAAGATCAATGCTTTAAAAAGAAACACAAGAAAAGTGTTACCAAGGAGCACAGAATCATAAGTCAGAGGAATTATCTTTCACCTTAGAGGCTTGTCTTGTCTACCTTAATGAGTACCACAAGTAGTCACTTCTATCAGCTGTTGTATTTATTTGGTCAACTAGTCCAATTCTTGAGTACGAATCGGCCTTTGAAATACCTATCGGATCACTTATCCAACTCCATTTTGAACTAGAAGCTTCTAAAGAATCAATATCTTCTTTTGAAGATTCAGTTGTGAAGCTTGAAATTGCAGATGCAGAATTAATCTGCCATACAAACAGTCATCTCAATTTTTTGAGAGAATCATCGATTATTGACGCAACACGAAAATGAAGATGAGACCAACCTTAGCAGTATTAAGAACTACATTCTTGCAGTCTGGTAAGATGCTGACAGACCATGCAGGCAAGTGATACGAATTGCCACTGAAATTTACTGTTACATCAGATGTAGTGCCCACGTTAGCGAGGAAAGCAGCACATGCAGATCCTGTCTTGTAAACTGCAGCCTGGGCCCACTCAATGCAGAGAATTTCCAAGTCAAGAAACTTACAAGTTTGATTAGGTATAAAATAAGTTCATCAACAAATCCTATCCTAAGACATGGACTAGGATGTTTTAAAAACAAGACCAAAATTTTAATACAGACCACTATACCTCTATGTTTGGACCAAGAGATGTAATTGTGGGATCAGTAGCTATTAATGCTTCTTCACAAAGCTTTATGGCCTTGTGCACATCTTTAAGGTGGCCCCATTTAGGCTGTCTAATAATTCCTGCAGCAAACAGTAATATATTTTAAAAAGTAACAAAAAATTTCCCATTGTTACATATAACAAAATAAACTATACATGTAATACTGTTTATTAATCTTCTTTGATGCATATGGAAGCTAGGTTACATTCAGTTCAACTAATAACTTGTGATACATTTTTTATGTCTACAAGATTGACAATAGATATGCAATAAAGGGGATGAAATAAGTGCATACCGTACTCGTCGATTGGTGCATCATAATCATAACTTGTAGCAATGAAAGGTCCACCAGAACTTCGATCGAAGTTGGTCCCTCCATGATACTGTTTTGGAAAAAAGCAATGAAAAATGCTTTAGTATCAGCTAATACACTCTTAGTTGGGCTGATTCTTTTTTCCTTGAAGTATCATATAAAATGAACTTAAACCAGATTTCAGGTACCATATAATAATTCTGAAATGTTCCACCTCGCTGGAAAAAGCGCGCCACAGCATATGCAAGATCTTCCACTGGTCTGTAAGGGACAGCACCACCAAATGAAAGAAACCTACCATACCAAAAAATTCAACGGTTGAAAGTAAAGAAAAAGAAAGAAAATACACAATGGATCAGATCACAATTCAAGAAATATATTTCATTGAAATAACGAAATGATTTATATAGAAAAGGATGCTAACCATCCACTCCAATTCTCAGTCCACATCTTAGGCTTGGTATTAGAGTTTGGTGTGAATTGATCGCAGTAAAATCCATTGCATGTATTAATCTGTGAGTAGTTAAGGTAAAAATCAAGTAAGATGGATGTAGACAGCACACTAAGATTGCTCTTTTCAAGAACCCGGGAAATCTAGGGATCCGGATCCTCTGCTGCGCACAGCAGAGGATCCACACATGCAATCTAGTAAACCATAAACTTACAATTGGATCAGGAGCATCTGCTTGCTGGCACATGACCCAAGGAACACCTGTATCAAGAGATGTAGCCATTGTTGCTGCCCATTTGATGTATGATTTACCAGCAGAACCATAGGCTGAGTCAATGTTTCCATACTCATTTTCAATCTAGCATCAGAAAGGACAAATGTTCTCATATTAATCAATATATGAGCTAATAAAGAATCTACAAAATACCATAACTATCAATATCTGGATGTCAATATTCCTTTTGAAGACAAAAACACACACAAAATTGATGGTGTATCTAATAAAGAACCTGAGATAAAATTATAGGTCCTCCTTGTGATGCATATAGTTTCTCTTGCTTCATGAGATCAACTATCTTAGCAGTAAATCGCTTCATTTCTGCCTGAAGAGCGAAGATAAGGTTATTTTAGCGAGCAAACTCGGATTCAAGGACAACAACATGAAGCTTCGGCAGGGTGAAATGAAATTTACCTTGAATGGTTCATTGTCGGTTCTAAACTTAATCCCTGGAATGAAGTGCAGCCAAAGAGGGAAACCACTGTTGAGAAGTTAAAATCCTCAATTAGGCATGAACACCTTAGAAAAAGATAACAAAAAAGAACAAAACTTTACCCATAGTTCCATTCAGCACAAGCGTATGGACCAATCCGGAGATGCACATATAGACCTGCAGCAGCAACTGCCTTCACAAATCTCACCAAATCTTTCCTCCCATCAAATTCATACTGCCAAAATGAAAATCCATTTGATGTCACTGATTACAGTCTTTCTAATAAGGTTAACCACCAAAGATGTGTCCAGCATTTCATGGTTTCAACAAGTAGCAATTCATTCAGTTTAACAAGGACACTTATTTTTCTTTCACACATTGCATCGTCTGAACTATATGAAGCACGGACACACACACGAGACACGACACTGACACGGGCAATTAAACACCAATTTTAATTTGGAAAATGGAAGTAATTGAAGTGTCAATATCAGTGTTAGTGTCTGACACACATCTTCTTCAACTTGAAGTGTCAGTGCAGTGCTAGGATACATTAGAAAACTCAGAATTCACAAATAAAATGCAATGGTGAAAGGCAGATGAGGAGTACCTGGCCACGAAGTGGTTCGTGTAAGTTCCAGAAAACATAGGTCTCAATGACATCAAGCCCTCCATCTTTGGATTTCTGAATAAGGTCTGGCCACATCTACAAGAAACAAATTTACCCTATTTAATTAAGACAGGCAGAAATGCACATAAAGAAATAAAGAGAAAGATAGAGAAACCTGTGGAGTACTACGAGGGTAGTGAATAGAACCAGAGATCAAAACCCTGCGTTTCCCATCGATGACCAATGCTCTATGATCGTACTCCACAGTTGTGCAAAAAATCGTGGGAATACAAATGCTGAGCAACCAAAACATAAGCAACACTATCTGAGTCGCTCCCATTGCTTCTTTTTAGAGAAGGACACAAAATGAGGTTGCAATTCTAGGAAACAATTTTTGTGTTACAAATGTGTCTGTGTTTCACGTGCGTGTGAAGAAATGTTAGACAAGTAATGTTGTTTTGTGAACAGAGATAATAATAATAATAATTAAAAGTAGTTGTGAAGAAGAAGAAGAAGAAGAAGAAGAAGAAGAAGAAGAAGAGGTGAGGTAGGAAGGGAATCAAATGGCACGACAGGTGTCAGGTGTGAATGAAGATGTTGTTGACAAAGGAAAAGGTTGTCGGTGGTGGGATTATCGTCGTCTTCCTCAGCCGGTTGTCGTGTCTTGTGTACTGTAGTTCATATTGGGTGCATTTTTTATTTAGTTAAAAGAATGGAAAGTGGGAGGGGATATGGCGTATAGTAGTGTACGGAGAAGCAATCATTGAAGGTTGGCACTAGCTTGCTTAGCAGCTTAGGAAAATAATGTGATCCTTTCCAGATTTGCCACAAAAGTTCAGGTTAGAGATGCACTTAGTGAGGGCATTATGGGTAAGTAACCTCCTGTTGTTGCAGTTGCAGACAACTTAGATAGTGGGAGATAATGCTTTTCTCTTTTTTGGTTTACAAAAGGAGAGATAAATCAGATAATGGTTCTTTGGTGTTCAATTTAGCAACCATAAATAAGCTTTGCAACAAATAAAAAATTCACATTCTACTCTGCAGACATGTTTATTGCGCTGAAGTGGGATTGGAGGGTGCTTAGCGGGCCAACTACCTCACCCGTATCTCCACCAACAATTAATACTAAGTAGGAGTACATTACAAATTGAATTGTTTTATAATTAATGAGTGAGGGATATCTTTTTTAATTCAATTAATTATTTGTAAGTTTAATGATTGCCCTTTTTTTTTTGACATATTGCCCTTTCAGTATATCGATAAAATGTATTTTCCCTGTTTCAAAATAAATGTTGTTTCAGGTTTTTTTTTTTTAAAAAAAAAAAGATAATGACTCTATAGTGTAACACCTTAAGATCACAACTAGGTGAACTTTAAGTGTTAACACAATCATAACAAATCAGAGTATAATCTGCTCATAATATTGGACCAAATTAAAACTAAAGCGGATTGAAACCACTTAACATAGCTTTGACATAAAATTTTCTCAAATACAAATCTGAAATAAGTACTTAATAGGTACCAATTCGATATACTAAACATGAATATGGTCCAACAACAAGACAATGGTTATAAAAATACATGACATTGACTATAATTCAAAGATTTAAGTCCAAAGATAAATGAGAGGGAAAATGAACGATATATCATAAAGATCTCAAAAGGATCTTCCATCAACTGGGTAGCTAAGGTACCCGCTACTTCCCCTCAATCTGCTTTGCTTTACCCTGTATATCTGAAAACACCACATAAAAACAGTGAGATTACAAATCTCAATAAGTTCTTTCGCGCCCCTCACAATTCCTCTCTCGGTGTTTTCCTTTTCTATGTCTTGTTTCTATGGCTTACCACAATCCGAAAAATCAAATCACTCAATTTCAACGGAAACCCCAATTCATATAGCTATACCGAATAATGCCAGAGCCCTAGCTTCGGGATCATGACTCCCCTCTACTAGGTGTGCTACAATGGATTTTGGGATCATCATCCCTCATGGTATTTTTTTTATTTAACTTAGACACTTAAGTCTTTTACTTGACACTTAGGTCCTTTCCACACTCGATACAACAACTACTCGGTTCATTACAAATCCTCAATTTAATTTAATTCGTAGCATCATAAAACACTTGATATATATAACTTATCATGGATTAATGATCATCGGGAAGGGTTAAGAAATGGATTGGAGAAGGATTGGAATCACAAGGAATAGCATCTGAGGTGTTTCAAAATGAGTAACAGGGGGTTAGGCCCCGTCTAGGCTCAAAAGCGCACGGTCCGGGCCTGGAGGCGCACCGAATGGGCTCCTCCACCAGATTCGTAAAATTTTCAATTTCGTGTAGTTTTCTCTATTCCGAGGGCTCCAATACTTTTCCAACACCACTCTTAACACATTAACGGTCAAAACAACATTACAAAACATCTAAACAATCAATTTTAGTCAAGAACTCACCTAGTTGTGATGAAAATCACAATACCACTAGACTTGTTGCTCTCCTCTATGCCCAACAAAACCCCAAAAACAGAATTTTTGAGACACCAACAATATCCTCACTTTCACCAAATTGAAACCTAGCTACCAATCTTTACTTCTTGATGTTCCAAATGACAACGTAGTACAAAGGAAGTGCTAATCTAACCCTATAATGAACATGCAACGAGAATCACCAAAGTTATCCCAACCCTATGAACCCTTGTGTTTTGCGAAAAAGAAGAAGAGAGGGAATAGAAGGAATCAACTGATTGTTATGGTTTTCAAGCTCTCTAATGTGAAGTTAAGAATTAGAGAAGAAGAGATGGTGAGGAACTTTCAGCTGGAAGTGTGGTTGAAGATAGGGTTTGGTTCCTATTCTTTCTTTTCTTTTCTTTTCTTTCCCTTCTCTCGAACTCTCTCCTCTCTTTTCTCACTTTCTCTCTTCTTACCTATGATTTGTGGATAAGGTAATGTGTGTGGGTTTTAGTGTGTGTTGGGTATTTGAAATGGCAACTATACCCTTACCCTTTCCCTTAATCACTAATTGATCCTAAATTTCATTAAATTATTTAGTAATTAACACACTAATGTACACAAATTTTAATTTTAGGCAATCAATTAATAAAATTATCAACCAAGCACCATTTCAAAAATAATTAAATGGTTCAAACATCAAAGTAATTAAAATAATTACTTTGGGATGTTACCCATAGCATATAACAGATAAATTAATTGATAGCGAACAGATAAGCTGGTTGATTAAATTTAAAGTGTGTGATAAAATTAGTAGTTAAACTATAAATATAAGATAGTGGACATTTGTCGTTAATGTTTAAAAATGTGAGACAATATTCATTTTATGGAGGATAAATGAGGAATTTAATTAAAGTAATAAGGGTAAAAACAAGAGGAAAAATGAAATGCTGTAAGCTATAAGTTCAATGCTACTTCAAGTAGCATCTGGAAAATATTATAAACTAAGCTATAAACTAGTTATACCAAACACAGTAGTACAGTTAAGGGATACGACACCGATTAAATTAGACTTTTAACATCAACTTTGGAGCGGTGTAGTTTTCACAAGTGTAATACGTTTGACTTTTAACACTGATTTTTCTACATCCGGTGTTAAAATATCCTTTTAGCACTTAAATAATCTCACATATTGAGGGCTTGTAAGATCCGTTATTAGTCTCTTTGGTGGGTGGTCCGTAAGTACATATGTTAGCACTTGTTGAGTCTTAAGTCCTGTCCTAACCCTAATGAGCCCGCCTAAACTTTCTCTTACAAAAAAAAACTTCAATATATTTTAAAATCACACATCACCAAAAATATAATAAAAATAAAACTTTAGTATATTTAATTAAATAAATTACTCAACTCATGATTGTCTTCTATGCACACGGGAAGAAGAAGAATTGATGCGAATGATCGTTTGAGTGTGATTTTTTTTCTAGACGTGGGGGATAATGTTAGTTTTTCAGAATTTGAACCCTAGACCTCCTTCTTGCAACTTCTTCATGTCTCTTAGCTCGCCAATTGAACTATCTTTCTTGGAACGATTGTTCAAGTGTGGTGTAGTATGGGCTGAGTGCAAAATTAGAAGTTTAGGTGTAAATTATTTTTTAGGGTATGCCAAATATTTTATTTATAGGGTGATAAGTATAATATTTTCATTTGAGGATTAACAGTACATGACTCCCTCAAATGAGGGTAGAGCCACATCTGAGGATTTGGATCCTCTGCTGCCTCTGCACCGTGCAGCAGGCAGTAGAGCCGTTAGATTTAGAGAGAGAAAATCTTCTCTCTAAATTCGATGGTTCTGCTGCCTGCTGCACGGTGCAGAGGCAGCAGAGGATTCAAACCCCACATCTGGCTACCCGCTATCTATTTTTTGGTTTAGGGGTCTTTGACTCCCTCCGGTATTCAGGAGAAAGAGACCCTGAATAATCTGGAGTTCGTTCGGGAGGTAAATAAGGTCTGACTCCAATTTATTCTATCGCCGGAAATCGAACCCGAGTACTAACTAAGTCCACCCCTTAAGATGGAGTCCATTAATCACTTGCTAGCCGCTATCTATTGATTCGCTGTAATTAGGGGTGTCAAAATGGTCCATTTGTCCACCGGATATCTGGTCCATTCATAACAAAATCCATCAAATCCATCCAATCCATCCATTACAAAAAAAAATTAATGGATTGGATTGAATCTATCCGTTTGATTTTGTGGATGATTGTGATTCATCCATTATATTTTCTAAATCTATTGGATTACAATAACTACAAAATCAAAATCCATTGGATAAAATCAAAATCCATTGGATAATTAATTTTTTTGAACAAATCCATTGCATAATTATAAAAATACTTTTTTTACCAAAAAATATTTTTTAAAATATATTTTTTTCCAGAAACTTTTTTTAAAAAAATTCATTCAAAAAATAATTTTTTTGACCAAAAATCATTCAAAAATTAATATAATATATATAATATAATATATATATATATATATATATATAATAATAATATTATCAGCCATCAGCCCATCACCAACCACAGAAGGGCCACCGCGAACCACCGCCGGCCACCGTTCGCCGCCGCCTGAACCACCGCCGGCTGTCGGAGCTATGCCGTCGACCGCCGTCCCGGCCGCCGGAGCTCCGCCGCCGGCCGCCCCTGTCACCACCACATATATAAATATATATTTATATATTATATTATATATATATATATATTAACAATATTATATATACATATAGTTATATATATATTTATAAATCTAAAAAATTCAATTTTGTCAAAAAAATGATAACAAATTCAATTTCTGCAAAAAAAAATATTAAATTTTTTTTTGACTCAAAAGATTTTTTTATCAAAAGATTTGTTTATATTTTAAACATATTAGTGGATGGATTGGATATCCATCCATAAAAAAATTACAAATGGATGGATTGGATGAATTTTTTTGTAAACAGATGGATTGGATTGGATTTTTTTTGACACAATTTTAATGGATATAAATGGATAAATGGATTGTCTTCAATCAATCCATTATAATCCAAATCTAAATCCAAATCCATCTGATCTATCCATTTTGACACCCCTAGGTGTAAGGTGGCATATGTGCTATCTGTTAATAGTTTTCTTCAAGTGTGGAAAGTTTTCTTACAATAGATTGGGATGCCCCCCTCACCCTAAATATCATCATAATAAATTGGACCGTGACATGTGGTTCAGTCATCTAACAACTTATCTACTATAGATTTATACAAATTCACCACATATGATTTTACCAATACCCCCATTCTATCTAAAAGACACCTCAAATTTTTGAGGGTAAAAATGTCATTACACTCTATTTCTTCTTTTTTTTTCTCTTTATTCTTACACTCTCTTTCTTACTTTTCACTTTTCTCTTACACTCTCTTTCTTCCTTTTTTCTTTCTTCTTACACTCTCTTTCCTCATTTTCACTTTTCTTTTACACTCTCTTTCTTTCTTTTTTTTCTTTTTACTTTACTTTTCCCATAAATAATTATTCTCTTTCTCTTATCACTTCACTTTAATTCTTTTAACTAAATTTCTAAATTTATACGAACACTACTTTAATTAAAATTTTTGAAGACTACTACTATCTACTATAGATTTATACAAATTCACCACATATGATTTGACCAATACCCCCATCTACTATCTACTATAGATTTATACAAATTCACTACATATGATTTTACCAATACCCCCATTCTATCTAAAAGACACCTCAAATTTTTTAGGGTAAAAATGTCATTACACTCTATTTCTTATTTTTTTTCTCTTTATTCTTACACTCTCTTTCTTACTTTTCACTTTTCTCTTACACTCTCTTTCTTCCTTTTTTCCCTTTCTTCTTACACTCTCTTTCATCATTTTCACTTTTCTTTTACACTCTCTTTCTTCCTTTTTTTTTCTTTTTACTTTACTTTACCCATAAATAATTATTCTCTTTCTCTTATCACTTTACTTTAATTCTTTTAACTAAATTTCTAAATTTATACAAACACTACTTTAATTAAAAATTTTGAAGACTACTACTATCTACTATAGATTTATACAAATTCACCACACATGATTTTACCAATACCCTCATTCTATCTAAAAGACACCTCAAATTTGTTAGGGTAAAAATGTCATTACACTCTATTTCTTCTTTTTTTTTTCTCTTTATTCTTACACTCTCTTTCTTATTTTTCACTTTTCTCTTACACTCTCTTTCTTCCTTTTTTCTCTTTCTTCTTACACTCTCTTTCCTCATTTTCACTTTTCTTTTACACTCTCTTTCTTCCTTTTTTTTCTTTTTACTTTACTTTTCCCATAAATAATTATTCTATTTCTCTTATCACTTCACTTTAATTCTTTTAACTAAATTTCTAAATTTATACAAACACTACTTTAATTGAAAATTTTGAAGACTACTACTATAAACCTACTATCTCTTATTGATAATCTAATATCTAATTTTTATTATCTACTATAATCTACTAATCAACTAAAATAATCAATTGAAACTACAAGATAACTGCAGTGATATATAAAAAAACACGGGATAACTGCAGTGATATATAAAAAAATACGGGATTAATATTTACCATTGATATTTATAATTTTTTTTGACAATTTATAATTAATATTTACCATTGATAATTATAATTTTGGAAAACTACTATAAAACTACTATCTAAAAAAACACGTGATAACTGCAATAATCTACTATAATCTACTAACCAACTCAAATAATCAATTGAAACTATGAGATAATTGCAACGATATATAAAAACACACGGGATAACTACACAAATATATAAAAAGACAAAGGATTAATATTTGTCATTGATAATTAAATTTTTGAAAGACAACTATAAACCTACTATCTAAATAACAATAATATTTAATGACTATTTAAACTACTGATTAATATTTAAAATAAATATTTCTTATTGATAATCTACTATCTCTCTTTTACTATTTACTATAATCTATTAATCAACTAAAATAACTAATTGAAACTACGAGATAACTGTACTGATATATAAAAAAAATACGAGATTAATATTTGGCATTGATAATTAAATTTTTTGAAACCTACTACTACCAATCTACTATCTAAAAATTAAGCAGGCTTAATGACTATTTAAATTACTAATTAATATTTAAAACTATTATTTCTTATTGATAATCTACTATCTAACAAATTTACTATCTACTATAATCTACTATCAACTAAAATAATCAATTGAAACTACCAGATAACTGCACGGATATATAAAAAACACGGGGATAACTGCAGTGATATATAAAAAAAACACGGGATTAATATTTGTCATTGATAATTATAGTTTTTGAAAACTACTATCTAAAAAACAAGAAGGCTTAATGACTATTTAAACTGATTAATATTTAAAACACACGCGACAAATATTTGTCACTAATACCTAAAAAAAGACAAATAATTGTTACTGATATATAAAAAAACACGAGATAAATATTTGTTATTGATAATCTACTATCTATCTTTCACTATCTACAATAATCTACTAATCAACTCAAATAATCAATTGAATCTATGAGATAACTGCACTGATACATAAAAAAACACTAGACAACTGCACTGATATATAAAAAAATACGGGGATAATTGCAATGATATATATAAAAACACGGGATAGTTGCACTGATATATAAAAAAACATGGGATAAATGCACGTATTGTTTTTAAATGATACTTTTACATTTTTAGTTTTAATATTTATCAATTTTTTATTTGAAACTCCTTTTTTATCTACTTTAAATTTTTCTTTATTTTCACGGGATAATTTTAAGACTATTTAAATACTGTCTAAATTCACTCCTAAAAAGAACACGACAGCACCTGTCTGTATGCAAGTCATCCTCTATATTTTACAATTGATTTTAGATTAATGAGATTTCAAACTAACGTTTCTATTTGAGATAATCGTATAACGTAACGCGATCGGCCCGTGCGGTTGCACGGGTATAGTACTAGTTGACAAATTAAAAGTCTTTTTCTCTTTGAAAGCTAACAGCCAAACAAATTTAACAACCTATATTCCGTTCAAATCGTGTTTAGTAGGCAAAAATTTTAGGTAGAGGCATATTGTTCAAAATCTAGATAACTAAACACAGAGAGATGTTAGATCTTGATCTCTCTGGATCTAATGGCTCTCCAACCAGCTGCATTATACATACAGAAACTCTATATAGAGAACTGAAGCACATCCTTCTACAGTTCTACCTACGTGGGTTATCAATGATTATTTTCTTTCCTTTTTTGTACAACTTTTTTTCTTTTCCTTTTTAGAGTAGACAATAATATTTCTTAAAAAGTTATTAATTTGGCCAAATTTCGATGTAAAATAATCTATTTTTGACTTGCGCTCTATTTGGTAAAATAGAGCGAATGAGCGGATAGCGGATAAGCTAGCTGATAGCAAATGATGTGTTTGGTAAAACTAGTGGTTGAACTAATTGATAAATGTAATATGTCATAAAAGGACATATGTATTTAATTCATGATTACATTTATTTAATAAGGATAAAGAAGTAATTTATGAAAAATAAAAAGGGTAAAAATGCCAAACAAATTGAGACACTATCCGCTAGCGTTTGAAGAAACGCTACTTGAAGTAGCGTTTGAAAAAACGCTACTTGAAGTAGCGTTTGAAAAAACGCTAAGTCTTACTGAAAAATGCCAAACGCTAGTGCTTACCCAATACATGTACTCTTCATCCGCTAATTTCATCCGTTATCCGCTAGCATATGCGACGTGCCAAACGGAGCCTTAAATATATATTTTTGAAGGCATTAACTAAAATATCCTTTTTTTTTACGTGAACTAAAATATCCTTACTAAAATAGAAGTGGGTGAAACAACTAAGTAGTTGAGGAAATTTAATATTCTAAACAGAAAATTTAATGCGAGACAAAAAGAGTATATTTAAATGATATCTTTCTTGGAAATTAAAGTTAGGTATGTTTTTTTGAGAAAATTAAAGTTAGGTATTGTATCTTATAATTAGAAAATCTATTATTTGACTTCTTCATAAACAATCACAAAATAAAAAATTAATAAAATGAATAAGAAACTTCTTAAAATAAATAAAAAAACAAAAGATAAAAGCCAAATAACATGTAGTTGTTCAATCTTCTGTTTAAATTTTCCTTTTGCAAATGAGTACATTAATTATACATATTGAGATGGCTTTTGCAACATGAAATTATAAACAAAAGGTTGAACGTTGAAGTGATACAGTATTTGAACATGTAGATAATCATCAACTAATGTTATATTGGAATACAACATAGAAGTATCAAATTCTTTTTTATTACCCAGAAAACAAAAAATAAACATGGACAGAAAAGACATTCGATTTAATCTCAGTATAGTTGTTTCCTCACCAATCACCATACGAAAAATTAAGAAATGGATCAAATGTAGGATATTGACTTATTATTTATTAATATTGTTCTGAGAATTTGAAATTAAATAAAACCAATTTAAAGGTTTCTTAAATTGGTTGTGTGCTGTCACGAAGTAAAAAACAAAAGGTAATAAACTCCAAGTTTGGGTATAAGTGGTTAATGCACTCCATTTTAAGGGACGGACTCGGCTACTACCCGGATTCGATCTCTGGCGATGAATACTAATGGAAAAAGGCTTTTTATATCGGTTAAAATTGACATTTCATATCGGTTCCCGAACCGATGCCGAAAAAGGAGATATAGAAAGTAGGGACATTTCATATCGGTTCCTGAACCGTTATGAAAAGTTGTTTTTATATCGGTCGCCCCTAGAACCGATATGAAAAGTCTTTTTTTTAAAAAAAAAATAGACTTTTCATATCGGTTCCCATAGAAAACCGATATGAAAAGTCTTTTCTTAAAAAAAAAAGAGACTTTTCATATCGGTTTTCTTTGGGAACCGATATGAAAAGTCTCTTTTTTTTTTAAAAAAAAAAGTGAGGTTGTCTTCCTGTAGGGAAGACTTTATAGCTTTGTAGCTTTGTTTGGATTAATCGATTCATCCAAGGAGAAAACTTAGGATATACTTATGTGGATTAATCGATTCATCTAAGAAAAAACATGACAGTCATTAGCCATATACTTATGAATAGTAACAAACAATTACTATGACAGAAGTAATTACAGAGGGGAATCTAAGTAACAGAACAAGGTGTTATTACAGAGGAAAGAAAGTCACTAATATGCTATCACACCTATACTCCACACATCAGCCTCTGTGGTGTAAGATCTATAGAGAACTTCAGGAGCAACATAATATGCACTTCCAACAATGTCATTAAGCCTTTCATCTGTATTAAAAAACATTAGCACATGGTGGGTATATAACAGCATCCTGTAATGCACCCTAGAAAACTATTAATACTACAACCCAAAACACCAGTAGAATGTAATCAAGCACTTCAAACAGGTCAAATATCTACAACCAATCGGGTTAGACACCAAACAACCCAAGTCTATCATGTCAAAAATCAATTCAAAGAATACGATGTATGGAAAGCTCATATATCAGTCCAATCAAAGCAATTTAAGCAATAGCGCTGATGTTCAATTTGTGAAACCCGATACTAGGTGAGATGAACAAATAAGAATCCAAATCAAAAGCTAACAGAGGCACAGCTTTTAACGAAAACAAAAATACCTGTGTTTTAGAAGCTTCTGTATTTTGCTGTAATGCCGATGCTTGATTTGATGGTTGCATCATCTGTAATTGTTGCTGAAGCTGGGAGAAGGCTTGCTGAGATGAATGAAAGCTTGCTTGTAAAGTCTGTTTTTGTTGTGACAGCAACTGAGCTAACTGAGAAGGGGATTGATGAAGAGACTGAAGTGGCTGCTGCAGCTGCTGCATAGAGGGAGGAATTCTCTGTTGATTTGGAGTAGCCAATGCTGTATTAGATTGCATGCCAGTATCATGAGGGGTCTGACGACTTGTAGCAGACAAAGCACTCTGATGAGCTTGGGGCTGAGAAGTTGGAAACTGTCTACTCATGCCAAGTCCCTGCTGTGATGGAAGAGGGCCAGCAGAGTGAGGTGGTGGCTGACCATGCTGTCCAAGAGATGAAAGTGTTGATGTTTGTGGATGTGGCATTGGAGCTTGAGGATGCAACTGCTGGGAAGGTGGCAACTCCTGAGATGTTTGAATGGGTTTCTGCGATGGTGGTAATTGTTGATTGACTGATGGAATTCGCGGTAGAGACTGGTTGATATTCTGAAAATAACCGCGAGGCCAACGGAAACACTAAGTAAAGAAATCTTGTTATTGCCAACCTTCAACTTCACATTGTCACTAAATGTTAATTTAGGATTCCCCAATCCCCCATACACAGTTCCTGCATTCATAAATGAGATGAATATGTTACATTGGATATGATTAAAAAACAGTGGCTTTTAGGATGAGGAATCAACTAATTCCATCACCAGTATATCAGTCAAAGTGATCGTAGGATATAGAATAATCTGAACCACTCATGACATCTCTGAAGCACCAACATTGAAAAAACTGCTAAGCAAAAATGGCAAGCTCACCTGAAAATTGACCATTAACAAAAACATGGAGAACATGGCCTGCTGACATTACTGTAAGAACAGGAGACTGGCCATTCTTTATAAAACCTTCATTAGGACTAATGTTGACACTGAAAAAGGATGATTAGATGAAGAGAGAGTAGAATTAGTAACTATCAACATTCAAGAGATTAACATTTCAATTATTTAAGGTTTTCAATAAGTTAGAAAAGTTGAAAGATTCTTACTGTCAGATACCACAAATAATCTGAAGAAACTTTAGGCTAATGTGAAAATTTATCTAGCTTTAGCCATGTGATGCCTAAAGAACTATCCTATTTTTCCTTATGTTTTGAAATGCTTAAAATATGTATAATTATCTTCATTCAAAGCATGTAAACAATTTAAACATTACTACTGCTACTGCATACCGAATTCGTCGATGGGAGCATCATAGTCATAGCTTGTGGCAATGAAGAGTCCACTAGAAGTACGACCAAAATTAGTTGCATTGCTTGTAGTTCTTGTTGGGAGTGAAGTTTTCACAGTAGAATCCATTGCAGGTATCAATCTACACAACAACATAGTCAGCCAATCAGATCAGTGATACAGAAAGATGCAAAGGAAAATAATCAATTTGCCAAAGAAAACAAACACAAGATTGAACTGAAACTAGATCTTGCCAGTTTCTCAAAATTTTCTTTTTCTTAAAATAAAAGAATCCATATAGTAAATGTTGCTATAGTAAATGTTGCTATGGTGATGATGTCCCTGTACCTTCAGCTGGCTACAACATGTCAGTTAATAACATTTGACCAAATGTTCGTTTGGTACCTAAGTTTCTCCCTCCCTTCTTTTTCAAAGCTTCTGGGGCAGGCTGCTGCACCAATTCGAAGCCATCATCATCGTCAACATCACCGACTTCATTTTCACTATCAGTATCCAACACTACGGTAGTCTTCTTTGCACCGCCTTTTCTGTTATTCTGTTTCTTCCCAGCAGGCAGAGGAGGTTCCTCAGTTTCCAAGGCTGTGGGAAGCAAATACAAACTTTAGCACTATCATCACAAAGGAACTGAAAGATTCAGAACACGTTTAACTACTACAGCCCAAAAACATGTACCTCCTGTTTTTTCACCAGATGGTATGAAGTTATATGCACCTAGGAGTTCTCGATAAGGAAGAAAATCATCATCATCAGGCAGAGGAGGTTCCTCAGTTTCCAAGGCTGTGGGAAGCAAATACAAACTTAAGCTCTATCGTCACAATGGAATTGAAAGATTCAGAAGACATTTAACTACTAAGGCCCAAAAACATGTACCTCGTGTTTTTTTCACAAGATGGTTTGAAGTTATATGCATCTAGTCCTTGAAACTCTTGAAGAGAAAGAATAGCATCAGTAGCAGCAGAATCCTGATAGTAGGCATATGAGAGTATAAGTGCTCAACATGGTTGGTAAAAAAACATGCAATTATAGGAATTTGGCAATTGGCAATTGGCATACCTTCTGAATTTGCATACAACCTGCTATGCCTTTTGGTTTAGTGACTTTAACTACATTCTCTGATGTTGCAAAAACGATAAAAGATCAAAACCCAAATATCAGAAACCGAAATATTACACATGATGCATATGAATTGTATCAAACAAAATAATAATAGTACTAAATGCATATGAACATGTTATTAACTTACTCCTTTAATAACTAACCTGAAAACATTTGGAATCTATGCCTGTAGTAAATGTTGCTATAACAATTGCTAGTATTCCAATTACAAAACTCTGCCAACATTCATTGTCACATGTCAGCCAACAATAAAGACAGTAATCTAAGATCATGTATTTTATAGAGCTTAAAAAAATATATAAGAAATATTACAATGATGATTTGCCAGTCTGTTTTGTTTCCAGAGTCTGATTTCCTAATGCATTGGCCTCCTTCTGGTTCACTGCATGTATAAATATGTTCTAAACCACTCAAATCAATAGTAACAAAGAGGGATCAAAAAAGCAATATATGGATTGCCAGTTACACAAACTTAGCCAAATCAAACCTATCTTCGAAGTAATACTGAGAAAATTTCCAACATTATATAAAACATGAGTGAGTGATAAAAAAACATTATAGTATATATATGGAAATTTTAAAACAAATATATGATTACATTTCCAGGTGAAGGCTTGTGTCCATTCCAAAATACATAGGTTTGAATCACATCAAGACCTCCATCTTTGAAGAAGCTATTCTTTGAAGAAGCTATTCTCTGCAAATATTGACAGTGAAGAACGAAGCCATCACAACAAGGAAACACACACACACACGAATTTAATACCAGAATCGAAAAGAGGAAATCAAAGAAAAGGAAGATGGAGATTAAGGATTAGGGTTTCACCTTTGCAATCGAGTTTGTAACAGCGCTTGACGAGCCACGGTGATGAACGATGATGAACGATGATGAACGATGAGAGTGAGAACCACGGTGATGCAATGGTGAAGACAACTTCTTCTTAAGCGGGTTTAGGATCCACGTTACAGAAATTCGAATCAAGTCAAAAAAGAGGAAATCAAAGATGAATCGAAGAAAAGGAAGATGGAGATTTAGGATTAGGGTTTCACCTTTGCAATCGAGTTTGTAACAGCGCTTGACGAGCCACGGTGATGAACGGTGATGAACGGTGATGAACGATGAGAGTGAGAACCACGGTGATGCAATGGTGAAGACAGAATCAATGGTGAATGAGAGCGAGAACCGTGATGAACGATGGAAGAGAGGGAGAGTGAGAAGTGAGAACGGTGAATGAGAGTGAGAGGGATCGAATAGAGACTGTAGAAAAGCGTAACTTTTTTGGTTTCTATAACGGGTGGTTTTGTGACCCGTTATGGAAGGATAAATTTTTGGACTTTCTATAACGGTTAGGCAAGGGAACCGATATGAAAGATGGTTTTTGCACTTTCTATATCGGTTCACGTGGCAACCGATATAAAAATTGTAATTTTAATTACAAAACTGCCACCGCGTCACTTTTAATATCAGGTCATTTTTAACCGATATAAATGACAGTTATAAAAGGCATTTTTTCCACCGCGAAACAAATTGGAGTCAGACTTTACTTACCTTCCGGACGAACTCTGAATTATTCAGAGCCCATTTCCACTGAATACTGAGGGGGTCAAGACCCCGGGACAAAAAACCAAAAGTTAATAAAGACATCATGAAACTATCAAAAGAATAAAGTTGAGCAATCTGATTTTGAAACTCCAACATCTAAGAAATAGGCAACGGTTCTAAATTATGGTTCGCAATTGCAATTGCAATCTAATGGTTTTAGAGGTTTCAACGGCATTACAACCACAATTGCAGCCACATCAACCATATTTTGCTGCAATATCAAGATTCGCAATGTAACCACAACTGTGACCACAATTTAGAACCATGATAGGTAACATGAAGGAATATTCTTGATGAACAATATTCCTAATCTTTCTTAGAAATTAAAGTTAGGTATTTTTTTTCCATAGAAATTAGGAATATTCTCGAAGAAGGTAGAGTCCTATTTCTAATATGATCTATGGTGGAGAACCCGAAAAAGGACAACTAGGCCAATAAATATTAGTTTGAAAAGTTTCTGAGAGCAGAATTACACTTTTAAGAGAAGAATAATAGCCAGGAAATAAGTAAATGTATAACAATAACTAAGAAAATAGAAGACAACACAGGAATATTGTATTGGTATTTATTGAGTTGCTATTATAGTATGGATAATATAGTTCTATGCACTTCAGTCTTAGATCAGCTGCAAGCAACAAACATATATGATTGAATAAGTACGGGTGGCAATTTCTACCCGCAAGTGGGGATCTCCGCGTGAATTGCCCCATTTGGGGTCTAGTGGGTGGAGAATTTTCCCCGTGGGAATGGGGATGGGAAAAAAAAACCCGCAGTCAATTCGGGGATGGAGATGGGGACTGTATCCCCCACCGTAAATATATTACATAAATGTTCTTATTATTATATGTATATATATATATATATATATATATATATATTATAAGTAATAGATTTTTTAGTTTTTTTATACGTGTTTTAAATAAAATTATTAATAAAATATTAAATTGTGCTAATTTTTATATTTTTATTCTTATCTTTATAATTTTTAAATATTAAAATATTAAAGTAAGACTAAATTTTATATATTTTTTTATATTTAATGTTAAACTTTTGTTTTTTAGTCTTACTTTTATACATTTTTTTCAGTTTTATTATATTTTAATTTTAATTTTTGCCAACTTTGAATAAATTCTTGGGGTCCCCGCGGGAACCGTAGGGATGGGGAATGAGGGAGGAAAATTCCCCGAAGCGGGGAATGGGGGACAATATGGCAGGCGGGGAAGTACTTCCCGGCTCCGCCCCGCCTCGCCCGATTGCCATCCCTATGAATAAGCATTTACTAAGTTCAAAAGTTTAAAGTAAAAATCAAATAAGACATCGACTTGAAATTCAACATTTTCTTTCAAGATCCAAATGTATTATTATATATACAAACTATACTTGCACAGGATAATATGATATCTTAATAATCCTAGTCCAATTTTGGTTTGCCGCATATGCAGATCAGACATTGTTTTCACCGAATCTATAAATCTAATTATCCCTGAAAATAAGCTGACCAGAAAAGGCCTGCCAAAGTGCAGACAAAGCATCAGTCATCTTCCTCAAGCAAACCTTTCACCAATATCAAAATTCATTGATCACTAAGATTGCCCATGACTATGAGTTCACAGCTTTACCCACTTGTATGGTCAGATTGCTCACTCTTCCGTAGGATTCCATAACTTCCATCTTGTTGCAAATCCATATCATAAACTTCAGAATCTGCATCTCTAACTCTTCGTGAAGCATAGTTTGAAGTCCTCCTAGCATATTTTCTTCCATGGCTCCTTCCTGCAAGGGAATTACTCCCTCTGTGCGTTCTGTCAGAACTATCTCTTTCTGCATACATCTCATTAGACCCATGAACATCCTTTGATACAAATCTCCTTCCATTCTCCTTCCTCCTCAATCTGCTATCACCAGAACCATCAGACCTTTCACCATCCTTGGATAAAATTTTCCTTGCACTCCCTTTATTCCCAAATTTTCCATCAAAACTCGCCCCATTCCTGCCATCCAAAGGAGAAGAATGCTCTCCATCACCTGAACCATCAACACCCTTTGGAAAAAACTTCCTTCCATTCTCGTTCCTTCTCATTCCCCTATCATCATTCAATCCATTCCTCCCAGAATTCAAAGAAGAACGTCTCTCATCACCGAATCGATCAGCATTCTGTGACACATACTTCCTTCCATTCGCATTCCTCCTCATTCCGCCACGAATATTCACTCCATTCCTCCCAGAATTCAAAGAAGAATAACTCTCCTCATCATGGGACCCATCAACATCCTCTGACAAATACCTCCTTTCATTCCCATTCCTCCTCTTCCCCCCATCAACATTCAATCCATTGCTCCCACCATTGAAAGGAGAACGCCTTCCATCATCGAATTGATTAACATCCTGTGACAAATACCTCCTTCCATTCCCATTCTTTCTCAATCCGCCACGAACGTTCACTCCATTCCTCTTATAATTCAAAGGAGAAGAACCCTCTGCATCATGGGACCCTTCGACATCGTCCGACAAATACCTCCTTCCATTCCCTCTCAATCCACCACGAACATTCACTCCATTCCTCCTATAATTCAAAGGAGAAGAACCCTCCCCATCATGGGACCGATAATATCCTTTGACAAATAACTCCTTCCATTCTCATTCATTCTTAATCCATCCCGAACATTCAATCCATTCCTCTCGTAATCCAAAGGAGAATAAGATCCACCCTCACCATCATCAACATCCTCTGAACAATATTGTTCATCACCAATGCTATCATCTTCCAGAGCATCGGGTCCCTCTAACAAGTCATCATCAGTAACCTTCCTATAAGGCTTGATACTATGAACAACCCCTTTAGGAAAGAACCTTGCAGATGGCAATTCATCAGGGGATTGAAATAATTGGGGTCCGTCCTTTTCAGTCCAAAGGTCAAATCCACCAGGTTTCTGGAACCTATCAGCCAGAACTATGAGTTGCTCATCAGCCCTGACAGAGAACAACTTGGGGGGCTTGTCAACCACCTCCCAAGGCCTCTCCAGTTCAGACACAGCAGCCTTCAGCTCAGCTCTCTTCCTCATTTCATATATCTGCCGCTCTCGGCACAGCCGTGCCTTCATAAGCTGCTTGGCCTTCTTGGCCTGTATACGCTTCCATTGCCACTTGGACACCCCACCTGGGTATGTCCTTGGCCCTCCACCCATACGGATCAGAGTTGAAAAACGAGGTGGTTCTGCCACTTTCACGGTAAGAGACAGCACACTCTTGCTTTTGTTTTGCCATTCTATACTTGACAAAGATTTAGAGAAAGACAGCGACAGTTGTTGTATCACATTGGGGGTTAACACATGCATTTTTGTCTTTGATATCTTCTTTTCGTGTCGGTGAATATTGTGTATCAAAGTAGCACCATCCAAATTTTTTCCCTTTTTTGTTGAACTTTTATCTGAAAAGCACAACAGGAAAATTCAACGGAATATGAGGTATGAAAACAAGATCATAGATAATACACAGCGGAACAGAAATAAACAACTGAGGAAATTCAAACATTGGTTAAAAAGAACCCCGAATTCCCCGCCCCAATAACTGCAATTGGTAAACAAAAGAAACAATTCTCTCACGCATAATCTTGTTGGTGACACTACTACAAATACAAAAGATATAAAAACGTGCTAAGAAAATTCAGGACTCCTTTATAGTATCTTTTCATTTCACACACGTTAAAAAGATTAAAAAAAAACCCTATGTAATAAAAGTACAACCGCTCAGAAAAATGAACAAACACATGGTGAGCAGATATGAAACAGGCGCATAGGATGGGTACCTGGTAAAGAAAGTCGCAAGTTGAGTTTGGAAGCTTCAATTGTTGAAGTGAGACTGTAGTTGTTTTGCAATATCTCCTTCTCCTTCTGAAGCCGTGGTGGCGAGGATGCGACAAAAGAATTTGATTGAGGTCCGACGGTGGCTCTGGATGTCTGACGGCTCTCTGGAAGTCCGACTGAGGAAGAGGAAAGAGGACGATGCTTTGGTTGGAAGGATGGAGTTGAGAGTTTAGAGTTGTGGTGTCAATTACAGCTTCAATCAGTAACTGACATATCTCTACGTTCATCAAAGGTGCACCCACTACAACCCCCCTCCCCCCTTTTGTCAAAAAAAAACTACACCCCCCACCCCAGCAGTTTTTTTGGGTACCCCCCATTGTACCCCATACCCCCCAAATTGATCAAACGGACCAAAATACCCCTAAAAAAATGTTAAAAAACGAATTCATTCCTCATTCCATCATATTTCCGGAAAAAGTAAGTTTTTTTCCCCAAGTCTTTTGAGGTATTTCCGGAATTCCCTAGAAATTAACCTTCCGGAAATACCGTAAAAAATGGTATTTCCGAATTTTTTTTTGAAATTTCGTTTTAATCATTTTTTTTTGTTTTTTCAGTGGCAACCAGAACAGGAAACATAGAGCGATGCGAGCATTCAGGAACAGGACGAGGAGATGAGCAGAGTCCTTCTGGCAGTAGGATCAGGTTCAGATTGAGGACTAGACAGGCCGGACACGCGTCAGAGGCGTGTCCGAGAGCGAGAGCAGGAGCATTATTATCACGAGTCTGCTGAGCCAGACGCCATGCATGTAGATGACCAGGCTGAGGCTGAGGTTGCTCAGCATGATGATGAGGCTGCTGAGTGTTGCGTTAAAAACACACTTAGAGCAAGTGCACTCTACCGCAGAAGTTGTATAAAATATTATCGTGTCCATAGGGATTAATTAGCAAGTACCAAACTAATCGAGATTATTTATTATTTAGACGAACAAATATTTGAATTGTAATGGAACAAATAAAAAAGAAATAAATAACAATAATAAAATGCAAGAATTAATTCAATGGAGAGAGGTCTAGGGTCACGGTTTCACTTGCAGGCTTTGATCCCCCATGTCTAACTCTACCCGAATTCCTTTATTTTATTTAATTATCAATCCCTTTACTAAAACTATTAATCCGTTTGGTCATTCGCGATTAATATTCTTTTTCCTAAACTAACCATTGTTTGGTCATGCAATAATTTAAATTTAAGAAAAGCATAAAGAGCAAAAAGGTTGAATGATTGGAAGACTAAATTAAAGTTTGGTCAAGCATTAATTTTAGCCTCAATTATCCTGTAGGTCCACCAACTAGTTGCAGTACGGTCGGTGATCAACTAATTGATTATGAACATGCATAGGGTAGCTAATCCTAATTATGTGATAAAAACAATAGGACAATGTTAATTGAAATAAAAATTGGAATTCAAACTAGAAATTAGAACATAAAAAGGTCTCTAAACATGCAAGATCCACCTAAGACCCTAGAAGAGGATTTAGCTATCCATTGTGTTCGAGAACAATAAAAAAATTAGGAGTCATAAATTACAGAGATAAAAATAACCCGGAATAGAGAAATTTCTGATCCTGAAAATTTAGTCTCCTTTTTCTGCTCCAGAGCTCTCTCATAGTGTCAAGAACGGGTACCCAAAACTCCATCTCTCCAAGCTGCTGCTACTGTTGGTCCTTCTTCTTTTTCTTGTGCGGCACTTTTTCTATCCGCATGTGCGGCTTCTCTTTTTATATTGCTGTTGGTCTAGGGTTGTGTGATTCAAGTTGAATTCATCATCTCTTGCTTTTCTCTTCACGTGGGCCGTATGTCTTCTCATGCCCTTTTCTTCTTTTCATTAAAAGGACTAGGCTTAATGCCTTATTTCCAGCCCAACTCTTTTATGCCAAATTATAATGGTTTTTTTTTTACCCCCATCACCTCCCTATCTACCCCCACTGACCCTGCAAAAAGACGCAATTGCTCTTCACAAAAATTAAAAATCCCGAACGTATCCTGATTTCAATTTTTTTTTTTGGAAATCGGATTTACCTAAATCCGATTTCCACTAAAAATTTTAAAAAATTAAAATCGGATTTAGGTAAATCCGATTTCCTCTAAAAATTTTAAAAAACTAAAATCGGATTTATTTAAGATGGGGTAGATCCGCTTTGAAAAATAACAAATCGGATTTACCTTAAGTGGGGGTAAATCCGATTTGTTATTTTTAAAAGCGGATTTACCCCCATATAAGGTAAATCCGCTTTTAAAAATAACCAAAGCGGATTTACCTTATGTGGGGGTAAATCCGCTTTGTTAACCTAATTAATAAATAAATAAATCAGTTAAAATTTTAGATACAAATTTCGACCGTCTTTTGGTTCTGTTTAGTGTGTAGTTCGTTAACACGTGACGATATTGTACGTCGGGAGAATAATTTAGGCTAAAAAATCAGTTTTCGGGCAACCTACTCAAATTGTAATGAAACCACATTCTTTAAATCCGAAAAATATCAAGGATCAATACTCCTCAAGAAGGGACTTCTTTCAGGACTGGGGACCTCAAAATCCCAAATTCCATTGTTTACTATTTTTTATTAAATTTTTTAAATTTTCATAATCTCCAAAAAATCTGAAAAAATTTGCACAACCTTATTTTGGTTTTATTAGATTTTTAGTGGTGTTTTTATAATTTTTGGATTAGTTTTGGCTATTTAACGGATTTTTAGTAGCATTTTATAACCTTTTTTAAAAAATCAAATAAAAAACAATTTTTTTTAATAACAAAATCGGATTTACCTTAGGTGGGATAAATCTGATTTTCTTTTTTTAGGGAAATCGGATTTACCTTAGGTGGGATAAATCCGATTTTCTCTTTTTTTAGGGAAATCGGATTTATGTGCCCACCAGGTAAATCCGATTTCCAAAATAACAAAGCGGATTTACCTTCAGCTAAGGTAAATCCGCTTTGTTATTTTTGAAATCGGATTTACCCCCATCTGAGGTAAATCCGACTTTAAAAATAACAAAGCGGATTTACCTTAGATGAAGGTAAATCCGAGCGAATTACAAGTTGGGCAGGGGTATTTTCGGGTTTTAGCAATTTGATGGGGGTAGATGGGAGTTGATGGGGTACAAAAAAAAAGCTCAATTATAATACAATGTGATGTTTCAATGCAGCTTAGGACTTGCACACCTCAATTAGGAATGAGTGAAATCACTAGGCTTGATTTGATACACATGTAGTCATCTTTTGTTACCGTAGTCACGTGAAAAATTGGCAAAAATGAGTTCTTGTGCTAATGACACCCCCATTTTGATTTAAACAACTCATTGCAACATTTTCTTCATGTATCTTCTTTCCTACAAAATAAAGAGCAAAGTAAGTCATTTATGTATTTAATTGGTAATAATTGCCCTAAAAGTGGCCCAAAGATATCTCTAAAAATGCACTAAATTTAAGTTTATCACTGAGCAGGTTTTATTACACCGGTTGCATGTCCACTGCGTCCACAGACTACTATAGACGAGAGAGGTAATACTTTTAATAATTTTTTATTTTTTAATAATTAATTACTTTTATTTTTTTACAGGACCGGGGTAAGATTAAAGTTGCTTCTCATGGGGGAAGATACTGAAGATGAGACCTCAGCAACACCACCCACAAATAGCAGGATGGTTGCAGCAGGCGCATCTATTTGAGTTGGACATCACACCTCTCGGCAACATCAACCACGAGCTCATATCAGGTTTTGTGGAGAGGTGGCATTCTGAGACCAGCTCATTCCACATGCTGTGGGGGGGGGGGGGGGGAGATGACAGTGACGTTGGACGACGTGTCCGGGTTGCTCCACTTACCGCTCACCGGCACACCGTCGGCGCATCGGCCACATTTTGACACTGCCGATGCTATTCGGGCTGGAGTTGACCTGCTGGGCATAGACCACACAGCCAACAGGGGACCGGCATTCTGATTTTCTTTCTTGATGGCCGCATACACACAAAACATGGAGCACGGTCTTCTTGATCAGGCGACACGGTGCTATCTGGTACACTTGTTGGGCAGCAC
The DNA here is from genome assembly GCA_039519185.1 of Astragalus membranaceus. NCBI lineage: Eukaryota > Viridiplantae > Streptophyta > Magnoliopsida > Fabales > Fabaceae > Astragalus > Astragalus membranaceus. The sequence goes on from CM076846.1 coordinate 218,284,493, forward strand.
CATTTCTGCCGACAAGAGTCACACATCTGTCCCTGTCAAGTGGGTGACTCTTATTTCTGACTTTGACATGTGCGACCAGTGGGCTTGGAGTCCAGCTGTTCTAGCTATTCTCTACGAGCAGCTGAATGATGCTTGTTTCTGGGAGACGTCGCAGATTGGCGGATACGCTTCTCTACTGCAGGTAATTAATTAATTAATTATTTTTATTTCTTTTTAATTACTTTTAATTATATAATTACTTATTTATTTTTTTAATTATTTTAGTGCTGGATATGTGAGTATTTCCCCACCATCGTGGTGTGGAAAGACTTCGGTGCCAGTGAACTTCCACGTTGCAGCAGGTGGGCGAACAAGAAGTGCGATAGTATCAAGCTTCCGGAGTTTCGGCAGCTGCTGGATGACTTTCAGAGGGAGCAGGTCATATGGAGCCCCTGGGACGACCACAGACAGTACCTCCGGTTTCACAACATTTCATTATTCAGAGGTTGGCTGCTGTGGGGGGATGTGGCTGTGCCTTATATGCCAGACAGGGTCCGTTGACAGTTTGGATATGTCCAGCAGATTCCTGATCCACCTATTTCGGGCCCACGTCCATCTACGGAGTTCATAGTACATCAGCTGATGTTCTATCAGTCCCCAGCGCGGGCTTTCAAGGACAACAGTCGACGGACACCCGTCCAGGGTGCTTGTGATGACGAGTACCTACCATGGTACTTGCAGGTGTCCATTCTCCGCCTGACTCCGGCTCCGCCTTCACCTCTAGCTCCGCCTTCGCCTCCAGAGGATGCATCTGTAGTTGCTGAGGATGTTGGTCCACTTCCCTTAGAGTCTAGGAAGGAGAGAGCAGCTAGGCATGTCTCCATGATGTCTATGATAGTCTTTTGGCAGTCGACGGCATTCCTGGGGATGTCTATGATAGTCTGTTGGTTGCTTTACATCTTTTGGACATTTAGTTGTATTATTTTTTGTATTTTTACTGTATTGATACTGTATTATTATTGTTTATTAGTTTAGCGAGTTTTGCTACATTTAATTATTTCGCGTAATTTTTTTTAATTTAAAAAAATATATTTTTTTAAAATTTCTGGAAATACACATATTTCCGGAAGGCAGAAATATGAGATATTTCCGGAAGCCATTTTGGCTTCCTATTTCCGGAAAACCCATATTTCTGCCTTCCGGAAATATGTGTTCCAAAAAATTTTAAAAAATATTTTTTTAACGAAACATTAGGGGTATTTTGGGGATTTATGGTAAAATGGGGGTATGGGGTCTAATGAGGGGGGTCGTTTATGTGAAATGATTATATTGCCCTTACAAAAATACCATGTTTATGTAAATAAAAAAATATGTACATAATTTTTTTTTGGACGTTTGTGTATTCAGTTGACACTAATCGTTTGTAAATTCAGTTCACATATGTGCATATCTTATTTCTATGGCAATGTTCGGGGTCGTTTTCTATTTTTTTTGTTTTTGAAATTTTCAAAAACCAAAACCAATTAAAATCAAAATCATAAACCAAATTCAGTTTTGACTTAAGAAATTTTCAAAAATCAAAATCAATTTTAAACATACATATAAAAATAAATATTCATCGTAAACTTATCTTAATCAAAACAATATTTAACACTAGGTTTGAAATGGAATTAAAATATTACAAATATTTAATGTACTTATCTAATAATAATTGTCACGCTAAATTATGCTTTTGAGCCCCTATTTTCAAAAATTTAGACATTTAGTCATCTTATTTTAAAATTCAGACATTTGGTCCCCTTATTTTAAAATATTCAGACATTTAGTTCAATCGATGATTTGGCGTTTAATTTAATTGATGAGGCTGTCATTAATTGGCGGTGGTTGGAGTGGTAGTCGGTGATGGTCAGATTGGTGATCATACGTGGATGAATGGTGATCAGTGGTGGTCAAAGTAGTGATTGATGGTGGTCGAAGTAGTGATTGATAGTGGTCGGTGGTGGTTGGAGTGATCGTCATAGTGGTGGTTGGTGGGGGTTGACGATGGTCGGTGGTGGCCGAAGTGTGGTCGGTGGTGGTTGAGGTGGTCATAGTGGTAGTCGGTGGTGGTCATATTGGTAATCATAGGTGGATTGAGGTGGCGATCAGCGATGGTGATCAAAGTAGTGGTCGACGGTTGTTGAAGTAGTGATTGATGCTGGTCAGAGTGGTGGTAGGCAGTGGTCGGAGTGGTGGTTGGTGGTGGTTAACGGTGGCCAGAGTGGTGTTCGATGGTGCCCGAAGTGGTGTTCAGTGGTGGTTGAAGTGGTAGTCATAATGATAGTTGTGGTGGTCAGGTAAATGATCAGAGGTGGATGAAGTGGTGATCGACGGTAGTCAAGGTGGTGGTCAACCACGGTCGAAGTAATGGTTGGCTGTGGTCTGAGTGGTGGTCGACGGTGACCCGAGTGCTGACCGGTAGTGGTCAAAATGGTGGTTGGAGTAGTGGTTGGTGATCATTGGTGATGACGTGTTAGCGTTAAAGCAAAAATAGAAATTATAAAACCAAAAACCAAAAACTCACAACCACCCCGAACGGGCCCTACTAACCTTACGTGAGCTGAGGTTACATATGTTTAAAAATAGGTTTTGTACATATGGGAATTTATTTCGCATATGTTTATGTGGACCGTGTTCACCTACATTCAAATCTTGTTTATGAACTTATGTGAACTCGGTTTACACATATTTATGTCTAATTTCTAAACGCCAAGTATAAGTTTTGAACATGTGAGTTCACACAAACCTATGTGAACAGAGTTCACATTCATTCACCCATTATAAGTTCTGAACATAAGTTCTGAACATGTGTGAACTAAGTTCACACAAACGTATGTGAACTGACCAAACACTTTTTTTTTTTAAATACTAACCAAACACTTTTTTTTAAAATACCTAGGAATCAAATTCTCGTCAATATTTCGAAGTAAAATAATTCAAAAACTAAAAATATTAACTAATGTTACAAACGTACCGTATATCGAAGAAATTTGACAACGAGAGGAAGAGATTAGTAGAGAGGAGTGGAGAATGGATTGGTAGAGAGAAAGAGATTTAGTAGAGAGAAGATAGATTAGTAGAGGTGTGAAGAAGAAGAAGAAGAAGAAGAAGTGGAGAAGAGCTTTATATAGAGAAACGAAAACCAACGGTCAAAACGTGAATCCGCCGGAAATGTCTTTTCCGGCGGATATAGGGTGTTTCCGGCGGATTTTTGAAATTCCAAATTGGCGGTTTCAGGATTTTCCGGCGGATTTGTATCCGCCGCAAACATACCGGCGGAATTTAGGGATTTCCGGCGGATTTCGAGGAATTTCCGGCGGAATTTAGGGATTTTCCGGCTGATATAGGGTGTTTCCGGCGGATTTTGATTTTTTTGAAAAAAAATATTGGTAAACCCAAATCCGCCGGAAACACCCCAAATATCCGCCGGAAACACCCAAATATCTGCTGGAAACACCCAAATATCCGCCGGAAATACCCATATATTCGCCGGAAATAACCAAAATAACCAATGTTTTTAAAATCGGACCGGAGATCGAACCGGCGAGGCCTACGGTTCATGGTTCAACCATGGTTGAACCGGATGAGTAATTTATTAAATAAAAAATATTAAATTTTGAATAAAAAAATAAATTTAAAAATAAAAAAAAGTATTTCGGGTGGTTCAATCCGGTTCGGTTTCCGGTTCAAATAAAATAATCACGACACTAATGACCATTGACTATTCAAAGCTACTGGGGTGGCTGCTGGTCTAACTCATGACACTAATCACCATTGACTATTCAATAATCACGCTGCACTATTCACTATCCGTTAATTAGTTTCGACGCTAATTCCGGTTGAACCCCCGATTCAACCGGTTGAACCCAAGAACCCCTGAACCGCTACGTCTTCCGGTTCAATGTCCGGTCCAATTTTGATTACCTTGCTCTAAATAAAAAGTTTGAGGAACTCCAAGGACCTCTTGTTAAGTTGGAGGATGATACGGAGCGTTTGATGTGTGTAAATGTCTACACTCATCAAACGCTCCGTATCATCCCCTAACTTAACAAGAGGGGAATTCGTAGCGGAGGTTCATGACAATGTTACTTTTAACGAAAAAGATGAAGGGGATGTTAATGACAAGGTGGAAGATTCTTTACAAAGAAATGGAGACATACGCCACTCACTTGGAGCCGCTGCCGACAATGCTCAAGAGAGTGGCGTATGTCTCTGTTTCTTTGAAGAGAATGAGAGTATCGGTAGAGGTGTGAAGAAAAAGAAGCGGAGAAGAGATTTATATAGAGGAAACGAAAATCAACGGTCAAAAGGCGAATCTGCCGGAAATAGACATGGCAATGGGGCGGGGCGGGGACGGGTTTAACATTCCCCATCCCCATCCCCGATTTCCATATTCATCCCCGTTCCCCGTCCCAAACCCAACGGGGATGAAGAATTGATCCCCATCCCCGTACCCAACGGGTTCGGGGATCCCCGTCCCAACCCCGGCCTCGCAGTGGAATTCATTTTTTAAAATTTAAAAGTAGTTTTTACCTGTCTCAAACCCAAACCCGAACCCGAACCCGCCCCCAAACCCAAACCCACACCCAAACCCGCCCCAAACCCGAAAACAGAACATTTATTGGTTTATATAGTTGACTAATAAAACGAAAACAGAACATTCTGTTGAATCATCAATCTGAACAACAAATATACACAAATATCATGTTTAAAATGAACATGATATTAAAATGATATCAGAACATGATATTAAAACGAAAACTGAACATTCAAATAAATCATCAATCTGAACATGATATCAATCTGAAATAAACCATCCAAATAAACCAAATAAACCATCTTAAAATGAACAACAAATAACTCATTATATCATTCTGTTGACGTCTTCACTCTTCAAAGTGGGAAGTGACACAACTAGTCAATATTTCACCTACAAAATAAAAAATAAATGTTAAATATAAACACTAAAGTTGATAAAATTGGAAGTGGTGATAAATAAATGAATAGTAAATCTCACCTTCATCATCAGGGTCTATTTCATTGAGTAAAGTAGCATACTCATTCAATTGAGAACCCATACCACCTATAAATATGAAATTCAATACAACAGTAAATCATCAAATTACTCTATTGTGAAGCTTTAAGTTTATTACAATTTGCCATTTGTATACATGAAGACATATGTAAAAACAATTTAAAACCATACCATTGTTTTCGATACTCCATAACCAACTTCTAGCACACATTAAAGCTTCTAAGATTGTCCAATGAAGTCGGCTACGATGCGGGCTTAAGATATTTCCACTAGTGCTGAATGCTGATTCAGAAGCTACCGTAGAAATAGGAATTGCTAATATATCTTTTGCAATTGCTTGAAGTGTTGGATATTTAACCCCATTCAACTTCCACCACAACAGAATATCAAAATCGGGACTTCGAGGTAAGACATCCTCTCCCAAATAATGATCCAATTCTGTTTTATAAAATGATGTTCTAGCTATTTTTCTCCTTTGAACAAAATCATCAAAATCTTGTAAACCATCATTAGTCTCACAACCAGCTTCCGACATTGATGAGTTACCACAAGTCTCTTGATTGAATTTCATTTGATAATCAGCAATTAAATCATAGCACAATTGTTGGATCCTCTGAACTTGCTCAACAGAGTCACGTGCATACAATTTTTCAAAATAGAATTCAAGTAAATCCATTTTGTATCTAGGATCCAAAATAGTAGCAATTCCCATTACATCCTGAGTGACCCTCCAATATTTATCAAATTTTTGCATCATCTTGTTAGCCATTTCTTTAATCAATGTATCAGAGGAGACCATCCAAGTAGATATTGCCAATTTGATCTTACAAATCTCAGGAAAAAATAAATTGGCAGTAGGATACTTAGTGCCAGAAATGAGTTCAATGATTTTATTGAACTTTTCCAATCTTTCACAAACATTCTTTGCAAATTTCCATTGTGAACTAGTTGGAACACTAGTGTATTGAGTGTCTTTCAGCCTTAACCTACTAAATACATCCTCATACAAAATAGCAATGCTAAGCATCTTATATGTGGAGTTCCATCTTGTTGGACAATCTAAACACAAATTTCTAGTGCAAGGAATTCTCAATTGTTTAGCTGTCTCCTCAAATCTTTCCTTCCTTTTAGGAGTTGCAGTCCAATAAGCTACACTATCCCGAACCCTTTCTATCCCATCTTTCACTACTTCTAAAACATCCTTTACTATCAAATTTAATATATGCGCGCAGCAACCCATATGAAGAAAAGATCCATCCCTCAACAAAGTACTTGTCTCACACTTCTCCTTAATTTTGTCAATCATAGCATCATTTGTGCTACAATTATCTAAGGTGATAGTTGACAATTTTGTATCAAGGTTCCATTCAAGTAAACAAATAAATAAAGCGGAACAAAGTCTTTCACTTGAATGAGGAGCAGGGACATAAATGAACCTAACATGTAAAAAGTATTAATATAATGTGCAGTAACAGCCATCAATATAATTATAATATTTAATTATAATAATTTGTTATTACCTCAAAATGCGGCTCTGTAAATTCCAAGAACCATCAATATAATGTGCAGTAACAGCCATATACCCCTTTTTTTGATTACCCGAAGTCCACATGTCTGATGTAATGGCCACTCTTGATTGAAGATTATCAAACAACTTTGTAGCTAATGACCTCTCAGACTCATACACTTTGAATATCTCCTTCTTGATAGTGTTTCTACAAGGAACTTGAAACAATGGTTGTAGAGAAGCCGCAAATCGCCTAAAACCAACATGATCAACAATCGAAAGTGGATATTCATGCATAATTATTGCACAAGCAAGCTCTTTCCTTGAGTTTTCAGCATTATAAGTTCCAACTCCTAATTCTTGCTTTCCTTGCAAACTCTTTGGCATGAGAAATGTTTGCCCTTTTTTTGCCTTGTTATCGAGAAGCAATTTAGCATTACATTTAGGTAGATGATCATGCAAATGTTTTGTTCCATTGCATGATTTTCCACCAAGGTATTTCTTGCAATAGTGACATTGAGCCTTATCCTCTCCATTAACTTGAACCTTTGTAAAATGATTCCATACCTTACTCCTAAGTCTACCTTTACCTATTTGTGTCAATGCCTCTGTATTATCAGCTGTCTCATCATTAGGTGCCTCATCCGGATTAGGTGTTTCAACTGTTTCATTTGGTGATATATTGAGACCATTAGGTGTAGGGTTGGAACTTCCTTCCAAACCAGGAGCTAGTTGGTGTGCACTTTCTTGTGAAATGAGTGGTTGAGAATTACCAACTTTGTCCATGTCAATTTCCTGTTAAGTTGTTCAAATTACAAAACCAATAAGGCAATAAGCAATAAAACAATTCATTATCAGCAAATCATTATCTCTAAGTTCAAACAAGAAGGCGTGAAGAGGAATGAAGCTTAACAAAAATAATTCATAAAATAAAGCAGAAGCTCTGTAACTGTTACAACAAAAATAATTTCATACAGATACAACAAAAATGGAAATAGAGCTGTAACTGTTACAATAAAAATGAAACACTACCAGTTTTAATTAAAGAAAGCATTGAAACAAACTAATGATTCTACCGGATTTGAGGAGATAAATTAAAGAAAGATTTGAAACAAAAATCGGGGAGAGATTGAGGAGATAAATTAAAGAAAGATTTGAAACAAATGAAAATGATTCTACCGGATTCTCCTATCACTATGACAAAGAGGCGACTATCTCAACTAGTGGCAACTCAACTGATCTTGAATCTCCATATCATACCATGACTTCATCACACTAATGCATGCTTTGACCATTTAAAGAATGACAAATTTGGAGTAAAAACGAGAGGAACAGACCTGGGAGAACCAGTGAAAGAGAGGAACCATACATACCTGGGAAAGAGAGGAACAGTGAGATCGAGAGAACCAGTGAAAACGAAAGCTGCAGCAAGCCAGCAACTGTATAGAGAAACAGTGAGATCGAGAGGGAAAGATAGGTAGAGCGAAGGAGAATAGAGAAACGAAAATGAGGGAAATAGGGGTAGAGCGAGAGAGAAGAGAGAAACGAAAATGAGAGAGAGAGTTCTTACCTGAGATTGTGAGACAAATTGATCGATGGTCGATGGAGAAGAAGATAGGTGAAGAAGATCGATGGCCAGAGAGAAGAAGAGGCGTTGTTCACCGTTCAGTTTCAGTAAGGGCGTGAAGACTGAAGAAGAGGCGCTGTGTTCGTGAGGGCGTGAGGGGACTGAGGGCGTGAGGCACTTTTAGTGTCTAGGGTTTTTCTGAGGGCTTCTAATTTAAGAAGGGCATTAATGTAACTTCCTGCATTCGGGGCGGGTTCGGGGACGGGTTCGGGTACGGGACCTATATCCCCATTACCCGTCCCATCCCCGTTTTTCAATTTCGGGGAAAACCCAAACCCAGATCCAAACCCAGTCAAAGCGGGGATAACCCGTCAAATCGAGGCGGGTTTGGTTCGGTCCCCGCGGGTATGGGTTTCGTTGCCATGCCTAGCCGGAAATGTAATTTCTGGCGGATTTAGGGTGTTTCCGGCGAATTTTTGAAATTCAAAATTGGCGCTCCCAGGATTTTCCGGCGGATTTTTTATCCGCCGCAAACTTACCGGCGGACTTTAGGGACATTCCGGCGAATTTATCCACCGCAAGTGTTTCCGGCGGATTGAGAGGCATTTCCGGCGGATTTTGATTTTTTTTCAAAAAAAAAACCTTCGTAAACCAGATCCGCCGAAAATACCTCGAAAATCCGCCGGAAATGTTTGCGGGCGGATACAATCCGCCGGTAATCCCTAGAATCCGCCGAAAAGTTTTCGGCGGATACAAATCCGCCGGAAAGTCCTGGCCGGTAAAACTGATTATTCTTGTAGTGTGTGACACGTGGCACTGACATGCCACGTCAGCCCCTATGTCACCAGTGCCACGTCAGCAACCAATGGATGACTGCCACGTGGCACTAGTTATTACACTCAAAAATAAATATTTTTGTGGCCAATGGGTATTGAACTCGTGACCACTTACTCACACCTACACCTCCTAACCATTGAGCCACATTAGTATTTATGATCATTAACTCACCTACAAATATATATTACATAATTGCTACTTAAATTAAAAAAAATCTGCAGATCGTTTTTGTATCATCATCATCATCATCATCATCTTCTTCTTCTTCTTCTTCTTCTTCTTCTTCTTCAATTTGTTTTTTCGTTTCTTCATTATCATCATCATCATATTAATCTTCATCAATTCGTTTTTTCGTTTGACAGATCAAAATTACTTTTCAACCAAACACAAAATTCGTTTCCAGATCTCAAATTTCGTTTTCTAGATCTTAAATTTCGAGTTCAACTCATTAATTTTGTTAAAAAAATAAAAAAGGAAATTAAATCAAGAACAGATCTGGAAAAGAAGAACAAAATAAGCCATAAACGTATGTATATGCACATCTTCAATCTTCAACCATGAAGATCAAAAAGTCTGCAAACGAAGAACAAGTGGTACACATTCAACATAAAGATCAACATCTTCAATTTCGATTCAATATGGGCGTTTTCGATTTTTTGCGTTTTCAATTTCCTTAAGATTCCAGATTTGGCGTTTTCGATTTCAATCTGGAATCAAAACCCAGTTCCAGATTTGGGAGTTTTTGATTTCGTTTATGCCTTAATATTTTCGATTCCAAATCTGCAGATTGAAGGTGGAAGGTTGTTGTTCTTCATGGTTGGTTGAAGATTGAAGATGAGTGATGAAGATGCCAGATTTTTTTTTTTTAAAATTAAGTGGCAATTATGTATTATATATTTGTAGGTGAGTTAATAATCACAAATACTAATGTGGCTCAGTGGTTAGGAGGTGTGGGTGTGAGTAAGTGGTCACGGGTTCAACACCCATTGGCCACAAAAATCGTTATTTTTGAGTGTAATAACTAGTGCCACGTGGCAGCCATCCATTGGTTGCTGACGTGGCACTGGTGACATAGGGGCTGACGTGGCATGTCAGTGCCACGTGTCACAGAGGCCCAATAATATGGTGACACGCGGCACTGACGTCATCACTGTTAATATTTAACATAAAAGTTAACAGCAAGGAGGTAACTGGAAACAGTTACATTTTGCGGGGGGGGGGGGGGGGGGGGGGGGGTAAATGGATAAACGTGATATTTGCAGGGGGTAAGTGATATTTAAGCCATAATATAATTATTTTTGTTCTTTTTTAATACATTAACCACCGGTACTAATACTTGAATCATTTCATTTATAATAATATGTTCGATACATGCCGGGATACAATCATAAACTTTGGAGCTAACATTAAATCTTGACGTTTTAGCAAAACTGTGAGCGACACATTAGCATGTCTCTTAACAAAGCTCACTTGAAAGCTACAATAATTACTTAATAAATGCTTACAATAAAAAATTAGCGATCTAAACTCTTTATTGGTATTGGTATCCTCATTCACTACATTAACCACCGGTAAACAATCCAGCTCTACGGAGATATATGAAAATCCCAAGTCCCTCAACCAGAGAAGAGCTTGCCAAAGACCCTCGTGTCGGTACTCTATTAAACCACATAGTCATGCCTCGGTAAAACTCACTCGTGTCAGTTCGAACAATCATGCCTATGCCATACTTGTTCTCTGGGACGAAGATAGTCGTGTCGACGTTACATTTGTTCGAACCTCCGGGAGGTTTCTGCCACCCTTGCGCATTTGGTTGTGTGATGATACGTCGATCCTCTGCTGCCTTAGCACTAGACCTCGTTGATTTTCAGTCGAAAAGCAAGTCCAGCTCTTTGCTAACTGCGAAATTTACTGCTGAACAACTCCCTACCACACTTTATCGTTCCTTCGCTTCCAAAGTGCCCTTAACATCATCGCCATAGTCTTCCTTGATTGTTCTTAACATGATTGAATTTCAATGTAGATACATCCAAGGTTCGGCCAGAATTTGTTCTATGGTCGGGATTAATCTCAGGTACTAGCTGAGTCTCTTTAGATAGAGTGTGTTAACTGTTCACCTCAAACTTTGAGGCCGGGTTTTTTTTTTGTTCGGACCATTGCTCACCTCCGGAAGTGTCTCAATGCTTTTAACCAAAGACGAATATTCGCTTGTGGTTAATGTAACACCCCTTTTTCTACCCCCTTGTTTATTTGACGAAAAATCAGAGTACGCAAAAAAAAAAATCTTTTCCTTTTATTACACCAAAAGGAGTGTCACATTTCATCCAAAAACCAATAACAATAAATAAATAAATAAAAACGTTTAACAACCATAACATCCTAGCAAACTAATCAAATGGCCACAAATGACTCTATTATCCAACCCCGAGTGCTACATATCAGAGCAGACACCGACCCGACTACGTGAAGGTAAAATGCTTTCACTCGAACTCACCTGTAAACATACCACAGAAAGGGGGTGAGATATCTCACACATAATAGGAATAAATGATAGAGAATATATTAGGATATAGCCCTATGACTACCACATTAATCACAGACATCATTACAACATCAGGGGCAAAACAGTCATTTCATCATCAAGGGTAGAACAGTTATTTCATCATCACAAACATCACCAAGGCACAGTCGCCGAGATCATCACACATGTTATGCAATGCATGGATGCAGCCCCAACAGTGGGCATAATGCATGTGGTACCAATACAACCTCCTTAAACATGGGCCGAAGCCCCAACCTCCTTAAACACGGGCCGAAGCCCCAACCTCCTTAAAACAATCATGCAAATGAAGTGTATGCAACACCATGCTAATGCACCAAAACACAACCAGCAACAACCGCCTTAAACATCATATCGACATCAAATAATACTAACAACATCGTACGAGCACAACCTCCCATTACTCTAGGCCGAAGCCTCAACCTCCTTTAAATTCTATGTACAACCTCCTATCACTCGACAACCTCCTTTAAATGCAAAACCTAAGACAACCACCCATTTATGATTCGGGAGGACCACCTCCTTTAACGACACCAAAAACAACCACCTTTAATGACTTCAAAAACAACCACCTTTAATGACTTCAAAAACAACCACCTTTAATGACTTTCAAAAGCAACCCCGACACCCGAACACCGGGTCATCAATCACTAAATACCGGGAGTACCGAAAACCACCAGAGACACCCGACGACACCAGGGCGTCAACACATCAAGACAGTACCAAGGACATCACTTTTTCAAAAGGGCAATTTCACCAAAATGCCGGAGACACGACAAAGTTTTCCCAAAACGACAACACACACGAGTTCACTCAAACCTCAGTAATTTTCCAGAAAAATAATACTTTCTGCCCAAAAATAGAATATTCGGATGGGCCTCTGAATAAGCTTTCCAAAACATCTCGGAACGTCCCGATCGGACTCCCGAGTCAAAAGATATTTAGAAAACAAATTTGGGAACAACAGCGACACCCTGGGCTACGCGAACACGGCAGCCAGAATTCGGCGAATTAGTTAAAATAGTAAACGACATCGAAAAATTACAAAAGACCACTCGTTGGAAAGCTACAGATGTGTAGTTTCTGAACATATATTTAAAGTTTCAAAACAATGAGTCAGTTAGTACAGTTTTTAGAAACAACCCGAATGGTTCCCAGACTGGACAGATTCTGTCCTTCCACTTCAAATCACTCTAAACTGACTTACACTTGACCAAATGGAACAAAACCTTAGCCTTAACAAAATAAATTTGAGTATAGTTTCTAATGGAAAAAGAATCGTTCAAATCAGAGTTCAATTGAAGACACAAGACCTGAAACACTGAACCTATACCTAGTTTAAGTCCAGAAATTTGACCTGACTTGGGACGCTCATAACTCGAGCTACACTACTCCAAATTTAACCAAACCAGTGCCAAAGTGACCAAAATTAAGTCTGTTTTCTAACAAAAAAAGTCCCATAATTTTTTGACGAACATAAAGTTCCCAGTTTTAAAAATACCGAACCTATGTCCAGAATGCTTCCAGAATATTACCCTAACTTGTGGAATTCATAACTCGATATTCACAGCTCTAAACGCAACCAAACCAGCGTCAAATTAACAAGCATTCAATCAAGTTTTCGAAATGACAAACCACATAATTTTTCAATTAGTAAAACGTTCTCAGTCACTGAAATACTAAACCTATGTCAGAATATCTCAAAACAGTGAATTCAACAACACAAACAACCATCACACTTCAGCCACCAATTCAAACACTATCAATACATTCATCAAACACCTAATGTGCATTCAATCACCAATTGCACACACCATAATACTTTCATCAAACACCTTATAAGCATCATCTTATCATCAATTCAATCTTAAGTCATTAACATCAAAACAAAACCAACAACACTTATATTCTCATAATTCATTCAAGCATATTATCAAACATCTCCTAGGCATCATAGATTCTACCCTCCTACATACTACCCATCATATAATCCCATTAGGTTAGAGAATCCCCCCTTACCTCTTAGTTAGATGAGCACTAAACCTCTTTGACCAAGCACCAATGAAATTCGTAGCTCTCCTCCTTCTTAGACACCAACAAGTTCCTCTTCTCTTCTCCTTGAGCCACACGAACCCTCTCTCTTCCCTCTTCTTGAAGTTTCGCCTCCCTCTCTCAAGCTTGCCTCCCTCTTTCTAATTTCTCCTAAGCTACGTGAATGCCTACTCTAAAACCCTAGGTTGGCTTCATGTAACTTGCCTATGTCATGGATCCATGATCCATGGGTTTTCCCTCATCACTTAACCCAATTGGATAGTTTAGTGGTAGCACCTCCTAATTAACTAAGTGAACCCCTCCACTGAATAAATACCTCCTCAATTATATCTTCTACTAATTAAACCACCCATTATTATTCATATCACCCAAATCCTATTTTATTAATTAAATTCTACCACCTAAACCTCATTTAATTAATTAAATAAACAACCTAATATTTTTGGGCTGTTACAGTTAATAGCAAATTTCGCACTGACCAACACTAAATTTGTCCACTGCGAATTGAGCCCGGGAGCCCTGGGTTGACCTCCTTTGTCCCAAAGGGCAACAGTGTTCGTTGAAACTTACTTTTATATAATACTATGTGAAAGGTTGAATTTATTAGTTCTTTAGTTTGTTTCAAAAAAAAATTGACCCAAGTTTATTTCAAACTAGTGAGATCGAACTTATTTGAATATAAGGAATGAATCTATCTTTATTTGAATATAAGGAATGAATCTATCTTTCCCTCTGGTCAAGAAAAATAATCTATCTTCCCCTGCCTATAAATAATACTATGCCATTTAGCAATTTCTATGCATTAATCATAATCTTTTGGTAAAAAAATGCATTAATCATAATCAAAACATAATGCCATCTCAAACTTGAAAACTTGGGAAGGGGTTCTCTTCACCCTCAAGTTTTTTTTTTTCAATCTCTTCACTCATCAAAATATATAATGACAAAGAAGACATATTCTTTGATTGATTCTAAATTTCTAATATGGAACGTCACTTCATATGGTTCCATGATGTTCATTTGTAACTAATGCATAATATCAATTAGGATTTTAGCTATGTATCATCTACAAATTATAATACATAAAATTTGTTGTTGATTAGTTGTGGAATTTCATGGTCCATCATTATGATGCATATATACTAGATAAACCCTATAATTTTCATGAACGAACAGTTGACATTGCTGCATCCAAGACATAAAAGGGCCTACTATAAGGTTCCCATGACAACCATTTTCTTAAAATCTTATAATGACCACGTGTGCTAAAATTTATTTTTTCTTGAACTTCCTCCATAAGTTGCACTTATTCCTCAATAATAGAAGGTTCAACTTGTCCAAAAGCTAACATTTTCTTGGTTCCTATTAATCAAAATTAATGAATTACAAAATACATCCTTTTCCATTAAAGTACAATTTTCCATACAATAATGTCAATCTAACGTCTCCACAAGAGAAACTCCATACTTCAAAAGTCCAAAATTTCAACTGATCACTATCATCCAGTTTCCTCACACTGACGCAAGTGTGCAACTTGTCTTGCAAGTATGGGACCATCACCATCTTTTTCACTAAAACAAACAAAAAAAACACCATTTTATCACATATC
Organism: Astragalus membranaceus; assembly: GCA_039519185.1. Lineage (NCBI taxonomy): Eukaryota > Viridiplantae > Streptophyta > Magnoliopsida > Fabales > Fabaceae > Astragalus > Astragalus membranaceus. Next base: position 218,299,678 of record CM076846.1, read on the forward strand.
TTGCATCAACCTAAACCTAACTTTTTTATTACAACTTCGATCCCTTGCAGTCACATTAGACTGGAGAGTCCTGCATTTAGTGAAAAAAACCGGAGAGAGGATATAGAGAAATAATAATGAGTGTAGAAATGACATAAAAACCCCTAAAATATAACTAAATGTAGGAACTGCAACAATTATGACTGCAGTGGATTACATTCCGTGGTACTAGAATACAATTGAAGCATCTTCAGCTACATGTTTTGAAGCAACATGTGTGTCTGTCTATGCACAAGTAGCTTCAACAGCCAAACTCTTTGGCACTCCTCCACAAGGGTCTCCAAATCTATCAGTTGATACTCCAACACTACAATTGCTTAATCCAATGCAAGCCTGTTAAAAAAACATTTGAGTCATTCTAAAATCTGAACCAAAGTGAAACATTAGCAACAGAAAAAGGAAGCCAGATAACACCTTCTCTACAATTGAGGGAGCCTTATTGCTGCTGCAGCGTCCGTGGTAGAAGTTGCCACAGGTCCCAAGTGGAGTTCCATAACTTGCAAATTTGATGGAAGAGATTACTTGATTATGATGAGGACACTTGAGAAATACTACAGGTCCAACTTTTCTTCTTGATTCTTTATCTGAGTTCCATAAGTCTACTGGAGGTGGATGAGATTCAGATACATGTGCACACAAACTTTCTAGCTGTTTTGTAGCAAAAGATATTTTTGTTGGATCACCTCCACTTTCCTCAAATAATACAAGAATGTTTCCACTTGGTTTCAACCAGGATCGTGGTACGTGGTATCTGCCAGATTAATTGGTGTCTCAGTAACATCATAGATAAGATTAATTTCATGTTAGAATTGAAATATTTAGAATTTCCAGGACTTACAATGTCTGTGATGGTTTCCCACAATTCTTGAGACATTTGGATGAACTATAAGATCCTCTATAATTGCATGAGTCTGTGCAACCAGCACTTGAAGCGACATATGTAGGCCAATATCGCCCAATGCTTTGTCCGTTTACCCAAGCTTCGCCTTTTCCCAACCCCGTGAAGTCAATTGCAACCGGATTACTGCCGGACGGAGCATCAAAGTTTGTCTAGTCCAACATGTAATACATTGGTTAGTAGCAAAAAAAAAATTTCATATAGAATCATTCACTTAGTTTTAATTGCATTATACCACTACAAGTTAAAGATAACGGCTCTGTGATAACTGATAGGTATAATTCCAAATTCCCAAATTTTTCGAAAATAAGACTACCTTGTACCAAGTCAATGGTTGGTTCTTAGGGAAGGTAGACTGTGAATTCCACCTTCCAGAACTTCCACTAGACAGACCTAATTTTTCACCTTTGAGGCCAACCTGTATCAAGAAAAGCGTGCATTCTGCGACTTCAACCAAAAAGGAATAATGGAATTCAATGAGTGTTACCATTCTTCAAACCTTTCAATATCACTGGACCAGTGATCCCCGCTCCTCATGTGTCGAAAAAAGCTCCTGGAGGCGCACGACCCATGCGTGTTTTCAAAGTTTTTGAAAAACACATGCGTATGGTACGCACGATCCGTGCCCTAAGGCGCACGGTCCGTGCTATGTTTTTAAAATCTTTCAGGCCACCTGCGAACAAGACGCACGATCCGTGCCACTGGGGGTGCACGATCCGTGCGTGTTCATCAGTAACCCAGAAATTGCTGTTTTTGTGTACTTTTTCATTCCGTTTCGATTCCAAATTTCATTCCGATCGATATCCCAATACAACAAATAGTATTCCAGTCCAGACAACAATCAATACATCAATCAATTCAAACAATTATCATGCCAATCAATCAATCGTATAAATTATTATTAAAAGTGTTTTCGTTAAAAGCGGTTTTTGACTCGATTCGATTTTGAAATAGAACGCGACACATGGACTCCGAAACATATAAACTCAGTAAGGACAAACATCCCTAAGCGAGTATAGAACTCACCGATCGTGATGAACATCAGGAAATTCGCCGAGGCTTCGAAAGCTCAACCGTTCCAAAACCTCCCGAACACGCTCCGATTCAGTTCCAAATGTGTCCAACCGCTTAAAAACCGAAAATGCAACTCCTCTACTACTCCTCTTCTACCCAAATCGAACCGAAATCAGAACCAAGCGGCCAAACCCTCTAATGATTCGAAATGTGTTTGAAACATACCCTTAGAATCACCTTTCAACTCAAGATCCCCGCTTATGTACATTATAACTGCATACTATACACCATAATCTTCTTTCATGTAAATAAATGCTTGTGTATATTATAATCTGAAAAGCTGAACCTGAAGTCCCACAGTTAAACTCGGTAAATCAATTTTGTTCTTTCCGGCAACTAGTGTAATGGGGATGTCCACATTAAGCTTAGCTTTTCCACTGTTGCCTGCTTGACTCCCTGAGAAGTTTCCAATAATATCATACATAGTTATTATTCAGATATATCATCATGTGTCATTGCTTTAACTTCTATTTACCTGCAAGCTTGCCATTGATGAAAGCATGAAGGGCATGGCCAAGTGATTCAATGTGAAGGACAGTTTGAGCACCAGGATCATCTTTAAGATCAATGCTTTAAAAAGAAACACAAGAAAAGTGTTACCAAGGAGCACAGAATCATAAGTCAGAGGAATTATCTTTCACCTTAGAGGCTTGTCTTGTCTACCTTAATGAGTACCACAAGTAGTCACTTCTATCAGCTGTTGTATTTATTTGCTCAACTAGTCCAATTCTTGAGAACGAATCGGCCTTTGAAATACCTATCGGTTCACTTAACCAACTCCATTTTGAACTAGAAGCTTCTAAAGAATCAATATCTTCTTTTGAAGACTCAGTTGTGAACTACATTCTTGCAGTCTGGTAAGATGCTGACAGACCATGCAGGCAAGTGATACGAATTGGCACTGAAATTTACTGTTACATCAGATGTAGTGCCCACGTTAGCGAGGAAAGCAGCACATGCAGATCCTGTCTTGTAAACTGCAGCCTGGGCCCACTCAATGCAGAGAATTTCCAAGTCAAGAAACTTACAAGTTTGATTAGGTATAAAATAAGTTCATCAACAAATCCTATCCTAAGACATGGACTAGGATGTTTTAAAAACAAGACCAAAATTTTAATACAGACCACTATACCTCTATGTTTGGACCAAGAGATGTAATTGTGGGATCAGTAGCTATTAATGCTTCTTCACAAAGCTTTATGGCCTTGTGCACATCTTTAAGGTGGCCCCAATCGCCCCATTTAGGCTGTCTAATAATTCCTGCAGCATACAGTAATATATTTTAAAAAGTAACAAAAAATTTCCCATTGTTACATATAACAAAATAAACTATACATGTAATACTGTTTATTAGTCTTCTTTGATGCATATGGAAGCTAGGTTACATTCAGTTCAACTAATAACTTGTGATACATTTTTTATGTCTACAAGATTGACAATAGATATGCAATAAAGGGGATGAAATAAGTGCATACCGTACTCGTCGATTGGTGCATCATAATCATAACTTGTAGCAATGAAAGGTCCACCAGAACTTCGATCGAAGTTGGTCCCTCCATGATACTGTTTTGGAAAAAGCAATGAAAAATGCTTTAGTATCAGCTAATACACTCTTAGTTGGGCTGATTCTTTTTTCCTTGAAGTATCATATAAAATGAACTTAAACCAGATTTCAGGTACCATATAATAATTCTGAAATGTTCCACCTCGCTGGAAAAAGCGCGCCACAGCATATGCAAGATCTTCCACTGGTCTGTAAGGGACAGCACCACCAAATGAAAGAAACCTACCATACCAAAAAATTCAACGGTTGAAAGTAAAGAAAAAGAAAGAAAATACACAATGGATCAGATCACAATTCAAGAAATATATTTCATTGAAATAACGAAATGATTTATATAGAAAAGGATGCTAACCATCCACTCCAATTCTCAGTCCACATCTTAGGCTTGGTATTAGAGTTTGGTGTGAATTGATCGCAGTAAAATCCATTGCATGTATTAATCTGTGAGTAGTTAAGGTAAAAATCAAGTAAGATGGATGAAGACAGCACACTAAGATTGCTCTTTTCAAGAACCCGGGAAATCTAGGGATCCGGATCCTCTGCAGCGCACAGCAGAGGATCCACACATGCAATCTAGTATCAAAGGAACATTCAATCCATTGCTCCCAGAATTCAAAGAAGAATAACTCTCCTCATCATGGGACCCATCAACATCCTCTGATAAATACCTCCTTTCATTCCCATTCCTCCTCTTCCCCCCATCGACATTCAATCCATTGCTCCCACCATTGAAAGGAGAACGCCTTCCATCATCGAATTGATTAACATCCTTTGACAAATACCTCCTTCCATTCCCATTCTTTCTCAATCTGCCACGAACGTTCACTCCATTCCTCTTATAATTCAAAGGAGAAGAACCCTCTGCATCATGGGACCCTTCGACATCGTCCGACAAATACCTCCTTCCATTCCCTCTCAATCCACCACGAACATTTTTTTCAGTTTTATTATATTTTAATTTTAATTTTTGCCAACTTTGAATAAATTCTCGGGGTCCCCGCGGGAACCGTGGGGATGGGGAATGAGGGAGGAAAATTCCCCGAAGCGGGGAATGGGGGACAAGGCAGGCGGGGAAGTACTTCCCGGCTCCGCCCCGCCTCGCCCGATTGCCATCCCTATGAATAAGCATTTACTAAGTTCAAAAGTTTAAAGTAAAAATCAAATAAGACATCGACTTGAAATTCAACATTTTCTTTCAAGATCCAAATGTATTATTATATATACAAACTATACTTGCACAGGATAATATGATATCTTAATAATCCTAGTCCAATTTTGGCTTGCCGCATATGCAGATCAGACATTGTTTTCACCGAATCTATAAATCTGATTATCCCAGAAAATAAGCTGACCAGAAAAGGCCTGCCAAAGTGTAGACAAAGCATCAGTCATCTTCCTCAAGCAAACCTTTCACCAATATCAAAATTCATTGATCACTAAGATTGCCCATGACTATGAGTTCACAGGCTTTACCCACTTGTATGGTCAGATTGCTCACTCTTCTGTAGGATTCCATAACTTCCATCTTGTTGCAAATCCATATCATAAACTTCAGAATCTGCATCTCTAACTCTTCGTGAAGCATAGTTTGAAGTCCTCCTAGCATATTTTCTTCCATGGCTCCTTCCTGCAAGGGAATTACTCCCTCTGTGCGTTCTGTCAGAACTATCTCTTCCTGCATACATCTCATTAGACCCATGAACATCCTTTGATACAAATCTCCTTCCATTCTCCTTCCTCCTCAATCTGCTATCACCAGAACCATCAGACCTTTCACCATCCTTGGATAAAATTCTCCTTGCACTCCCTTTATTCCCAAATTTTCCATCAAAACTCGCCCCATTCCTGCCATCCAGAGGAGAAGAATGCTCTCCATCACCTGAACCATCAACACCCTTTGGAAAAAACTTCCTTCCATTCCCGTTCCTTCTCATTCCCCTATCAACATTCAATCCATTCCTCCCAGAATTCAAAGAAGAACGTCTCTCATCACCGAATCGATCAGCATTCTGTGACACGTACTTCCTTCCATTCGCATTCCTCCTCATTCCGCCACGAATATTCACTCCATTCCTCCCAAAATTCAAAGAAGAATAACTCTCCTCATCATGGGACCCATCAACATCCTCTGATAAATACCTCCTTTCATTCCCATTCCTCCTCTTCCCCCCATCAACATTCAATCCATTGCTCCCACCATTGAAAGGAGAACGCCTTCCATCATCGAATTGATTAACATCCTGTGACAAATACCTCCTTCTATTCCCATTCTTTCTCAATCCGCCACGAACATTCACTCCATTCCTCTTATAATTCAAAGGAGAAGAACCCTCTGCATCATGGGACCCTTCGACATCGTCCGACAAATACCTCCTTCCATTCCCTCTCAATCCACCACGAACATTCACTCCATTCCTCCTATAATTCAAAGGAGAAGAACCCTCCCCATCATGGGACCGATCAATATCCTTTGACAAATAACTCCTCCCATTCTCATTCATTCTTAATCCATCCCGAACATTCAATCCATTCCTCTCGTAATCCAAAGGAGAATAAGATCCACCCTCACCATCATCAACATCCTCTGAACAGTATTGTTCATCACCAATGCTATCATCTTCCAGAGCATCGGGTCCCTCTAACAAGTCATCATCAGTAACCTTCCTATAAGGCTTGATACTATGAACAACCCCTTTAGGAAAGAACCTTGCAGATGGCAATTCATCAGGGGATTGAAATAATTGGGGTCCGTCCTTTTCAGTCCAAAGGTCAAATCCACCAGGTTTCTGGAACCTATCAGCCAGAACCTTGAGTTGCTCATCAGCCCTGACAGAGAACAACTTGGGGGGCTTGTCAACCACCTCCCAAGGCCTCTCCAGTTCAGACACAGCAGCCTTCAGCTCAGCTCTCTTCCTCATTTCATATATCTGCCGCTCTCGGCACAGCCGTGCCTTCATAAGCTGCTTGGCCTTCTTGGCCTGCATACGCTTCCATTGCCACTTGGACACCCCACCTGGGTATGTCCTTGGCCCTCCACCCATACGGATCAGAGTTGAAAAACGAGGTGGTTCTGCCACTTTCACGGTAAGAGACAGCACACTCTTGCTTTTGTTTTGCCATTCTATACTTGACAAAGATTTAGAGAAAGACAGCGACAGTTGTTGTATCACATTGGGGGTTAACACATGCATTTTTGTCTTTGATATCTTCTTTTCGTGTCGGTGAATATTGTGTGTATCAAAGTAGCACCATCCAAATTTTTTCCCTTTTTTGTTGAACTTTTATCTGAAAAGCACAACAGGAAAATTCAACGGAATATGAGGTATGAAAACAAGATCATAGATAATACACAACGGAACAGAAATAAACAACTGAGGAAATTCAAACATTGGTTAAAAAGAACCCCGAATTCCCCGCCCCAATAACTGCAATTGGTAAACAAAAGAAACAATTCTCTCACGCATAATCTTGTTGGTGACACTACTACAAATACAAAAGATATAAAAACGTGCTAAGAAAATTCAGGACTCCTTTATAGTATCTTTTCATTTCACACACGTTAAAAAGATTAAAAAAAACCCTATGTAATAAAATTACAACCGCTCAGAAAAATGAACAAACACATGGTGAGCAGCAGTGGCGGACCCAGGACCCCGGGGTCAGGGGTGTCAAATTTTTTAAATCCACAATTTGCTAAAAATATAATTAAAAACAATTATAATATATTTAAATAAATAAATTATACATTTCATAATTGTCCTCTACGTGATTTCATATTCTGAAATCGTAGAATAATAAGCCCAGAGGGGGTGATTTCATAATTGTGAGCTAGATCCACATTCATCAATTGATGACCTTGGTCTCTTTACTAAAAATTTATCCATTTGAAACTACAAAGGCACAAAGCCACAAACACAAACAGAAGCACAAAAACTACTCAAATTTGGGTATAAATTTCTACGTGCAAGAACACAAGAACAGAAGTACAAAGCCACAAATCTCAGATTAATTTCAACGTGCAAGAACAGAAGTACAAAGCCACAAGAACAGAAGTACAAAGCCACAAAGGCACAAAGCCACAAACACAAACAGAAGCACAAAAACTACTCAAATCAGAATCACAAGAATCCCAACTAAGAACAGAGAAATTATCAGAATCCCAATTTTTAGTTTAGGGTTTTCAAATTTCAACCAAATCAGAAATTATCAGCTAAGAACAGAGAAGAAAAATGCTACAAAACATACCTCAGCTTCAGTTACAGAGAAAAATCGAAGAAGAACAGTGGCGACGGCGAGGCGACTGGCGAGCGCGAGAGAGAACAGAGAAGGCTTCGACGCTTCGTGTGTCGTGTTCCTGCGCGAGAGAACAGAGAAGAAGAAGGCTTCAGTTCAGCGTCTCAGCGAGCGAGCAAGAACGAACGGAGAAGGAAGAAGAACAGTGGCCGGCGGTGGGTGCGTGCGAAACTGCGATTGCGAAGGCGAAATTGCGAGAGAGTGGGTGTGCGTAAGCGTAATGTGCGTTTACGAGAACGAGAGAGGGAGAGTCAGAGACACAGAGTGTGTGGTTTGGATAAGTGAACTTTGGGTATTTGGTGCAAATGAGTGTAAAATTTAGGCTATTGGTGCAATTAAAAAAATTCAGGGGTGTCAAAAAAAAATTCAAGGGTGTCAAAAAAAATTCAAGGGTGTCAAAAAAAAATTTTATAAGGTGGTAAGCAGAAATATTTTTTTTTCAGGGGTGTCAGCTGAACCCCCTCATTATACGCTGGGTCCGCCACTGGTGAGCAGATATGAAACAGGCGCATAGGATGGGTACCTGGTAAAGAAAGTCGCAAGTTGAGTTTGGAAGCTTCAATTGTTGAAGTTAGACTGTAGTTGTTTTGCAATATCTCCTTCTCCTTCTGAAGCCGTGGTGGCGAGGATGCGACAAAAGAATTTGATTGAGGTCCGACGGTGGCTCTGGATGTCTGACGGCTCTCTGGATGTCCGACTGAGGAAGAGGAAAGAGGACGATGCTTTGGTTGGGAGGATGGAGTTGAGAGTTTAGATTTGTGGTGTCAATTACAGCTTCAATCAGTAGAGATATGTCGGTTACTATAGACGGGTTTGTGGACGCAGTAGAGATATCCCCTTTTGTCAAAAAAAACTACACCCCCCACCCGCGACAGTTTTTTTTGGTACCCCAATTGTACCCCATACCCCCCAAATTGACCAAACGGACCAAAATTCTCCTAAAAAATGTTAAAAAATGAATTCATTCCTCATTCCATTATATTTCCGGAAAAAGTAATTTTTTTTCCCTAACTCTTTTTGAGGTACTTCCGGAATTCCCTGGAAATTAACCTTCCGGAAATACCGTAAAAAATGGTATTTCCGGATTTTTTTTTTGAAATTTCGTTTTAATTAATTTTTTTTTTTTTTTGCTTTTTCAGTGGCAACCAGAACAGGAAACATAGAGCGAGGCAAGCATTCAGGAACAGGACGAGGAGATGAGTAGAGTCCTTCTGGCAATAGGACCAGGTTCAGATTGAGGACTAGACAGGCCGGACACGCGTCTGAGCGTCAGAGGCGTGTCCGAGAGCGAGAGCAGGAGCATTATTATCACGAGTCTGCTGAGCCAGACGCCATGCATGTAGATGACCAGGCTGAGGCTGAGGTTGCTCAGCATGATGATGAGGCTGCTGAGCAGGTTTTATTACACCAGTTGCATGTCCACTGCGTCCACAGACTACTATAGACGGGAGAGGTAATACTTTTAATAATTTTTTTTATTTTTTAATAATTAATTACTTTTAATAATTTATTAATTTTATTTTTTTACAGGACCGGGGTAAGATTAAAGTTGCTTCTCATGGGGGAAGATATTGAAGATGAGACCTCAGCAGCACCACCCACATATAGTAGGATGGTTGCAGCAGGTGTGATCGCATCTGTTTGAGCTGGACATCACACCTCTCGGCAACATCAACCACGAGCTCATATCAGCTTTTGTGGAGAGGTGGCATTCTGAGACCAGCTCATTCCACATGTCGTGGGGGGAGATGACAATGACGTTGGACGACGTGTCCGCGTTGCTCCACTTGCCGCTCACCGGCACACTGTTGGCGCATCGGCCACATTTTGACACTACCGATGCTATTCGGGCTGGAGTTGACCTGCTGGGCATAGACCACACAGCCTGCTGGGCAGAGTGTCAGTTCAACAGGGGACCGACATTCCGATTTTCTTTCTTGACGGTCGCATACACACAAAACATGGAGCACGGTCTTCTTGATCAGGCGGCACGGTGCTATATGCTACACTTGTTGGGCAGCACCGTTTTTGCCGACAAGAGTCACACATCTGTCCCTGCCAAGTGGGTGACTCTTTTTTCTGACTTTGACCTGTGCGGCCAGTGGGCTTGGGGTCCAACTGCTCTAGCTATTCTCTACGAGCAGCTGAATGATGCTTGTTTCTGGGAGACGTCGCAGATTGGCAGATACGCTTCTCTGTTGTAGGTAATTAATTAATTATTTTTATTTCTTTTTAATTACTTTTATTTATATAATTACTTATTTATTTTTTAATTATTTTAGTGCTGGATATATGAGTATTTCCCCACCATCGTGGTGCGGAAAGACTTCGGTGCCAGTGAACTTCCACGTTGCAGCAGGTGGGGGAACAAGAAGTGTGATAGTATCAAGCTTCCGGAGTTTCGGCAGCTGCTGGATGACTTGCAGAGGGAGCAAGTCATATGGAGCCCCTGGGACGACCACAGACAGTACCTCCGGTTTCACAACATTTCATTATTCAGAGGTTGGCTGCTGGGGATGTGGTGTGCCTTATATGCCAGACAGGGTCCGTTGGCAGTTTGGATATGTCCAGCAGATTCCTCATCCACCTATTTCGGGCCCACGTCCATCTACGGAGTTCATAGTACATCAGTTGATGTTCTATCAGTCCCCAGCGCGGGCTTTCAGGGACAGCGGTCGACGGACACCCGTCCAGGGTGCTTGTGATGACGAGTACCTACCATGGTACTTGCAGGTGTCCATTCTCCTCCTGACTCCGGCTCCGCCTTCACCTCTAGCTCCGCCTTCGCCTCCAGAGGATGCATCTGTAGCTGCTGAGGATGTTGGTCCACTTCCATTAGAGTCTAGGATGGAGAGAGCAGCTAGGCATGTCCATGATGTCTATGATAGTCTTTTGGCAGTCGACGGCATTCCTGGGGATGTCTATGATAGTCTGTTGGTTGCTTTACATCTTTTGGACATTTAGTTGTATTATTTTTTGTATTTTTACTGTATTGATACTGTATTATTATTGTTTATTAGTTTAGCGAGTTTTGTTACATTTAATTATTTCGCGTAATTTTTTTTAATTTAAAAAAATATATTTTTTTAAAATTTCTGGAAATACACATATTTCCGGAAGGCAGAAATATGAGATATTTCCAGAAGCCATTTTGGCTTCCTATTTCCGGAAAACCCATATTTCTGCCTTCCGGAAATATGTGTTCCGAAAATTTTTAAAAAAAATTTTTTTAACGAAAAATTAGGAGTATTTTGGGGATTTATGGTAAAATGGGGGTATGGGGTCTAATGAGGGGGGTACAAAAAAAACTGCCCCCCTGCCCCATTATGTGAAATGATTATATTGCCCTTACAAAAATACCATGTTTATGTAAATAAAAAAATATGTACATAATTTTTTTTTTGGACGTTTGTGTATTCAGTTCACACTAATCGTTTGTAAATTCAGTTCACATATGTGCATATCTTATTTCTATGGCAATGTTCGGGGTCGTTTTCTATTTTTTTTGTTTTGAAATTTTCAAAAACCAAAACCAATTAAAATCAAAATCATAAACCAAATTCAGTTTTGACTTAAGAAATTTTCAAAAATCAAAATCAATTTTAAACATACATATAAAATTAAATATTCATCATAAACTTATCTTAATCAAAACAATATTTAACACTAGGTTTGAAATGGAATTAAAATATTACAAATATTTAATGTATTTATCTAATAATAATTGTCACGCTAAATTATGCTCTTGAGCCCCTATTTTCAAAAATTTAGACATTTAGTCATCTTATTTTAAAATTCAGACATTTGGTCCCATTATTTTAAAATATTCAGACATTTAGTTCAATCGATGATTTGGCGTTTAATTTAATTGATGAGGCTGTCATTAATTGGCGGTGGTTGGAGTGGTAGTCGGTGATGGTCAGATTGGTGATCATACGTGGATGAATGGTGATCAGCAGTGGTCAAAGTAGTGATTGATGGTGGTCGAAGTAGTGATTGATAGTGGTCGGTGGTGGTTGGAGTGATCGTCATAGTGGTGGTTGGTGGGGGTTGACGATGGTCGGTGGTGGCCGAAGTGTGGTCGGTGGTGGTTGAGGTGGTCATAGTGGTAGTCGGTGGTGGTCATATTGGTAATCATAGGTGGATTGAGGTGGCGATCAGCGATGGTGATCAAAGTAGTGGTCGACAGTTGTTGAAGTAGTGATTGATGCTGGTCAGAGTGGTGGTAGGCAGTGGTCGGAGTGGTGGTTGGTGGTGGTTAATGGTGGCCAGAGTGGTGTTCGATGGTGCCCGAAGTGGTAGTCATAATGATAGTTGTGGTGGTCAGGTAAATGATCAGAGGTGGATGAAGTGGTGATCGACGGTAGTCAAGGTGGTGGTCAACCACGGTCGAAGTAATGATTGGCTGTGGTCTGAGTGGTGGTCGACGGTGACCCGAGTGCTGACCGGTAGTGGTCAAAATGGTGGTTGGAGTAGTGGTTGGTGATCATTGGTGATGACGTGTTAGCGTTAAAGCAAAAATAGAAATTATAAAACCAAAAACCAAAAACCAAAAACTCACAACCACCCCGAACGGGCCCTACTAACCTTACGTGAGCTGAGGTTACATATGTTTAAAAATAGATTTTGTACATATGGGAATTTATTTCGCATATGTTTATGTGGACCGTGTTCACTTTTTAGCTATGTATCATCTACAAATTATAATACATAAAATTTGTTGTTGATTAGTTGTGAAATTTCATGGTCCATCATTATGATGCATATATACTAGATAAACCCTATAATTTTCATGATCGAACAGTTGACATTGCTGCATCCAAGACATAAAAGGGCCTACTATAAGGTTCCCATGACAACCATTTTCTTAAAATCTTATAATGACCACGTGTGCTAAAATTTATTTTTTCTTGAACCTCCTCCATAAGTTGCACTTATTCCTCAATAATAGAAGGTTCAACTTGTCCAAAAGCTAACATTTTCTTGGTTCCTATTAATCAAAATTAATGAATTACAAAATACATCCTTTTCCATTAAAGTACAATTTTCCATACAATAATGTCAATCCAACGTCTCTACAAGAGAAACTCATTACTTCAAAAGTCCAAAATTTCAACTGATCACTATCATCCAGTTTCCTCACACTGACGCAAGTGTGCAACTTGTCTTGCAAGTATGGGACCATCACCATCTTTTTCACTAAAACAAACAAAAAAAACACCATTTTATCACATATCTTGCATCAGCTAAACCTAACTTTTTTATTACAACTTCGATCCCTTGCAGTCACATTAGACTGGAGAGTCCTGCATTTAGTGTAAAAAACCGGAGAGAGGATATAGAGAAATAATAATGAGTGTAGAAATGACATAAAAACCCCTAAAATATAACTAAATGTAGGAACTGCAACAATTATGACTGCAGTGGATTACATTCCGTGGTACTAGAATACAATTGAAGCATCTTCAGCTACATGTTTTGAAGCAACATGTGTGTCTGTCTATGCACAAGTAGCTTCAACAGCCAAACTCTTTGGCACTCCTCCACAAGGGTCTCCAAATCTATCAGTTAATACTCCAACACTACAATTGCTTAATCCAATGCAAGCCTGTTAAAAAAACATTTGAGTCATTCTAAAATCTGAACCAAAGTGAAACATTAGCAACAGAAAAAGGAAGCCAGATAACACCTTCTCTACAATTGAGAGAGCCTTATTGCTGCTGCAGCGTCCGTGGTAGAAGTTGCCACAGGTCCCAAGTGGAGTTCCATAACTTGCAAATTTGATGGAAGAGATTACTTGATTATGATGAGGACACTTGAGAAATACTACAGGTCCAACTTTTCTTCTTGATTCTTTATGAGTTCCATAAGTCTACTGGAGGTGGATGAGATTCAGATACATGTGCACACAAACTTTCTAGCTGTTTTGTAGCAAAAGATATTTTTGTTGGATCACCTCCACTTTCCTCAAATAATACAAGAATGTTTCCACTTGGTTTCAACCAGGATCGTGGTACGTGGTATCTGCCAGATTAATTGGTGTCTCAGTAACATCATAGATAAGATTAATTTCATGTTAGAATTGAAATATTTAGAATTTCCAGGACTTAAAATGTCTGTGATGGTTTCCCACAATTCTTGAGACATTTGGATGAACTATAAGATCCTCTATAATTGCATGAGTCTGTGCAACCAGCACTTGAAGCGACATACGTAGGCCAATATCGCCCAATGCTTTGTCCGTTTACCCAAGCCTCGCCTTTTCCCAACCCCGAGAAGTCAATTGCAACCGGATTACTGCCGGACGGAGCATCAAAGTTTGTCTAGTCCAACATGTAATACATTGGTTAGTAGCAAAAAAAAAAAATTCATATAGAATCATTCACTTAGTTTTAATTGCATTATACCACTACAAGTTAAAGATAACGGCTCTGTGATAACTGATAGGTATAATTCCAAATTCCCAAATTTATCGAAAATAAGACTACCTTGTACCAAGTCAATGGTTGGTTCTTAGGGAAGGTAGACTGTGAATTCCACCTTCCAGAACTTCCACTAGACAGACCTAATTTTTCACCTTTGAGGCCAACCTGTATCAAGAAAAGTGTGCATTCTGCGACTTCAACCAAAAAGGAATAATGGAATTCAATGAACTAATGTTTACTTGAAGAAGTTAAGAAAGGAGGAAGAAAAGCATAGTCTTTAACCAACAGCTTAGGCTAACCTGATATGTCCACTTCTGAGAGGAGAAATCAAGAGTGTTACCATTCTTCAAACCTTTCAATATCACTGGACCAGTGATCCCCGCTCCCCATGTGTCGAAAAAAGCTCCATAGTTCTGATGTGTATAAGGCTCATATTAGCTTATGTACATTATAACTGCATACTATAAACCATAATCTTCTTTCATGTAAATAAATGCTTGTGTATATTATAATCTGAAAAGCTGAACCTGAAGTCCCACAGTTAAACTCAGTAAATCAATTTTGTTCTTTCCGGCAACTGGTGTAATGGGGATGTCCACATTAAGCTTAGCTTTTCCACTGTTGCCTGCTTGACTCCCTGAGAAGTTTCCAATAATATCATACATAATTATTATTCAGATATATCATCATGTGTCATTGCTTTAACTTCTATTTACCTGCAAGCTTGCCATTGATGAAAGCATGAAGGGCATGGCCAAGTGATTCAATGAGAAGGACAGTTTGAGCACCAGGATCATCTTTAAGATCAATGCTTTAAAAAGAAACACAAGAAAAGTGTTACCAAGGAGCACAGAATCATAAGTCAGAGGAATTATCTTTCACCTTAGAGGCTTGTCTTGTCTACCTTAATGAGTACCACAAGTAGTCACTTCTATCAGCTGTTGTATTTATTTGGTCAACTAGTCCAATTCTTGAGTACGAATCGGCCTTTGAAATACCTATCGGATCACTTATCCAACTCCATTTTGAACTAGAAGCTTCTAAAGAATCAATATCTTCTTTTGAAGATTCAGTTGTGAAGCTTGAAATTGCAGATGCAGAATTAATCTGCCATACAAACAGTCATCTCAATTTTTTGAGAGAATCATCGATTATTGACGCAACACGAAAATGAAGATGAGACCAACCTTAGCAGTATTAAGAACTACATTCTTGCAGTCTGGTAAGATGCTGACAGACCATGCAGGCAAGTGATACGAATTGCCACTGAAATTTACTGTTACATCAGATGTAGTGCCCACGTTAGCGAGGAAAGCAGCACATGCAGATCCTGTCTTGTAAACTGCAGCCTGGGCCCACTCAATGCAGAGAATTTCCAAGTCAAGAAACTTACAAGTTTGATTAGGTATAAAATAAGTTCATCAACAAATCCTATCCTAAGACATGGACTAGGATGTTTTAAAAACAAGACCAAAATTTTAATACAGACCACTATACCTCTATGTTTGGACCAAGAGATGTAATTGTGGGATCAGTAGCTATTAATGCTTCTTCACAAAGCTTTATGGCCTTGTGCACATCTTTAAGGTGGCCCCATTTAGGCTGTCTAATAATTCCTGCAGCAAACAGTAATATATTTTAAAAAGTAACAAAAAATTTCCCATTGTTACATATAACAAAATAAACTATACATGTAATACTGTTTATTAATCTTCTTTGATGCATATGGAAGCTAGGTTACATTCAGTTCAACTAATAACTTGTGATACATTTTTTATGTCTACAAGATTGACAATAGATATGCAATAAAGGGGATGAAATAAGTGCATACCGTACTCGTCGATTGGTGCATCATAATCATAACTTGTAGCAATGAAAGGTCCACCAGAACTTCGATCGAAGTTGGTCCCTCCATGATACTGTTTTGGAAAAAAGCAATGAAAAATGCTTTAGTATCAGCTAATACACTCTTAGTTGGGCTGATTCTTTTTTCCTTGAAGTATCATATAAAATGAACTTAAACCAGATTTCAGGTACCATATAATAATTCTGAAATGTTCCACCTCGCTGGAAAAAGCGCGCCACAGCATATGCAAGATCTTCCACTGGTCTGTAAGGGACAGCACCACCAAATGAAAGAAACCTACCATACCAAAAAATTCAACGGTTGAAAGTAAAGAAAAAGAAAGAAAATACACAATGGATCAGATCACAATTCAAGAAATATATTTCATTGAAATAACGAAATGATTTATATAGAAAAGGATGCTAACCATCCACTCCAATTCTCAGTCCACATCTTAGGCTTGGTATTAGAGTTTGGTGTGAATTGATCGCAGTAAAATCCATTGCATGTATTAATCTGTGAGTAGTTAAGGTAAAAATCAAGTAAGATGGATGTAGACAGCACACTAAGATTGCTCTTTTCAAGAACCCGGGAAATCTAGGGATCCGGATCCTCTGCTGCGCACAGCAGAGGATCCACACATGCAATCTAGTAAACCATAAACTTACAATTGGATCAGGAGCATCTGCTTGCTGGCACATGACCCAAGGAACACCTGTATCAAGAGATGTAGCCATTGTTGCTGCCCATTTGATGTATGATTTACCAGCAGAACCATAGGCTGAGTCAATGTTTCCATACTCATTTTCAATCTAGCATCAGAAAGGACAAATGTTCTCATATTAATCAATATATGAGCTAATAAAGAATCTACAAAATACCATAACTATCAATATCTGGATGTCAATATTCCTTTTGAAGACAAAAACACACACAAAATTGATGGTGTATCTAATAAAGAACCTGAGATAAAATTATAGGTCCTCCTTGTGATGCATATAGTTTCTCTTGCTTCATGAGATCAACTATCTTAGCAGTAAATCGCTTCATTTCTGCCTGAAGAGCGAAGATAAGGTTATTTTAGCGAGCAAACTCGGATTCAAGGACAACAACATGAAGCTTCGGCAGGGTGAAATGAAATTTACCTTGAATGGTTCATTGTCGGTTCTAAACTTAATCCCTGGAATGAAGTGCAGCCAAAGAGGGAAACCACTGTTGAGAAGTTAAAATCCTCAATTAGGCATGAACACCTTAGAAAAAGATAACAAAAAAGAACAAAACTTTACCCATAGTTCCATTCAGCACAAGCGTATGGACCAATCCGGAGATGCACATATAGACCTGCAGCAGCAACTGCCTTCACAAATCTCACCAAATCTTTCCTCCCATCAAATTCATACTGCCAAAATGAAAATCCATTTGATGTCACTGATTACAGTCTTTCTAATAAGGTTAACCACCAAAGATGTGTCCAGCATTTCATGGTTTCAACAAGTAGCAATTCATTCAGTTTAACAAGGACACTTATTTTTCTTTCACACATTGCATCGTCTGAACTATATGAAGCACGGACACACACACGAGACACGACACTGACACGGGCAATTAAACACCAATTTTAATTTGGAAAATGGAAGTAATTGAAGTGTCAATATCAGTGTTAGTGTCTGACACACATCTTCTTCAACTTGAAGTGTCAGTGCAGTGCTAGGATACATTAGAAAACTCAGAATTCACAAATAAAATGCAATGGTGAAAGGCAGATGAGGAGTACCTGGCCACGAAGTGGTTCGTGTAAGTTCCAGAAAACATAGGTCTCAATGACATCAAGCCCTCCATCTTTGGATTTCTGAATAAGGTCTGGCCACATCTACAAGAAACAAATTTACCCTATTTAATTAAGACAGGCAGAAATGCACATAAAGAAATAAAGAGAAAGATAGAGAAACCTGTGGAGTACTACGAGGGTAGTGAATAGAACCAGAGATCAAAACCCTGCGTTTCCCATCGATGACCAATGCTCTATGATCGTACTCCACAGTTGTGCAAAAAATCGTGGGAATACAAATGCTGAGCAACCAAAACATAAGCAACACTATCTGAGTCGCTCCCATTGCTTCTTTTTAGAGAAGGACACAAAATGAGGTTGCAATTCTAGGAAACAATTTTTGTGTTACAAATGTGTCTGTGTTTCACGTGCGTGTGAAGAAATGTTAGACAAGTAATGTTGTTTTGTGAACAGAGATAATAATAATAATAATTAAAAGTAGTTGTGAAGAAGAAGAAGAAGAAGAAGAAGAAGAAGAAGAAGAGGTGAGGTAGGAAGGGAATCAAATGGCACGACAGGTGTCAGGTGTGAATGAAGATGTTGTTGACAAAGGAAAAGGTTGTCGGTGGTGGGATTATCGTCGTCTTCCTCAGCCGGTTGTCGTGTCTTGTGTACTGTAGTTCATATTGGGTGCATTTTTTATTTAGTTAAAAGAATGGAAAGTGGGAGGGGATATGGCGTATAGTAGTGTACGGAGAAGCAATCATTGAAGGTTGGCACTAGCTTGCTTAGCAGCTTAGGAAAATAATGTGATCCTTTCCAGATTTGCCACAAAAGTTCAGGTTAGAGATGCACTTAGTGAGGGCATTATGGGTAAGTAACCTCCTGTTGTTGCAGTTGCAGACAACTTAGATAGTGGGAGATAATGCTTTTCTCTTTTTTGGTTTACAAAAGGAGAGATAAATCAGATAATGGTTCTTTGGTGTTCAATTTAGCAACCATAAATAAGCTTTGCAACAAATAAAAAATTCACATTCTACTCTGCAGACATGTTTATTGCGCTGAAGTGGGATTGGAGGGTGCTTAGCGGGCCAACTACCTCACCCGTATCTCCACCAACAATTAATACTAAGTAGGAGTACATTACAAATTGAATTGTTTTATAATTAATGAGTGAGGGATATCTTTTTTAATTCAATTAATTATTTGTAAGTTTAATGATTGCCCTTTTTTTTTTGACATATTGCCCTTTCAGTATATCGATAAAATGTATTTTCCCTGTTTCAAAATAAATGTTGTTTCAGGTTTTTTTTTTTTAAAAAAAAAAAGATAATGACTCTATAGTGTAACACCTTAAGATCACAACTAGGTGAACTTTAAGTGTTAACACAATCATAACAAATCAGAGTATAATCTGCTCATAATATTGGACCAAATTAAAACTAAAGCGGATTGAAACCACTTAACATAGCTTTGACATAAAATTTTCTCAAATACAAATCTGAAATAAGTACTTAATAGGTACCAATTCGATATACTAAACATGAATATGGTCCAACAACAAGACAATGGTTATAAAAATACATGACATTGACTATAATTCAAAGATTTAAGTCCAAAGATAAATGAGAGGGAAAATGAACGATATATCATAAAGATCTCAAAAGGATCTTCCATCAACTGGGTAGCTAAGGTACCCGCTACTTCCCCTCAATCTGCTTTGCTTTACCCTGTATATCTGAAAACACCACATAAAAACAGTGAGATTACAAATCTCAATAAGTTCTTTCGCGCCCCTCACAATTCCTCTCTCGGTGTTTTCCTTTTCTATGTCTTGTTTCTATGGCTTACCACAATCCGAAAAATCAAATCACTCAATTTCAACGGAAACCCCAATTCATATAGCTATACCGAATAATGCCAGAGCCCTAGCTTCGGGATCATGACTCCCCTCTACTAGGTGTGCTACAATGGATTTTGGGATCATCATCCCTCATGGTATTTTTTTTATTTAACTTAGACACTTAAGTCTTTTACTTGACACTTAGGTCCTTTCCACACTCGATACAACAACTACTCGGTTCATTACAAATCCTCAATTTAATTTAATTCGTAGCATCATAAAACACTTGATATATATAACTTATCATGGATTAATGATCATCGGGAAGGGTTAAGAAATGGATTGGAGAAGGATTGGAATCACAAGGAATAGCATCTGAGGTGTTTCAAAATGAGTAACAGGGGGTTAGGCCCCGTCTAGGCTCAAAAGCGCACGGTCCGGGCCTGGAGGCGCACCGAATGGGCTCCTCCACCAGATTCGTAAAATTTTCAATTTCGTGTAGTTTTCTCTATTCCGAGGGCTCCAATACTTTTCCAACACCACTCTTAACACATTAACGGTCAAAACAACATTACAAAACATCTAAACAATCAATTTTAGTCAAGAACTCACCTAGTTGTGATGAAAATCACAATACCACTAGACTTGTTGCTCTCCTCTATGCCCAACAAAACCCCAAAAACAGAATTTTTGAGACACCAACAATATCCTCACTTTCACCAAATTGAAACCTAGCTACCAATCTTTACTTCTTGATGTTCCAAATGACAACGTAGTACAAAGGAAGTGCTAATCTAACCCTATAATGAACATGCAACGAGAATCACCAAAGTTATCCCAACCCTATGAACCCTTGTGTTTTGCGAAAAAGAAGAAGAGAGGGAATAGAAGGAATCAACTGATTGTTATGGTTTTCAAGCTCTCTAATGTGAAGTTAAGAATTAGAGAAGAAGAGATGGTGAGGAACTTTCAGCTGGAAGTGTGGTTGAAGATAGGGTTTGGTTCCTATTCTTTCTTTTCTTTTCTTTTCTTTCCCTTCTCTCGAACTCTCTCCTCTCTTTTCTCACTTTCTCTCTTCTTACCTATGATTTGTGGATAAGGTAATGTGTGTGGGTTTTAGTGTGTGTTGGGTATTTGAAATGGCAACTATACCCTTACCCTTTCCCTTAATCACTAATTGATCCTAAATTTCATTAAATTATTTAGTAATTAACACACTAATGTACACAAATTTTAATTTTAGGCAATCAATTAATAAAATTATCAACCAAGCACCATTTCAAAAATAATTAAATGGTTCAAACATCAAAGTAATTAAAATAATTACTTTGGGATGTTACCCATAGCATATAACAGATAAATTAATTGATAGCGAACAGATAAGCTGGTTGATTAAATTTAAAGTGTGTGATAAAATTAGTAGTTAAACTATAAATATAAGATAGTGGACATTTGTCGTTAATGTTTAAAAATGTGAGACAATATTCATTTTATGGAGGATAAATGAGGAATTTAATTAAAGTAATAAGGGTAAAAACAAGAGGAAAAATGAAATGCTGTAAGCTATAAGTTCAATGCTACTTCAAGTAGCATCTGGAAAATATTATAAACTAAGCTATAAACTAGTTATACCAAACACAGTAGTACAGTTAAGGGATACGACACCGATTAAATTAGACTTTTAACATCAACTTTGGAGCGGTGTAGTTTTCACAAGTGTAATACGTTTGACTTTTAACACTGATTTTTCTACATCCGGTGTTAAAATATCCTTTTAGCACTTAAATAATCTCACATATTGAGGGCTTGTAAGATCCGTTATTAGTCTCTTTGGTGGGTGGTCCGTAAGTACATATGTTAGCACTTGTTGAGTCTTAAGTCCTGTCCTAACCCTAATGAGCCTGCCTAAACTTTCTCTTACAAAAAAAAAACTTCAATATATTTTAAAATCACACATCACCAAAAATATAATAAAAATAAAACTTTAGTATATTTAATTAAATAAATTACTCAACTCATGATTGTCTTCTATGCACACGGGAAGAAGAAGAATTGATGCGAATGATCGTTTGAGTGTGATTTTTTTTCTAGACATGGGGGATAATGTTAGTTTTTCAAAATTTGAACCCTAGACCTCCTTCTTGCAACTTCTTCATGTCTCTTAGCTCGCCAATTGAACTATCTTTCTTGGAACGATTGTTCAAGTGTGGTGTAGTATGGGCTGAGTGCAAAATTAGAAGTTTAGGTGTAAATTATTTTTTAGGGTATGCCAAATATTTTATTTATAGGGTGATAAGTATAATATTTTCTTTTGAGGATTAACAGTACATGACTCCCTCAAATGAGGGTAGAGCCACATCTGAGGATTTGGATCCTCTGCTGCCTCTGCACCGTGCAGCAGGCAATAGAGCCGTTAGATTTAGAGAGAGAAAATCTTCTCTCTAAATTCGATGGTTCTGCTGCCTGCTGCACGGTGCAGAGGCAGCAGAGGATTCAAACCCCACATCTGGCTACCCGCTATCTATTTTTTGGTTTAGGGGTCTTTGACTCCCTCCGGTATTCAGGAGAAAGAGACCCTGAATAATCTGGAGTTCGTTCGGGAGGTAAATAAGGTCTGACTCCAATTTATTCTATCGCCGGAAATCGAACCCGAGTACTAACTGAGTCCACCCCTTAAGATGGAGTCCATTAATCGCTTGCTAGCCGCTATCTATTGATTCGCTGTAATTAGGGGTGTCAAAATGGTCCATTTGTCCACCGGATATCCGGTCCATTCATAACAAAATCCATCCAATCCATCCATTACAAAAAAAAATTAATGGATTGGATTGAATCCATCTGTTTGATTTTGTGGATGATTGTGATCCATCCATTATATTTTCTAAATCTATTGGATTACAATAACTACAAAATCAAAATCCATTGGATAATTAATTTTTTTGAACAAATCCATTGCATAATTATAAAAATACTTTTTTTACCAAATTTTTTTTTTTAAATATATTTTTTTCCAAAAACTTTTTTTAAAAAAATTCATTCAAAAAATGTTTTTTTTTGACCAAAAATCATTCAAAAATTAATATAATATATATATAATAATAATATTATCAGCCATCAGCCCATCACCAACCACAGAAGGGCCACCGCGAACCACCGCCGGCCACCGTTCGCCGCTGCCGTCGGAACCACCGCCGGCTGCCGGAGCTCCGCCGCCGGCCGCCCCTGTCACCACCACATATATATAAATATATATTTATATATTATATTATATATATATATATATATATATATATTAACAATATTATATATACATATAGTTATATATATATATATATATATATATATATATATATATATATATTTATAAATCTAAAAAATTCAATTTTGTCAAAAAATGATAACAAATTCAATTTCTGCAAAAAAAAATATTAAAATTTTTTTTGACTCAAAAGATTTTTTTATCAAAAGATTTGTTTATATTTTAAACATATTAGTGGATGGATTGGATATCCATCCATAAAAAAATTACAAATGGATGGATTGGATGAATTTTTTTGTAAACAGATGGATTGGATTGGATTTTTTTGACACAATTTTAATGGATAAATGGATTGTCTTCAATCAATCCATTATAATCCAAATCCAAATCCAAATCCAAATCCATCCGATTTATCCATTTTGACACCCCTAGGTGTAAGGTGGCATATGTGCTATCCGTTAATAGTTTTCTTCAAGTGTGGAAAGTTTTCTTAGAATAGATTGGGATGCCCCCCTCGGCCCTCACCCTAAATATCATCATAATAAATTGGACCGTGACATGTGCAGTCATCTAACAACCTATTGACAAATTAAAAGTCTTTTTCTCTTTGAAAGCTAACAGCCAAACAAATTTAACAACCTATATTCCGTTCAAATCGTGTTTAGTAGGCAAAAATTTTAGGTAGAGGCATATTGTTCAAAATCTAGATAACTAAACACAGAGAGATGTTAGATCTTGATCTCTCTGGATCTAATGGCTCTCCAACCAGCTGCATTATACATACAGAAACTCTATATAGAGAACTGAAGCACATCCTTCTACAGTTCTACCTACGTGGGTTATCAATGATTATTTTCTTTCCTTTTTTGTACAACTTTTTTTCTTTTCCTTTTTAGAGTAGACAATAATATTTCTTAAAAAGTTATTAATTTGGCCAAATTTCGATGTAAAATAATCTATTTTTGACTTGCGCTCTATTTGGTAAAATAGAGCGAATGAGCGGATAGCGGATAAGCTAGCTGATAGCAAATGATGTGTTTGGTAAAACTAGTGGTTGAACTAATTGATAAATGTAATATGTCATAAAAGGACATATGTATTTAATTCATGATTACATTTATTTAATAAGGATAAAGAAGTAATTTATGAAAAATAAAAAGGGTAAAAATGCCAAACAAATTGAGACACTATCCGCTAGCGTTTGAAGAAACGCTACTTGAAGTAGCGTTTGAAAAAACGCTACTTGAAGTAGCGTTTGAAAAAACGCTAAGTCTTACTGAAAAATGCCAAACGCTAGTGCTTACCCAATACATGTACTCTTCATCCGCTAATTTCATCCGTTATCCGCTAGCATATGCGACGTGCCAAACGGAGCCTTAAATATATATTTTTGAAGGCATTAACTAAAATATCCTTTTTTTTTACGTGAACTAAAATATCTTTACTAAAATAGAAGTGGGTGAAACAACTAAGTAGTTGAGGAAATTTAATATTCTAAACAGAAAATTTAATGCGAGACAAAAAGAGTATATTTAAATGATATCTTTCTTGGAAATTAAAGTTAGGTATGTTTTTTTGAGAAAATTAAAGTTAGGTATTGTATCTTATAATTAGAAAATCTATTATTTGACTTCTTCATAAACAATCACAAAATAAAAAATTAATAAAATGAATTAGAAACTTCTTAAAATAAATAAAAAAAACAAAAGATAAAAGCCAAATAACATGTAGTTGTTCAATCTTCTGTTTAAATTTTCCTTTTGCAAATGAGTACATTAATTATACATATTGAGATGGCTTTTGCAACATGAAATTATAAACAAAAGGTTGAAAGTGATACAGTATTTGAACATGTAGATAATCATCAACTAATGTTATATTGGAATACAACATAGAAGTATCAAATTCTTTTTTATTACCCAGAAAACAAAAAATAAACATGGACAGAAAAGACATTCGATTTAATCTCAGTATAGTTGTTTCCTCACCAATCACCATATGAAAAATTAAGAAATGGATCAAATGTAGGATATTGACTTATTATTTATTAATATCGTTCTGAGAATTTGAAATTAAATAAAACCAATTTAAAGGTTTCTTAAATTGGTTGTGTGCTGTCACGAAGTAAAAAACAAAAGGTAATAAACTCCAAACTTGGTATAAGTGCTTAATGCACTCCATTTTAAGGGACGGACTCGGCTACTACCCGGATTCGATCTCTAGCGATGAAACAAATTGGAGTCAGACTTTACTTACCTTCCGGACGAACTCTGAATTATTCAGAGCCCATTTCCACTGAATACTGAGGGGGTCAAGACCCCGGGACAAAAAACCAAAAGTTAATAAAGACATCATGAAACTATCAAAAGAATAAAGTTGAGCAATCTGATTTTGAAACTCCAACATCTAAGAAATAGGCAACGGTTCTAAATTATGGTTCGCAATTGCAATTGCAATCTAATGGTTTTAGAGGTTTCAACGGCATTACAACCACAATTGCAGCTACATCAACCATATTTTGCTGTAATATCAAGATTCGCAATGTAACCACAACTGTGACCACAATTTAGAACCATGATAGGTAACATGAAGGAATATTCTTGATGAACAATATTCCTAATCTTTCTTAGAAATTAAAGTTAGGTATGTTTTTTTCCATAGAAATTAGGAATATTCTCGAAGAAGGTAGAGTCCAATTTCTAATATGATCTATGGTGGAGAACCCGAAAAAGGACAACTAGGCCAATAAATATTAGTTTGAAAAGTTTCTGAGAGCAGAATTACACTTTTAAGAGAAGAATAATAGCCAGGAAATAAGTAAATGTATAACAATAACTAAGAAAATAGAAGACAACACAGGAATATTGTATTGGTATTTATTGAGTTGCTATTATAGTATGGATAATATAGTTCTATGCACTTCAGTCTTAGATCAGCTGCAAGCAACAAACATATATGATTGAATAAGTACGGGTGGCAATTTCTACCCGCAAGTGGGGATCTCCGCGGGAATTGCCCCATTTGGGGTCTAGTGGGTGGAGAATTTTCCCCGTGGGAATGGGGATGGGAAAAAAACCCGCAGTCAATTCGGGGATGGGGATGGGGACTGTATCCCCCACCGTAAATATATTACATAAATGTTCTTATTATTATATGTAAAAGCATCAGTCATCGATCATCTTCCTCAAGCAAACCTTTCACCAATATCAAAATTCATTGATCACTAAGATTGCCCATGACTATGAGTTCACAGCTTTACCCACTTGTATGGTCAGATTGCTCACTCTTTCGTAGGATTCCATAACTTCCATCTTTTTGCAAATCCATATCATAAACTTCAGAATCTGCATCTCTAACTCTTCGTGAAGCATAGTTTGAAGTCCTCCTAGCATATTTTCTTCCATGGCTCCTTCCTGCAAGGGAATTACTCCCTCTGTGCGTTCTGTCATAACTATCTCTTCCTGCATACATCTCATTAGACCCATGAACATCCTTTGATACAAATCTCCTTCCATTCTCCTTCCTCCTCAATCTGCTATCACCAGAACCATCAGACCTTTCACCGTCCTTGGATAAAATTCTCCTTGCACTCCCTTTATTCCCAAATTTTCCATCAAAACTCGCCCCATTCCTGCCATCCAAAGGAGAAGAATGCTCTCCATCACCTGAACCATCAACACCCTTTGGAAAAAACTTCCTTCCATTCCCGTTCCTTCTCATTCCCCTATCAACATTCAATCCATTCCTCCCAGAATTCAAAGAAGAACGTCTCCCATCGCCGAATCGATCAGCATTCTGTGACACATACTTCCTTCCATTCGCATTCCTCCTCATTCCGCCACGAATATTCACTCCATTCCTCCCAGAATTCAAAGAAGAATAACTCTCCTCATCATGGGACCCATCAACATCCTCTGATAAATACCTCCTTTCATTCCCATTCCTCCTCTTCCCCCCATCAACATTCAATCCATTGCTCCCACCATTGAAAGGAGAACGCCTTCCATCATCGAATTGATTAACATCCTGTGACAAATACCTCCTTCCATTCCCATTCTTTCTCAATCCGCCACGAACGTTCACTCCATTCCTCTTATAATTCAAAGGAGAAGAACCCTCTGCATCATGGGACCCTTCGACATCGTCCGACAAACACCTCCTTCCATTCCCTCTCAATCCACCACGAACATTCACTCCATTCCTCCTATAATTCAAAGGAGAAGAACCCTCCCCATCATGGGACCGATCAATATCCTTTGACAAATAACTCCTTCCATTCTCATTCATTCTTAATCCATCCCGAACATTCAATCCATTCCTCTCGTAATCCAAAGGAGAATAAGATCCACCCTCACCATCATCAACATCCTCTGAACAGTATTGTTCATCACCAATGCTATCATCTTCCTGAGCATCGGGTCCCTCTAACAAGTCATCATCAGTAACCTTCCTATAAGGCTTGATACTATGAACAACCCCTTTAGGAAAGAACCTTGCAGATGGCAATTCATCAGGGGATTGAAATAATTGGGGTCCGTCCTTTTCAGTCCAAAGGTCAAATCCACCAGGTTTCTGGAACCTATCAGCCAGAACCTTGAGTTGCTCATCAGCCCTGACAGAGAACAACTTGGGGGGCTTGTCAACCACCTCCCAAGGCCTCTCCAGTTCAGACACAGCAGCCTTCAGCTCAGCTCTCTTCCTCATTTCATATATCTGCCGCTCTCGGCACAGCCGTGCCTTCATAAGCTGCTTGGCTTTCTTGGCCTGCATACGCTTCCATTGCCACTTGGACACCCCACCTGGGTATGTCCTTGGCCCTCCACCCATACGGATCAGAGTTGAAAAACGAGGTGGTTCTGCCACTTTCACAGTAAGAGACAGCACACTCTTGCTTTTGTTTTGCCATTCTATACTTGGCAAAGATTTAGAGAAAGACAGCGACAGTTGTTGTATCACATTGGGGGTTAACACATGCATTTTTGTCTTTGATATCTTCTTTTCGTGTCGGTGAATATTGTGTGTATCAAAGTAGCACCATCCAAATTTTTTCCCTTTTTTGTTGAACTTTTATCTGAAAAGCACAACAGGAAAATTCAACGGAATATGAGGTATGAAAACAAGATCATAGATAATACACAGCGGAACAGAAATAAACAACTGAGGAAATTCAAACATTGGTTAAAAAGAACCCCGAATTCCCCGCCCCAAGAACTGCAATTGGTAAACAAAAGAAACAATTCTCTCACGCTTAATCTTGTTGGTGACACTACTACAAATACAAAGGATATAAAAACGTGATAAGAAAATTCAGGACTCCTTTATATTATCTTTTCATTTCACACACGTTAAAAAGATTAAAAAAAAACCCTATGTAATAAAATTACAACCGCTCAGAAAAATGAACAAACACATGGTGAGCAGATATGAAACAGGCGCATAGGATGGGTGCCTGGTAAAGAAAGTCGCAAGTTGAGTTTGGAAGCTTCAATTGTTGAAGTAAGACTGTAGTTGTTTTGCAATATCTCCTTCTCCTTCTGAAGCCGTGGTGGCGAGGATGCGACAAAAGAATTTGATTGAGGTCCGACGGTGGCTCTGGATGTCTGACGGCTCTCTGGAAGTCCGACTGAGGAAGAGGAAAGAGGACGATGCTTTGGTTGGGAGGATGGAGTTGAGAGTTTAGAGTTGTGGTGTCAATTACAGCTTCAATCAGTAACTGATATATCTCTACGTTCATCAAAGGTGCACCCACTACAACCCCCTCCCCCCTTTTGTAAAAAAAAAACTACACCCCCCACCCCGGCAGTTTTTTTGGGTACCCCCCATTGTACCCCATACCCCCAAATTGATCAAACGGACCAAAATACCCCTAAAAAAATGTTAAAAAACGAATTCATTCCTCATTCCATCATATTTCCGGAAAAAGTAAATTTTTTCCCCAAGTCTTTTTGAGGTATTTCCGGAATTCCCTAGAAATTAACCTCCCGGAAATACCGTAAAAAATGGTATTTCTGGATTTTTTTTTGAAATTTCGTTTTAATCAATTTTTTTTTATTTTTTCAGTGGCAACCAGAACAGGAAACAGAGAGCGATGCGAGCATTCAGGAACAGGACGAGGAGATGAGCAGAGTCCTTCTGGCAGTAGGATCAGGTTCAGATTGAGGACTAGACAGGCCGGACACGCGTCTGAGCGTCAGAGGCGTGCCCGAGAGCGAGAGCAGGAGCATTATTATCACGAGTCTGCTGAGCCAGACGCCATGCATGTAGATGACCAGGCTGAGGCTGAGGTTGCTCAGCATGATGATGAGGCTGCTGAGTGTTGCGTTAAAAACACACTTCGAGCAAGTGCACTCTACCGCGGAAGTTGTATAAAAGATTATCGTGTCCATAGGGATTAATTAGCAAGTACCAAACTAATCGAGATTATTTATTATTTAGATGAACAAATATTTGAATTGTAATGGAACAAATAAAAAAGAAATAAATAACAATAATAAAATGCAAGAATTAATTCAATGGAGAGAGGTCTAGGGTCACAGTTTCACTTGCAGGCTTTGATCCCCCATGTCTAATTCTACCCGAATTCCTTTATTTTATTTAATTACCAATCCCTTTACTAAAACTATTAATCCGTTTGGTCATTCGCGATTAATATTCTTTTTCCTAAACTAACCATTGTTTGGTCATGCAATAATTTAAATTTAAGAAAAGCATAAAGAGCAAAAAGGTTGAATGATTGGAAGACTAAATTAAAGTTTGGTCATGCATTAATTTTAGCCCCAATTATCCTATAGGTCCACCAACTAGTTGCAGTACGGTCGGTGATCAACTAATTGATTATGAACATGCATAGGGTAGCTAATCCTAATTATGTGATAAAAACAATAGGACAATGTTAATTGAAATAAAAATTGGAATTCAAACCAGAAATTAGAACATAAAAAGGTCTCTAAACATGCAAGATCCACCTAAGACCCTAGAAGAGGATTTAGCTATCCATTGTGTTCGAGAACAATAAAAAAATTAGGAGTCATAAATTACAGAGATAAAAATAACCCGGAATAGAGAAATTTCTGATCCTGAAAATTTAGTCTCATTTTTCTGCTCCTGACCTCTCTCATAGTGTCAAGAACGGGTACTCA
Source organism: Astragalus membranaceus (assembly GCA_039519185.1). NCBI lineage: Eukaryota > Viridiplantae > Streptophyta > Magnoliopsida > Fabales > Fabaceae > Astragalus > Astragalus membranaceus. The sequence goes on from CM076846.1 coordinate 218,329,826, forward strand.
AAACTCCATCTCTCCAAGCCGTCGCTACTGTTGGTCCTTCTTCTTTTTCTTGTGCGGCACTTTTTCTTTCCCAATGTGCGGCACTTTTTCTTTCCCAATGTGCGGCTTCTCTTTTTATATTGTTGTTGGTCTAGGGTTGTGTGATTCAAGTTGAATTCATCATCTCTTGCTTTTCTCTTCACGTGGGCCGTATGTCTTCTCATGCCCTTTTCTTCTTTTCATTAAGGGTTTTGCTTTTCCCACACCCCCTCCTACTCTTTCACACCCCTTAACAAATTTTATTCCAAAAATAACCTCGCGTGAGACGCTGCGAGGACGTGTTTTATGACTGTTCGAACGACCTTGTTCGAACAGGTTCGCATGACCTCATGCGAACAGTTTAAAAACGCCCAAAAGGGTGTGAAGTCAAAATTTAACACACTCGAACGATGTCGTTCGAATGTGTTCGAACGAGGTCATGCGAACAGGTTTGCATGACCTCATGCGAACAGGTGAAAAACGCCCAAAAGGGTGTGAAGTCAAAATTTAACACACTCGAACGATGTCATTCGAACCTGTTCGAATGCCCGTGTTCGAACAGGTGAAAATTCGTGAAAAAAAAGAGGTTTGACCTGGCCTTTTGGTCTTTTCACACCCTTATGGGGTGTGTTTCGAGTAGGAGGGGGTGTGGGAAAAGCAATACCCTTCATTAAAAGGACTAGGCTTAATGCCTTATTTCCAGCCCAACTCTTTTATGCCAAATTATAATGGTTTTTTTTTTTACCCCCATCACCTCCCTATCTGCCCCCACCGACCCTGCAAAAAGACGCAATTGCCCTTCACAAAAATTAAAAATCCCGAACGTATCCTGATTTCAATTTTTTTTGGAAATCGGATTTAGGTAAATCCGATTTCCACTAAAAATTTTAAAAATTAAAATCGGATTTAGGTAAATCCGATTTCCTCTAAAAATTTTAAAAAACTAAAATCGGATTTATTTAAGATGGGGTAGATCCGCTTTGAAAAATAACAAATCGGATTTACCTTAAGTGGGGGTAAATCCGATTTGTTATTTTTAAAAGCGGATTTACCCCCATATAAGGTAAATCCGCTTTTAAAAATAACCAAAGCGGATTTGCCTTATGTGGGGGTAAATCCGCTTTGTTAACCTAATTAATAAATAAATAAATCAGTTAAAATTTTAGATACAAATTTCGACCGTCTTTTGGTTCTGTTTAGTGTGTAGTTCGTTAACACGTGACGATATTGTACGTCGGGAGAATAATTTAGGCTAAAAAATCAGTTTCGGGCAACCTACTCAAATTGTAATGAAACCACATTCTTTATTAATTTTTTTAAATTTTCATAATCTCCTCAAGAAGGGAATTCTTTCAGGGCTGGGGACCTCAAAATCCCAAATTCCATCGTTTACTATTTTTTATTAATTTTTTAAAATTTTCATAATCTCCAAAAAATCTGAAAAAATTTGCATAACCTTATTTTGGTTTTATTAGATTTTTAGTGGTGTTTTTATAATTTTTGGATTAGTTTTGGGTGTTTAACGGATTTTTAGTAGCATTTTATAACCTTTTTTAAAAAATTAAATAAAAAACAATTTTTTTTAATAACAAAATCGGATTTACCTTAGGTGGGATAAATCCGATTTTCTTTTTTTAGGGAAATCGGATTTACCTTAGGTGGGATAAATCCGATTTTCTCTTTTTTTAGGGAAATCAGATTTATGTGCCCACCAAGTAAATCCGATTTCCAAAATAACAAAGCGGATTTACCTTCAGCTAAGGTAAATCCGCTTTGTTATTTTTGAAATCGGATTTACCCCCATCTGAGGTAAATCCGACTTTAAAAATAACAAAGCGGATTTACCTTAGATGAAGGTAAATCCGAGCGAATTACAAGTTGGGCAGGGGTATTTTCGGGTTTTAGCAATTTGATAGGGGTAGATGGGAGTTGATGGGGGTACAAAAAAAAGCTCAATTATAATACAATGTGATGTTTCAATGCAGCTTAGGACTTGCACACCTCAATTAGGAATGAGTGAAATCACTAGGCTTGATTTGATACACATGTAGTCATCTTTTGTTACCGAAGTCACGTGAAAAATTGGCAAAAATGAGTTCTTGTGCTAATGACACCCCCATTTTGATTTAAACAACTCATTGCAACATTTTCTTCATGTATCTTCTTTCCTACAAAATAAAGAGCAAAGTAAGTCATTTATGTATTTAATTGGTAATAATTGCCCTAAAAGTGGCCCAAAGATATCTCTAAAAATGCACTAAATTTAAGTTTATCACTGAGCAGGTTTTATTACACCGGTTGCATGTCCATTGCGTCCACAGACTACTATAGACGGGAGAGGTAATACTTTTAATAATTTTTTATTTTTTAATAATTAATTACTTTTATTTTTTTACAGGACCGGGGTAAGATTAAAGTTGCTTCTCATGGGGGAAGATACTGAAGATGAGACCTCAGCAGCACCACCCACATATAGCAGGATGGTTGCAGCAGGCGCATCTATTTGAGTTGGACATCACACCTCTCGGCAACATCAACCACGAGCTCATATCAGGTTTTATGGAGAGGTGGCATTCTGAGACCAGCTCATTCCACATGCTGTGGGGGGGGGAGATGACAGTGACGTTGGACGACGTGTCCGTGTTGCTCCACTTACCGCTCACCGGCACACCGTTGGCGCATCGCCACATTTTGACACTGCCGATGCTATTCGGGCTGGAGTTGACCTGCTGGGCATAGACCACACAGCCTGCTGGGCAGAGTGTCAGTTCAACAGGGGACCGACATTCTGATTTTCTTTCTTGATGGCCGCATACACACAAAACATGGAGCACGGTCTTCTTGATCAGGCGACACGGTGCTATCTGGTACACTTGTTGGGCAGCACCATTTCTGCCGACAAGATTCACACATCTGTCCCTGTCAAGTGGGTGACTCTTATTTCTGACTTTGACATGTGCGGCCAGTGGGCTTGGAGTCCAGCTGTTCTAGCTATTCTCTACGAGCAGCTGAATGATGCTTGTTTCTGGGATACGTCGCAGATTGGCGGATACGCTTCTCTACTGCAGGTAATTAATTAATTAATTATTTTTAATTACTTTTATTTATATAATTACTTATTTATTTTTTTAATTATTTTAGTGCTGGATATATGAGTATTTCCCCACCATCGTGGTGTGGAAATACTTCGGTGCCAGTGAACTTCCACGTTGCAGTAGGTGGGCGAACAAGAAGTGCGATAGTATCAAGCTTCCGGAGTTTCGGCAGCTGCTGGATGACTTTCAGAGGGACCAGGTCATATGGAGCCCCTGGGACGACCACAGACAGTACCTCCGGTTTCACAACATTTCAATATTCAGAGGTTGGCTGCTGTGGGGGGATGTGGTTGTGCCTTATATTCCAGACAGGGTCCGTTGACAGTTTGGATATGTCCAGCAGATTCCTCATCCACCTATTTCGGGCCCACGTCCATCTACGGAGTTCATAGTACATCAGCTGATGTTCTATCAGTCCCCAGCGCGGGCTTTCAGGGACGGACACCCGTCCAGGGTGCTTGTGATGACGAGTACCTACCATGGTACTTGCAGGTGTCCATTCCCCGCCTGACTCCGGCTCCGCCTTCACCTCCAGCTCCGCCTTCGCCTCCAGAGGATGCACCTGCAGCTGCTGAGGATGCACCTGCAGCTGCTGAGGATGTTGGTCCACTTCCCTTAGAGTCCAGGATGGAGAGAGAAGCTAGGCATGTCCAGGATGTCTATGATAGTCTTTTGGCAGTCGACGGCATTCTTGGGGATGTCTATGATAGTCTGTTGGCTGCTTTACAACTTTTGGACATTTAGTTGTATTATTTTTTGTATTTTTACTGTATTGATACTGTATTATTATTGTTTATTAGTTTAGCGAGTTTCGTTACATTTAATATTTCGTGTAATTTTTTTTAATTTAAAAAAAATATATTTTTTTAAAATTTCCGGAAATAAACATATTTCCGGAAGGCAGAAATATGAGGTATTTCCGGAAGGCAGAAATATGAGGTATTTCCGGAAAACCCATATTTCCACCTTCCGAAAATATGTGTATTTCCGGAAATTTTTAAAAATATTTTTTTTAACGAAAAATTAGGGGTATTTTAGGGATTTATGGTAAAATGGGGGTATGGGGTCTAATGGGGGGGGGGGGGAAAAAAAAACTGTCCCCCCCCCCCCATTATGTGAAATGATTATATTGCCCTTACAAAAATACCATGTTTATGTAAATAAAAAAATATGTACATAATTTTTTTTGGACGTTTGTGTATTCAGTTCACACTAGCCATGGCAACAGGGCGGGTTTGGCATTCCCCGTCCCCGCCCCTACCTCTATCGGGGTCGGGTTTTGCATCCCCCAACCCCGTCCCAAACGGGGACGGGTTCCCCACGGGTACCCGTTTCCGCCACAATTTATAGGAAAAATAAAAAAATATATTTATAATAATTAATAAAATAAAATAATAATAATTATACAATGATAAAATAAAGTTAAAAGTATTAAAATAGATTTTTCTATAGGAAATAGATCAAAATTTAAAATAAACAAAATTTATGAAACAAAATGAATGAGTAAATATGCATATAATAAAATAAAATAATTAATTTATGTTTTGTCGAGCGGGTTCGGGGCGGGGACGGGGTGGGTATCGACATCCCCGAACCCAACCCCGTCCCCAGTCAAAGCGGGTTTTCCCCGTCAAACTCGGGGCGGGGTCGGGTGGGTACCCGCGGGTTCGGGTTATATTGTCATGCCTAGTTCACACTAATCGTTTGTAAATTCAGTTTACAGACGTGCATATCTTATTTCTATGGCAATGTTCAGGGTCGTTTTCTATTTTTTTTTGTTTTGAAATTTTCAAAAACCAAAACCAATTTTTGTTTTGAGTTTCAAAAATTTCAAAACCCAAAACCAAAATCAGTTTTGACTTAAGAAATTTTCAAAAATCAAAATCAATTTTAAACATAAATATAAAAATAAATATTCATCATAAACTTATCTTAATCAAAACAATATTTAACACTAGGTTTGAAATGGATTTAAAATATTACAAATATTTAATGTATTTATCTAATAATAATTGTCATGCTAAATTATGCTTTTGAGCCCCTATTTTCAAAAATTTAGACATTTAGTCATCTTATTTTAAAACTCAGACATTTGGTCCCCTTATTTTAAAATATTCAAACATTTAGTCCAATCGATGATTTGGCGTTTAATTTAGGCTAAAGTGCTCCCGGGGTCCCTTATACTTATTTAAAGTAACGAATTAGTCATTTATCTTTTTTTTTGTCCCAAATAAGTCCTTTATCTTTCAAGTTTTTGACACATAAATTCTTTTCCGTTAACAGTGCTGATTTATGTGTCAAACAAAAGGATTTATGTGTTAAAAATTTGAAACATAAAGGACTGATTTGGGACAGAAAAGGATTTATGTGTCAAAAATTTAAAACATAAAGGACTGATTTGGGACAAAAAAAGATAAAGGACCAAATCGTTACTTTAAATAAAGATAAGGGACCCCAGGAGCACTTTAGCCTTTAATTTAATTGATGAGGCTGTCATTAATTGGCGGTGGTTGGAGTGGTAGTCGGTGATGGTCAGATTGGTGATCATACGTGGATGAAGTGGTGATCAGCGGTGGTCAAAGTAGTGATTGATGGTGGTCGAAGTAGTGATTGATAGTGGTCGGTGGTGGTTGGAGTGATCGTCATAGTGGTGGTTGGTGGGGGTTGACGATGGTCGGTGGTGGTTGAGGTGGTTGGCGGTGGTCATAGTGGTAGTCGGTGGTGGTCATATTGGTAATCATAGGTGGATTGAGGTGGCGATCAACAATGGTCAAAGTAGTGGTCGACGGTTGTTGAAGTCGTGATTGATGCTGGTCAGAGTGGTGGTAGGCAGTGGTCGGAGTGGTGGTTGGTGGTGGTTAACGGTGGCCAGAGTGGTGTTCGGTGGTGCCCGAAGTGGTGTTCGGTGGTGGTTGAAGTGGTAGTCATAATGATAGTTGGTGGTGGTCAGGTAAATGATCAGAGGTGGATGAAGTGGTGATCGACGGTAGTCAAGGTGGTGGTCAACCACGGTCGAAGTAATGGTTGACTGTGGTCTGAGTGGTGGTCGGCGGTGACCCGAGTGCTGACCGGTAGTGGTCAAAATGGTGGTTGGAGTAGTGGTTGGTGATCATTGGTGATGACGTGTTAGCGTTACAGCAAAAATAGAAATTATAAAACCAAAAACCAAAAACTCACAACCACCCCGAACGGGCCCTACTAACCTTACGTGAGCTGAGGTTGCATATGTTTAAAAATAGGTTTTGTACATATGGGAACTTATTTCGCGTATGTTTATGTGGACCGTGTTCACCTACATTCAAATCTTGTTTATGAACTTATGTGAACTCGGTTTACACATATTTATGTCTAATTTCTAAACGCTCGGTATAAGTTTTGAACATGTGAGTTCACACAAACCTATGTGAACAGAGTTCACATTCATTCACCCATTATAAGTTCTGAACATGTGTGAACTAAGTTCACACAAACGTATGTGAACTGACCAAACACTTTTTTTTAAATACTAACCAAACACTTTTTTTTTTTAAAAAATACCTAGGAATCAAATTCCCGTCTTTATATTTCGAAGTAAGTTATTCCTAGGAAGTATTTTTTACTCTGTGAAACAAATGCCCCCCAAATACTTCCATATCTCAAATGAAAGACAAATGTGTGTTTTTTATACGGAGTTGTTTTTGTTTTTAAAACTAACCAACAATTCCAACGCAGTTTTCATAATTTCCTTACCTCAATTTTTTTTGTAACAAAAGTGGGCAATTGCCCGAAAACAACAAAACAAAATTAACGAGTCCTAATGTCTCGAGGCACAGACGCTTCGAACATGTCATCAAAAACTGTGTTCCATTCCTTCCAAGTATGCCTTATGGCCACCTCCCAGTCACCAACCAGGAGTCTCCGTATACGCTTAACAATCGTGGGAGTGTCCTTTGCATCTCTATCTTCTCTGAGTAGCATGACTACGAGAGTCTTATAGTCGCTCTCAATCACCAACTTTGCAATGCCAAATTGTCACGCCTTTTCTATTTTCCTTACCTAAATTTATTTTGTTATAATTATTGATTTCTTGTTATAAGTTTTGATAGCATGTCCTAGAGAAGACAATAGAGTTGTACAGTACCACACGACATTAGGAGGGCATATTCCAATCTGCAATGCTTCACTTCCTTCGTTTTCTCCATTCTCGCACCCAACCATATCTATCCTTTATATGAGTGGGTCTACTTTTCAGCCGCAAAACACACTATTCATCAATATTTATCACTATTCATCAACGTAAAGCGGCAAATCCACAAACAAATCGTGTGTTTTGTACACTGTTCATCAATTTTCGATCACTGTTTATCAATCCTTTATACCTCCCCAAAAGCTCATGTTTATCCTTTTTTTTCATTTACCACTTAGATTGTACCAATCCCAAATACATGGCCCACCACTACAAGAATAATTGATTTTTCCGGCCAGGACTTTCCGGCGGATTTTAGGATTTACCGGCGGATTTTATCCGCCGAAACATTACCGGCGGATTGGTTGGATTTTCCGGCGGTTTTTTTCCTCCACAACATTTCCGGCGGATTTTTAGGTATTTCCGGCGGATTTTATGTTTACGATTTTTTAAAAAAAAAACAAAATCCGCCGGTAAGGTCATTTCCGGCGGATCGTTAAAAAAAGCGCGAAATTTGAAAATCCGCCGAAAATGCATAGAATTCCGCTGAAAATGACAACCCGACTAAAATCCGCCGGAAACGTCATTTCCGGCGGATAGTTTTGAAAAATGCGGGAGATTTAATTTTAAAAAATCCGTCGGTAAGCCTTTAAAATCCGCCGGAAACTCCCTGATCCGCCGAAAACATATTAAATCCTCCGGTAGATGACATTTGTGGCGGATTTGTGAATATTTGACCATTTCGTTTCCCTTCTTCCTATCTTCCTATATAAATCTCTTCTCCACACTTCTTCTTCACACCCCTACGAATTCTCTTCTTCTCTCTACTAAATCTCTTCTTGAAATTCCTCTCTTCCTCCCTACGAATTCTCTTCTTCTCTCTACTAATTCTCTTCCTCTCTTTGGCAAATTTCTTTAATCTATGGTATGTTTGTAACATGAGTTAATAGTTTTAGTTTATGAATTATTTTATAATATGAGTTAGTTACTAATTGTGGTGTTGTTTGTTTAGGTATTGTTTGAGTTTGGTTTCCTCTTTTTTCCTCTTTGTTTGAGTTGGGGATACGCTTCAAGTCAGAGCCATCTCTTCACTACGGTTAGTTATCAAAGTCATTAGTTGGTATAAAATGTTATTGATTTTATTAGTTTATAAAATATTATAATATATTAATATTAATATTATAATATATTAGTTTATAAAAAATAAAGTAATTAATATATCAATATATATCAAAAAGTAATATTTGATAGTTTATTTCATTTACTTTGTAATTGATAGTTTATTTGATAGTAATTGATAGTTTATTGATATATCAAAATAAAGTAATTAATATATCAATATATATATATATATATATATATATATATATATATATATATATATATATGGATTTTTTGTTTTTAGTGTCTCAAAATTTTTTACCAACTTTTGGTCACCATAAAATTTAGATTTTTTATTTTAGTCCTTGATGACTTTTAATAACGCTTATAAAATGTCATAACAACGTTATTAAAAGTCATGAAGCGATATATTAAAGTCATGAGGGACTAAAAACCAAAAAACCCGAATTTATTTGATAGTAATTAATATATCAATATATATCAAAAAGTAATATTTGATAGTTTATTTCATTTACATCGTAGTGTAGTACATAGATCTTGAAATTATGGATCACAGTTGGATGTATGATCGATTGTTTCCTGGAAGATCCGGTTTAAAGCGACGTTTTGTAGAAGGAGTAGAAGAGTTTATTTTTTGTGCTAAGTGTCATGAAGAATTTGCGCGACAAGGCGGGATTAGATGCTTGTGCTTGAAATGTTCATTTCGATTTATAAAAAATGAAGAAGAAGTTAGATTTGATTTGTACAATAATGAGTTTAGGCCAAATTATTGGATATGGAGTCGTCACGGGGAAGTAGGACCAGGGGTAGCTGCAGTTCCTGCTTTTAATGTTCCTGTTGAAGTAGTAGCTCCCACATCAAGTAGTTATCCAGCGACGACTACGACATCTGCAGGCCAAATTATACAACCGTTAGATGTTTATCAGGGAATGATATCTGACGCTGTTGGAGTAAATTTGAATTTTGAAGAACCAGAATATGATGTTGAAGAAGTTCCAAATGAGGAAGCTCAAAGGTTTTACATGTATTTGAGTGAGACAAATAAACCATTATTTGAAGGATCTAAAGACTCAAAATTATCAATGTGTGTTCAGTTGTTGGGTCTTAAGTCTCAATTTAATGTTGCTGAGTTGTGCATGGAATATATGACCAAAATGATGTTGGATGCAACCCCCATTAGAGGGCTTTTGCCGCAAAGTTATTATGAAGCTAAAAGACTGGTATCGAAGCTTGGCTTAAAATCTAAAAGAATTGATTGTTGTGTGTCTGGTTGCATGCTCTATTATAACAATGAGTTTGGCATAAATGATGGAGAGTTGTCGGAATGCAAGTTGTGTGGAGAGCCACGCTATCGTGTCAGTAGGAAAGGGATGAGAAGAGGCAAATCGGTTCCATGAAAAGCAATGTTCTATCTGCCGCTTATACCATGGCTACAGAGGATGTTTACTTCAATGGAGACCGCGGGTAAAATGACGTGGCACCATCAAAATAGAAATAATTCTGGTACCGAGACATTCTAGGGCCTTTATAACTTAAAAACAGACAGTATAACCAGCAATTCAGTCCATATTCCAGCGAAAGCATTAAAATCAACAATCCATAAAATACACATATATTTTTAGAAAAATCGTAACACGCTATTTTCCCGAAAACGGTTTTCGACTCAATAAAATGTCTCAAACCCAGATTTTTGTATAGGGACCAAAATGAAATCCATTCAGAATATTGAAATATCCCTAATCGTGAGAAAAACTCACCGGTTTGACGAATCCCCGAGAAATTACGCCGGAGCCCGAACGATCGGACCGTAACCACTCGAACAATCTCCGCAATCGTCCAAACCGTTTCCGAACGAAATCTCCAACTCTGTCCACTTCGAACCAGCAACCCTCTATACCCTTAGGTTATCCTCAAACTCGAAATGTAGCTTGCATTTAAGCTCCAGAGTGGAACTTGGCTTTCTTTGAACCCTCTACAAGCTTCCTAAGGCTTCAACTCCATTTTTGGCTAAGTGGAACTTGGAAGCTTCACAAATGGTGAACTGCTGGAAGTGGTGAATGAGGTGATGAAATTGATATGATTGAGAAGAGAATCGAAAATGGAAGAGATTGGTGCAAGGGAAGCTTACATGCATTGAGGTGATGATGACTTCCTCCTCTCCCTCTCCTTCTTCCACTTCGCCTCCTTTCCCCCTTTCCTTTCTTCTATTCTGATTTTAGTAGCTGGTAAGAAATGAGAGAGTGGGAGTTCACTTGGGGTAAGGGTCTGATGTGTTTAAAAAGAGGGGAAATGACCAAATTGCCCTTACTTACCTAAACTCTCATTTAACTTCTCATTAACTCTCCTTTCTTTCACTTTCAAATTCTGAATCTTGTTAAATGAGAGGATATGGAAGTGAGGAAATGTTTGACCAGCTGAGGGTTTAATGAAGCCAAATTACCAAAATGCCCTTAATTCAAATTTCACTTAAGCTTTCAATTCCAATCAAACAACTAATCTCAAATGCCCATCCACCTATCATTAGACTGTAACACCCTGGTATTTCTCGAATAATTCAAATCGAATCCTAAAAATTTAGGTATGTTACAAATACGAACACCATTTATAGTGGTCGGAGGCTACCGTTCAGGTAAATATGCTTTTGATTGTTTCAGATTCAGATTTCCATTTCTATTTGGGTGAAATTCAATTATGGTTTGTTCTATTGTTTTTGCAATTTGTTCTTTTTGGCTTCTTATGCTCCTGTATCTCTATTCTTAGCCCTGATTTCTTCGTAAGCTTCCTGTTTCGGATTTTTTATTCACTAGTTCTTACTCACTCTCTTTGAAGACTCTCAGTGAAGGTATCAACAAAACCCCTGCTTTTTTTTCTTTTCTCTTATTGAGTGTCTTGTGTTTGTAATTTAATGTTTGATACTCATTTCTATTATAACTTATGGGGGCTCTATTTTGATTACCAGGTGTTTAGAATTGATGTCCAGGAAGTGGCATGTACACATCTGCTATACTAGGATTTTTCATTTTGTATTTATCAGTGTGTATTATATACAAAAGCGTGACACATCTGCAAGTGACAAAGTTATGTTGCTCATTTTGTACTCATGGAGTTATTTAACTTATTAACTTATTGTAACAAATGTAGGATAAATGACAAGAAGGTTTGATACAATTAACGACATCAATGGACACAAGCAGACTTGGAAACTTGCCGTGCGAGTGACTAATCTGTGGACGGTTGTGAACAAGTCTAAACAAGAACAGGGTGAGTTGCTCATCATGGATGCAAAGGTATAACAAGTTAGTTAACAAATAACTTCATATGGCAATGCAGAAACCTCAGTTCTCACTTTTAAATTCCATTTTTAATTATAGGGGGACAAGATCCAGGTTATTGTGCCTAGGGATGAAACTGGAACATGGAATCCTCAATTGCAAGAGTCGAATACATACTTTATGCAGAATTACAGAATTTTAGACTCAGAAAATGATTTACCCTTGGATGTGGCCATCCATACAAATTGGTCATCAATGGTGGCACAAGCCTTAGACAATCATTTTGAGATTCAGCTAACTCTAATTAATTTTGGATAGGCAATTTTTTATGGGTTAAAGGTATGTTTCGTCCCTGCAAATATCACAATAATTCAGTTTCGTCCCTGTAAAAAAAAGGTTTTAAAACAGCCCTTGCAATTACCAAACGCTTCTAGTTTCGTCCCTGCTGTTAACTTTCCATCCAAAAAACTAACAGTTGCCACGTCATCAACCCTTGCCCAAAAAAAAGTTTTAAAACAACACTTGCAATTACCAAACGCTTCTAGTTTCGTCCCTGCTATTAACTATTCATCATCTTCAACCTCTTGATTGTCTTCTTCAAACCCAAATCCCATCAAATCTCCTTATTTCCTTACACAAAATCTCATTCTCACCACAAACACCAAATAATGACATTTTATATTGAGTCAATATATATATAACATTATAATGAAAGCAACAAAGATATTATTATAATATTTATATATTTACTTATGAGTTAACTTGTTATGCCTCAATATCATTTAAATAGCATAGAGCCCAATATTTATAAATAATCAATGGAACCTAGCATAATAATATCATTGAATTGATAACTATATATGCCCATTATTACAAACTGAGAAATAGTTTGGGAACTAGATAAATCAATGGAATAGTTAAAAGGTTAGATGAAACCAATTCCAAAGGTAAGCAACATAATTGCAATGGAGAATGATGTGTGCAGATGATTCACCATAGTTTGCAAACATAAATGATGATAGATCTTCCATAAATTAGAATGTCATCATATGGGATGTTTTATGAATCCATTTCCAAAAGAATGTGTTGAAATCTAGAGATAGGAAATAGTTGCATTCCAAATAAGCTTACACCAAATACTTGCTTAGGCGGAATCAAATTGAGATAATCAAGTTCTAGAGCTAATTAACCATAATGATTGCCATTCTAGATATCTCTACAACGGAACGAACAAATGAATGATAAAGTCTTCTATCTCATAAACTAGGTCTAGGAATTTCTCTGATAAAACCGAAGGAATGACACACAGCACCAGAAGAATCAAGATTATTGTGAATATGGGTGGGCAGTAAAGTGGATCATAATATTATAATAACAATATTACAAATTACAAATGTTAACATTACAATATAGTGAATCATAATCTTTCAATTAATACATTATTGAAAAGCTAGACTGAGTTTGGTCTCTATACAAATGTTAACTTGATGTGTCTAGGGTCCTTTGCGCTTTGGACTAGGATATTTATGTCGCTAGATATATCTCATTTGGCAATCACCACAAACACCAAATCTCATTCTCACCACAAACACCAACCTGTTGTGAGAATGAGATTTTGTGTCATTATTTGGTGTTTGTGGTGAGAATGAGATTTTGTGTAAGGAAATAAGGAGATTTGATGGGATTTGGGTTTGAAGAAGACAATCAAGAGGTTGAAGATGATGAATAGTTAATAGCAGGGACGAAACTAGAAGCGTTTGGTAATTGCAAGGGTTGTTTTAAAACTTTTTTTTGGGCAAGGGTTGATGACGTGGCAACTGTTAGTTTTTTGGATGGAAAGTTAACAGCAAGGACGAAACTAGAAGCGTTTGGTAATTGCAAGGGCTGTTTTAAAACTTTTTTTTTTACAGGGACGAAACTGGATTATTGTGATATTTGCAGGGACGAAACATACCTTTAACCCATTTTTTATATTCCCATTTTTGTTAGTTTGTATTTGTGTGGCATACAATCATTTTGATTTCTTCCATCTCTGGGGTTCTTTTTTCCTTCTTATAGGCCACATGCTTTCATGATGGTCACCCATTGACATTAAGCTACGGGTGCTTCTTACATAGTTGATGAAATTGTAAGTATTCTTGAGTAAGATACATTCCAGCATTATATTGATGTTAGAAGATGTATTCTTTTTTATGAATGTTTGAATTAAAATTTTCACCTTTTCATGTTTTATGGCATGACCAAGACTCAGAACAATGCTGTCTATAGAGTTATAGACCCCAAAAATTACAACAAACCACTAACATAAATAGATATAAACTACCCTTTTTGAGTTGTATTGCTGTCAAAAGACTCAAAACCAGTTATTTTCAATATGAGAAAAAATGAAACTTCCATTGTTTTCAAAATTGTGTCATTATGATCTGAACCTGTTAAACCTTGGAGGTGGGCAACATATGGCCACCACCATGAGGTAGAACTCCAAGGTTTCAAGATTACTAAGGACTTTCACCTTTCAAGGTATGTTGGATGTGTAAATAATCATCTTTTCCTTCATCCAATATACTATATTTGTTCCATTGTCCGTTTGTCCGTTTGAAACCATATGATACTACTTCCTTTAGTGTGTTAACATTTCTGAATGTTTCTTGAGTGGTATTTTCTCTTATAGCATTTAACTTGTGCTCCTTCTACTTTTGCAGATATCAACCAATATGGGTTTCACGGTAATGTTGAAAGTGCAAAATAGCATCTTTTTCTTTCACCATAATCAGTTTGAAACCATATTATATTAAGTTTTTGTGTGTTTCATGTATAGCATTTATTCATTTACATTTCTTTCATTAGTTCCTTGGCAGTTTTTTTTACCCCCATTATACCCCATACCCCCCAAATTGACCAAACGGACCAAAATACCCCTAAATAATGTTAAAAAATGAATTCATTCCTCATTCCATCATATTATTTTTGCCTTCCGGAAATATGTGTATTTCCGGAAATTTTTAAAAAATATTTTTTTTAACGAACAATTAGGGGTATTTTGGGGATTTATGGTAAAATGGGGGTATGGGGTCTAATGATGGGGGTACAAAAAAAGTGCCTAGTTCCTTCAGTCAACCAAAGATGATGAAATTTTGAGTTCTTTAACAACCGAAAATGATGGAGTGGTGGCTGTTATTCAAATCTGGAAAAATCCTTCAAGGTATCTTTCATTTTCTTGATTCAATTTATCTTTCTTTTTTGGTATTTAAATGATTCACAGGCTTTTTGTTTATCATTCCTTTCATTATCTTTCTTCTTGGACCTTTTCCTTACTTATGTTTCAAAAACCTAAGTGTTTAAAAGCCAAAAAATTACATATTAGGTGTTGTCTATTTTTCTCTCTTGGCCATCAGCAAGAGTGTTTAAATAAGTTGATAACAATAGGGATATCCAGGTTTCTAGATCACTGTCACATTGCCATTTTTATTTGTGCTTAAATATATAGATTTAATCTGCTACTACCTTTGGATTGGAAGCTGTTGGACTGGAAGTTATTCATTTTACCCTACAACAAAATACCATGTATTGTAACTATAATAACTTATTATATGCTTTTCCTCAAGACCATGTATTGTAACTATAACTTATAATAGCTAATTATATTACTATTTGAAAATATATTTGTTTACTTATTTGACATCTTTGTATCTCATACTTTAGCTATTTCCTCAAAAATCACGAGCATAACAGCATAATAGTCCAAATAGCATGGCAGTCGAGATCTGATTGTAGTGATAGCATGCAATTTGTTACTTTGTGAAATGTTTACCAGAAATATGTATTACTTCAATTGTTTAACATCTGTCATCAGTTAGCCAACTTGGTTTCTTCACTAGAGTGGTTTAAGCAGCATGTTGTACTTTGTCAAAGTTCTGTTTGGGAAACATGATTTCAGGCCTATGTATCAGTTTTGAATTCCTAGGGTGTGATGAAAGAGCAAGTTTAGAATATCGAACCTATGCATAAGCATTAGCTTTGCATTTATGTAATGGAATTTAGTCTTGGGAACACTAAACTTCTGGGTGATTTGGCAAAGTTGTTGCATAGTCATATTGGTTCTACATTGTGTATGGTATTGTTCTTATATCAATTAAATTGTTTTTCAGCTTCCGAATACTGTGTAATCCTGTTGGAACCTTGGTTTTGGTGAATTGAAAAAGTCCCACATTGCTAAGCCTAGACACTTTAAGAGTGCTTATAAGTGTGGACTTCACACATTGGTTTGGGGCCCAAGGGGTACCCAGTTTTGTAAAAGGGACAGCACGCACACTAACTGACCACCACACACGTGTGCGCCGTCTGACCGGGTCGCCCGGTCGGACCGTGCCTAGGCTTGGGCTCTGGCTGTGAGGTGTAATTATTCTTTGCGAAAAATAATTATTTTTATTTTATTTTGATGGGGCGCTCGCTAACTGTCCAGATTCGTTGAACTGACCAGATACGCTGAACTAGCCGTTTTTAGCTGTTGAGGCTTTTTCTCCAACAACTTGACTTGTGCAGCAAGTAGGCCATTCTTATCTGTTGAGGATTTTTCTCCAACAACTTACTTGCGCAACAAGTCGAGTTTTTTCCTATAAATAGGACATTTCCTCACTTCATTTTTTGCACCGAAAACTCGAAGCAGTACTGAGTTTTCTTCTCTTCTCCCTCCCCAATTTCCCTTCTTCTTAAATTATAGTGGTATTCGTACCATATTAGAGTGGTCTTAGTACCATATTTGAGTGGTCTTCGGACCATAAAATTAAGGTGTATTTCTTGAGCGAAATTTCACTGTGCAGTGATATTTCGTAACAGTTTTGACTAGGCTGTTTTATCCTGGGGACGTCGTGGTTGATAGTCTGCCTGCACAATTTTGAGCAGTGCCACGAAACGTCTTAAAGAGAGCGACCTAGTCCGCGACTCAACCCAGTAATTTCTTCGCTGGATTGATTTTCTGAAATACTTTTCTGAAACTCAAAAACAACAAATCCTTATGAGGCACATTGCATTTGTATAATTGTTTACTGGAATGTTAACACATTGTGTCTTCAAATGAATATTTTGATATGTATTGGGTTGTGTTTAAAACGGGTGCACATTTCTAAAAGTCAAATAATATGAAACTTGCCTGTTAGGGGACCAGATTAAATCGGGTATGTTGAGAAATAAATGAACTTGACCGTGTTAGGGAACAAGAGTAAATTAGTTGATGAATATATAGATATAATACCAATTTAAGTAGCTCTTCCATTCTACAAGAGTAAATAAAATGAAATTTAAGTAGAAACAAACCCGCTTTTAAACCCAGAGCGTGGGGTTCAGCGGTTGGGGCTGAACCTCTCTTAACCAAGGGTCGGGGGTTCGATCCCCGCCTTGGGTATGGAGCAGCGTTAAAATTTTGGGCCAGCTGTCCTGCCCCTCGAGCCACCTACAATGAGCGAGAGATTAATCACTGCTGTCCGTGCGGTGGATACCCGGGTTTAAACAATGATTTTTTTAAACGGAGTGTTTACTTCATCTATCAGAAGTTTTCTTTAAACAATGATTTTTTACGCAGTGATTGACTTTTACACGTGTTTGACTTTTACACGTGTTTGACTTTGTACACTTCAAAAGTTATTTTCTTAAATGACTTTAGAAAAAAATTGTGATTTTTGTAGTCAAGCAAAATTTTTCAAGACATCGCATAAATCAGTAAGGAAATCTGAGTATTAGTTTTGACTCACTCAGATATATGCGAATAAGATAGAACATTAACCAGAAATGGAAAACGATAGTTTGTCACTTTTATTTATAATTGCTTTGACTGCATTGTAGTATACTTTTTGAAAAATAAAAGTGAAGTGCTTGACATATTCAAAGTTTTCCATTACAGATTTTTGAAAAACAATTAAGTAGAAAGGTTAAGAGTTTTTATAACGATTGAGGAACAGAGTATGATTCCCATTAATTTTAAGGAATTATACATGAAACGACTGCACCATATTTTTTCTGAAATGAATGGTAAAGCAGAAAGAAAAATAAAATCTTTATTGAATTGGTTTTTGCTATTTTACTGAATTCTAGCACTTGATCTCTTTTGTGAATTTTTTTTAAACCGTTGGTTATGTTATGAATAAGATTTGCTGGTGATAAACTCTAATTTTGTACATTTTTCGAGATACTTTTGAATTATTTTTAGAGTAATTATTATTAACTATATGAATCATCAACTTAATTTTCTCTATTTTTTCCAGATTGGTAGAAAAAGATTAAAAGAATGAAAGTCTAGTTTAATGCCACTCAAAGTTCAAAATAATATATATATTTATATATGTATGGGCTGGGAAATGAAAGAAGATATAAAAGCCAATTTCAATCGGCTATGCATGGCCCAAATCCAATTGAAATGAAAAGGCCCATGGCCAATTGAAAAGAAAAGAAAAAGAACAGTAGCCGAGGGGAAAAAAACGTGATAGAAAAAAGATGCCGTACACTACACAAATCCACAATTCCAATTATATAAATAGAAAAAGAACAGTAGCCGCAGGAAAGAAAAGAACGCCGAACAACAACAGAAGAAAACAGTAGCGCCGGCAACGCACAGGAGATGGAGGAGCAGGTTTTGGGTACCCGTTCTTGACACCGTGAGAGAGCTCTAGAGCAGAAAAAGGAGACTAAATTTTCAGGATCAGAAATTTCTCTATTCCGGGTTATTTTTATCTCTGTAATTTGTGACTCCTAATTTTATTTTATTGTTCTCGAACACTATGGATAGCTAAATCCTCTTCTAGGGTCTTAGGTGGATCTTGCATGTTTAGAGACCTTTTATGTTCCAATTTCTGGTTTGAATTTCTGTTTTTATTTTAATTAATATTGTCCTATTGTTTTTATCACATGATTAGGATTAGCTACCCTTTGCATGTTTATAATCAATTAGTTGATCAGCGACCGTACTGCAATTAGTTGGTGGACCTATAGGATAATTGGGGCTATAATTAGGGCATGACCAAACCATAATTTAGTCTTCCAATCATTCAACCTTTTTGCTCTTTATGCTTTTCCTGAATTTAAATTCTTGCACGACCAAACGAGGGTTAATTTAGGAAAAAGAGTATTAATCGCGAATGACCAAACGGATTAATAGTTTTAGTAAAGGGATTGGTAATTAAGTAAAATAAGGGAATTCAGGTAGGATTAGACATAGGGGGAATCGAATCTTGCAAGTGAAACCATGACCCTAGACCTCTCTCCATCGATTAAATCCAGTATTTTAATTCTTGTTATTTATTTCTTTTTATTTGTTTTCGTACAACTCAATTATTCGTTCGTCTAAATAATAAAAAATCTTGATTAGTTTAGTACTTGTTAATTAATCCCTGTGGAGACGATAATCTATTATACTACTTCTGCGATAGAGTACACTTGCTCTAAGTGTGTTTTTAACGCACCAGCTGGATCTAAAGAAATAAAAGTTTTCCTTCGGAGATCTTGAAGAAAAGACACTCAACTTGTCTTATTTTTGAATTTGGGATTACTTGGCTTATGTCATAATCCCAAAAAGAGTTAAATTCACCAGTAGAGCCTATGAATGTGTATTCATTGGGTATGCAGTAAATAGCAAAACATACAGGTTTTATGACCTTAATGCAAAAGTGATCATAGAGTCAAATGACGTTGACTTCTATGAAAATGAATTCCCTTTTAAATCAAGAAATAGTGGGGGCACTGAACTAGTTAAGTTTCTATGCCTAGGAACGTTGAAAACAACGAATAATGGAAATAGAACCTCGAAGAGGTAAGAAAACACAAGTTGCTAAAGAATATGGAACCTATTATACGGTCCATAAACTAGAGGAGGATACATATAACATTCAAGAAGCTTGTCTTCATTGGATGCAGATTTGTGGCAAGAAGTCATAAAACAACGAGATGGATTCTCTAGAGTCTAACAAGACCTTGCACTTAGTTGACTTGCCTCCCGGTTGCATACCGATAGGTTGTAAATGTTTTTTTTTGAAAAATAAAATAAAATCCGAAGGCACAGTTGATAACGACAAGGCCCGCTTGTAGCCAAAGGTTTTAGTCAAATAGAGAATATAGATTTCTTCGACACATGTTCACCCATTACTAGAAATACATCCATAAGGGTACTAATTTCTTTGGCCGTGTATTTAATTTAGTAGTACACCAAATGGATGCATAACTGAATTTTAAAAATGGTGAATTGGAAGAAGAAATCTATATGGAGCAACCTGAAATTTTTGAAATTCTTGAGCAAGAAAACAATGTCTGTAAGTTGGATAAGTCTCTGTATGGTCTTAAACAAGCTCCTAAACAGTGACATGAGAAGTTTGAGTATCTAATTATATTGAATGGGTTCAAAGTGAATGAAAGTGACAAATATATTTATTACAAAACTGAAAATGACATTTGCACTATCATATGTCTCTATGTAGACGACTTACTCATAATTGGATCAAACATTCATCCTATAAATAAAGTGAAATCATTGTTGTGCAACAACTTTGATATGAAAGACCTCGGAGAAGCAATTGTAATCCTTGGTATTAAGAATACTAGGTCTGAGAAAGGAATTTCTTTGGATCGACCTCATTATATTGAGAAGATCTTAAAGAAATATAACTACTTTGGTTGTAAACCTTCTTGCTCATCATACGATCCAATTGTCAAACTTTTTAAGAACACTGGTAACAGTGTTAGACAAATGAAATATGCGAGCATCATGATAAGTCATATTTTAGTGTGTTTTTAGTATTTATTTTAAGTAATTTATTTGATGTTTTGATTCTATTTTAGAACTATTTTACTACCTATTGTTAGTTTTTATTCTCAGGGTTAAATATGGAGCAAATGAGGAAATTTGATGTTTAAAGAGCAAGGATCAAAAAACAATAGGATGGGGAAAAGAATCAAGTAATATAAAAGTGGAAAAATCAGCCATGAATTCAAAAGATGTTACAAACTCTTCCAATTCTCATCTTTATGGATTGTATTCGAATTTAGTGCTGATGTTACAAACTCTTCCCATTCTCATCTTTATTGATTGTAAAAAGGGCCTCAATGTAGCTTCATACTCATCTTTGACCATTGGAGTTTAAGTTCCAAGTTTAATCGAAGTTCTTGCGTTTTGTTAAGGTTTTGCACTTTATATTCTTGCACTTTTATTTCCTTGTTATTTACATTATGCAATTCTCTTCTACTCCCTTGTCTACTATGATCATGAGTGAGTAGACTTCTTTATTCTTGGGATTATGGGAAACAATCCAATGATGGGTCCCTAAATAACTCCAAGACTAAACCCTATTTTATTTGAGTTTGGATTTTAATCTAATTTCGTCAAGCAAATTGTATAACTCAAATGTCAAGTGAAGGACCGAAAGGTGAAGCTTGACATTGGAACAAATGAAATTAGACAAGGTCAATCAAAGCATGAGAATAGCGGTGAAAACCTTGGGACAATAAGGCGGTGCTTAATGGGTTTCGACAATGATCAACCATGAGAATAGGCTTGATCATTGTTTCGAGACACGTTCTTGTATTCCGAAAGGAAACTTGAATTACACCAAAAGAATGCCTTGTCCTTAAAAACAAACTTAATAATAAGATAGGGGATAGTTAAAGGGTTATTTTCCGTCATTGTGATTTAACCATAATCCTGAGGCGCTTTTTATTCTAATTTAAATCAAACCAATTTTTACTAAATCATTCCGTTTCAGCTAATCATCACTAGAAACTAGACTGGTAATCACATATAACTCCCCGTGGATCGATATTTTTACTACGCGATAGAACCGTGCACTTGCGGCCTATCAAGTTTTTGGCGCCGTTGCCGGGGAGTTAGTGATATTGATCAAAATTTTGGTACCGGTTAGACTGAAAATTTTTCCTTTTATTTTATTTTCTTATTCTCTTCTTCTTTGAATGCGAAGAGTCCGAAGTCTCGGAGAAATTGTTCAACCAATTCCTGAGATTGAGAGATTTCTACATACAAGAAGAAGAGAATTGCGCAATAACCAACAAATGGCAACTAATCAAAATCGTGCTCTCAAAGAGTATGCTACGCCTTCTACGGCAGAGCCACATGCTGTTATTGTGCATCCAAATGTTGATGCAAACAATTTTGAGATTAAACCATCACTTCTTTCTATGGTCCGGCAGAACCAATTTTCCGGTTCTGCTACTGATGACCCAAATCTTCATCTGTCTATTTTTCTCGAATACTGTGGCACTCTAAAACTAAATGGAGTGACTCCGGAAGCCATAAGGCTGAAACTTTTTCCTTTCTCGTTAAGGGATAAAGCCAGGGCCTGGTTTCACTCATTACCTAATGAGTCTGTCACAGCTTGGGATCAACTAAGGCAAGCATTCCTTGCCAGATTCTTTCCCCCAAGCAAAACTGCTCAATTGAGGAATCAAATTACAAGATTCACTCAGAATGATGGGGAGTCTCTTTATGATGCATGGGAGCGTTTCAAGGAAATGCTAAGGCTTTGCCCCCATCATGGACTAGAGAGATGGTTGATCATCCATACATTTTATAATGGTCTGTTGTACACCACAAAAATGACTGTTGATGCAGCTGCAGGTGGTGCCCTTATGAACAAGAATATTGAGGAAGCTTACGCCTTGATTGAAGACATGGCGCAGAATCACTACCAGTGGACAAGCGAGAGGGCCGTCACGGCTCCATCTGCACAAAAGAAAGAACCAGGTAAGTACGAAGTTTCTGCCCTTGATCATATAGCTTCTAGAGTAGATGCGTTGTTTGCTAAGTTTGATAAAATGAGCGTGAATGCTATCTCTCCTACTACATCTTCTTCTTCTTGTGAAACCCTAGGGGCATCTACTGCTGGTTCTAAGCAAGCTAATTTCGCTCAAAAGGGGGATCCCGGATGGAGGAATCATCCAAATTTTTCATATAAAAATCCTCCATCAACTCAACCAGCAGTTGGAACACCCCCCGGTTTTCAAAATCAAAGGCCACCTCAAAAATACAACTTGGAAACCTTATTGGAAACTTTTGTGTTAACTCAAACTAAGCAAAATGAAGAGTTCAAAAACCAAAACTCATTTTTGAATGATACTCTTATCAAGTTAACAACAAAAGTGGACTCTATCTCTACTCATAACAAAATGTTGGAAAACCAAATTTCTCAAGTGGCTCAACAAGTCGCTTCATCCTCTAGATCCTTCGGAACCTTTCCTGGACAACTAGAGCCAAATCCCAACGCCCAAATTAATGCTGTCATTTTAAGGAGTGGTAGACAATTAGAAGAGCCTAAGGGAACTAATGAGGATAGTGTGAGTGAGAATGAGAAAGAAAGAGAGATTCAAAATGAGAGTGAGAATGAGAAAGAAAAAGAGATTCAAAATGAGAGTGAGGTAACTGAGGTTGAAAAAGAGAAAGAACCACCTTATGTTCCACCACCACCTTACAAGCCCAAGATACCATTCCCTCAAAGGTTAGCCAAGTCTAAGCTAGAAGTACAGTTTAAAAAGTTTGTTGATTTACTGAAAAAACTTCACATTAACATTCCATTCACATATGCCCTGTCTCAGATGCCATCATATGCAAAGTTTTTAAAAGAAATTTTATCCAAGAAAAGAAAAATTGATGACAATGAGACAGTAGCCCTGACTGAGGAATGTAGTGCTATAATTCTAAACAAACTTCCACCAAAGCTTAAGGACCCAGGTAGCTTTTCTATACCATGTGTGATAGGGAGAGAGCCCATAAACAAAGCCATGTGTGATCTAGGAGCCAGTGTGAGTTTAATGCCATTATCCCTTTTCAAAAGACTGGGCCTAGGAGAGTTAAAACCCACCAAAATGACCTTACGATTGGCTGACCGCTCCATTAAACATCCAGTTGGAATTCTTGAGGATATTCCTATTGAAATAGGAGAAATTTTTATACCAGCTGATTTTGTTGTGATGGAGATAGAGGAGGATTCCCAAGTTCCAATTCTATTGGGGAGACCCTTCCTTGCTACTGCAGGAGCGCTAATTGATGTCAAGCATGGTAAGTTGGCTTTCAATGTTGGTGATGAAAAGGTAGAATTTAATTTATTTAAATCTATGAACCAACCTTCCTTTGAGGTCTCTTGTTGCAGGATTGATTTGTTAGAGGCAAGTGATGTTGAGGGTATGGCACCCAAGTATGAGAAAGAGATTCTTAAATCAAAATCTGACAATTTGAACAAATCCCCACAAAAGATCAAGAGTAAAGTGAAAAAACGGGCTCGTCGAAAAGGTGTCTTCACAAAACCCACATGGGTAGATGATGATAAAGGAAGAATGTCACATATAGGGGGAAAAATGAAGAAGTCAAAACCCCTCAAAGTCTGGAAAGTTAAAGGGACAGACATCCCTAAGTTGGATCCAGGATAATCACCATAACCGTCAAGCTAGTGACGTTAAAGAAGCGCTACGTGGGAGGCAACCCACTGGTTTACCTTTGTCTTGGAATAAGAAGAAAGCTAGAAAGTACCAATCAATGTGAGCCTTCTTACCCCCTCTCATCTATTTTACTCTGTTTTACATTGAGGACAATGTCTAGTCCAAGCATGGGGGGTATCTTGCCCTGTTTTACTGTTTTCTTTTTTTAATTTCTAGTTTATTTCAATAAATAAAGTTCATCTCCCCTTGCTGAAAGTCCTTGTGAGTTTTTGAAGCATGTTATATCTGATCAGAGCCTCTTTGGATTAAATTTTTGAAATTCATAATATTCATCTGCTCTTTGGGTTTCACGCACACACTTGAGATTTGTTTCTGGCTATTGGTATCTTTAGGGGGTTTAGAAAAGAAACTAGAAACTTAGTTCCCTTGGTGACATTCACCGGATGCGTGGTTACTGGAGAAAAACGTCCGAGTTGGGGTATCAAGCAAAAAGAAAGAAAAGAAAAATCAAGCAAAAGGGCTGACCACTTTAGTCAAAAAAAAAAATTTTGTCATTTAAAAAGTGGTTGGCCCAAATCAAAGAAAAATCAAAGAAAAGGAAAAAGAAATATTGCTTGAATGCCCAACGTATAAGGACCCTCCTTTGAGACCCGATCTAGTGAATGGAGGACCCAAGCTTAAGAATGCCGGGGAACTAGTTCTATGCTGACATTGACATCCCTCCTATTGTGCTAGTACCTAAAACTTATCTCACAAATCACAAAAGCCCAGAGTTGTATGTCTCAAGTCAAAAGGTTGCAAAAATTTACCCCAGTCGGCTTGGAGTTTTGTAAGAATTCAGAGTTTTTTCCAAAAGTTGGCCCAATGAGTTCTATGGTTTTGCTTGAGGACAAGCAAAGATTCAAGCATGGGGGAGTTTGATAAGTCATGTTTTAGTATGTTTTTAGTACTTATTTTAAGTAGTTTATTTGATGTTTTGATTCTAGTTTAGAGCTATTTTACTACAAATTGTTGGTTTCTATTCTCAGGTTATTATTGGAGCAATTGAGGAATTTTAGTGCTTAAAGAGCAAAGGATAAAAAGGCAAAAGGATGGGGAGAAGAATAAGAAATAGAAGGTGCAAAAATCAGATTTTGGAGGGAAGTTGAAAAAATGAAAGGAAGCTGAAAAAACCCTGAGCGCGATCCGTGCGCCTGGGAGGCGCGATCCGTGCGCCCTGGCACGATCCGTGCGCCTGGGAGGCGCGATCCGTGCGCCTGGTTCGCAAAATGGAAGGAACCTGAAAAAACCCTGAGCGCGATCCGTGCGCCTGGGAGGCGCGATCCGTGCGTCCCTTCTGATGGCCAAAAATGTTACAACTCTTCCCATTCTGTCTTTATGGATTGTAATTGATATTTAGTGCTTTGTCTCTGATCTTGGCCTATAAAAAGGACCCCAATGTAGCTTCACATTGATCCTGGATCATTGTAATTCTCACTCTAAGTTTATGTTAAAGTTCTTGCAAGTTTTCTATTAAGGTTATTGTTATTCTGTCCTTTTTACAATTCAGACTTTTACACGCTGCTTTATTTTACATTTTGCAATTTAAATTATGTCCTTCTCTTCTACTCCCTTGTCTACAATGAGCAATTGTGAGTAGACTTCTCTAGTCTTGGGATTATGGGAAACAATCCAATGATGGGTCCCTAAATAACTCCAAGACTAAACCCTATTTTATTTGAGTTTGGATTTTAATCTAATTTCGTCAAGCAAATTGTATAACTCAAATGTCAAGTGAAGGACCGAAAGGTGAAGCTTGACATTGGAACAAATGAAATTAGACAAGGTCAATCAAAGCATGAGAATAGCGGTGATAACCTTGGGACAATAAGGCGGTGCTTAATGGGTTTCGGCAATGATCAACCATGAGAATAGGCTTGATCATTGTTTCGAGACACGTTCTTGTATTCCGAAAGGAAACTTGAATTACACCAAAAGAATGCCTTGTCCTTAAAAACAAACTTAATAATAAGATAGGGGATAGTTAAAGGGTTATTTTCCGTCATTGTGATTTAACCATAATCCTGAGGCGCTTTTTATTCTAATTTAAATCAAACCAATTTTTACTAAATCATTCCGTTTCAGCTAATCATCACTAGAAACTAGATTGGTAATCACATATAACTCCCTGTGGATCGATATTTTTACTACGCGATAGAACCGTGCACTTGCGGCCTATCACATCATTGGCAGCCTAAGGTATGCCACTGATTGTACTAGACCCGACATTGCCTATGTCGTGGGATTGTTGTGTAGGTTTACCAGTCGACCTAGTATAGAACATTGGCACGCTATTGAGAGAGTCATGTGATACCTTAAAAGGACCATGAATCTCGGATCACATTATCAGGGATTTCCAGCTGTACTTGAAGGATACAGTAATGCTGATTGGAATACTCTATCAGATGATTCTGAAGCAACTAGTGACTATATATTTAGTATATATGGTTGTATTGTCTCCTGGAAATCCAAGAAACAGATCATTTTGGTTCAGTCCACTATGGAGTCTGAAATGATAGCGTTGGCAACCGCCAATGAAGAAGCTAGTTGGTTGAGATGCTTACTAGCAGAGATTCCTTATGGGAAAACCGACGCCAGTTGTGTTGATCCACTACGATAGTACCGCGGCTATTGCAAAATAAACAATCGTTATTACAACGATAAAAGGCGACAAATATGTCGTAGGAACAACATTGTTAGAAAAATTCTCTCAAAAAGAGCTGTGAGAGTGGATCATGTACGCACTGATTAGAAATTAGGTGATCCTTTGACGAAAGGATTAGGCATAAAGAAAGTCCAAAATACATCTCAAAAGATGAGACTACTGCCATTAGAATCATGAGTCACTCACGATGGTAACCCGACCTAAAAGACTGGAGATTCCAAGAATTATGTTCAATGGGTAATAACAAGTTGTGAAGTGATAGGAGATGAACATGCCACTATAAGTAAAGAAGTATGATTCCCGAAGCCATGTAAAGTTGAGGTAATAGAAACTCTTAATGAGATCTATACTCTATGTGGAGTGGAGTACCTAGCTACAGGAGTACTCTTGATAGACTCACCTTTGTGAATGTGGAAGTGGGGCCGCTTCCTATGGAATTCTTGGCAGAAATTCCTAGAGCGTTCACTAAACTGGGATAGACGTGCAGGGCCATAAAAGCACGGGCTTTTGAGAATACACCTATGGAAAAGGTTGTGTGTGGTTTTGATGATTAGAGATAGAGTTCAAGACTGCGAGTCACTCTTGTTGAATCTAAATCTTTACTGCTATGCAAGGGTTCAAGTCGAATGACACCTCTGCTTATGCACAATCTTATGGAGGCGTTTGAAGCTACTTCTGAAACTTCTTTTTAAATTCAAGTGGGGGATTGTTGGAACCTTGGTGTTGGTGAATTGAAGAAGTCCCACGCACACTAACTGACCACCACACACGCGCACGCCGTCTGACCGGGTCACCCGGTCGGGCCGGGCCGGGCCTACGCTTGGGCTGTGAAGTGTAATTTATTCTTTGCAAAAAATAATTATTTTTATTTTATTTTGGTGCGGCGCTCGCTAACTGTCCAGATTCGTTGAACTGACCAGATACGCTGAAGTAGTCATTTTTAACTGTTGAGGATTTTTCTCCAACAACTTGGCTTGTGCAGCAAGTAGGCCATTCTTATCTGTTGAAGATTTTTCTCCAACAACTTACTTGCGCAGCAAGTCGAGTTTTTTCCTATAAACAGGACCTTTCCTCATTTCATTCTTTGCACCGAAAACTCGAAGCAGTACCGAGTTTTCTTCTCTTCTCCCTCCCCAATTTCCTTTCTTCTTAAATTAGAGTGGTACTCGTACCATATTAGAGTGATCTTAGTACCATATTTGAGTGGTCTTCGGACCATAAAATTATGGTGTATTTCTTAAGCGAAATTTCACTATGCAGTGATATTTCGTAACAGTTTTGACTGGGTTGTTTTATCCTGGGGACGTCGTGCTTGATAGCCTGCCTGCACAATTTTGAGCAGTGTCACGAAACGTCTTAAAGAGAGCGACCTAGTCCGAGACTCAACCCAGTAATTTCTTCGGTGGAATGATTTTCTGAAATACTTTTCTGAAACTCAAAAACAACAAATCCTTATGAGGCAAATTGTATTTGTATAATTGTTTACTGGAATGTTAACACACCGTGTCTTCAAATGAATATTGTGATATGTATCAGGTTGTGCTTAAAACGGGTGCACATATCTAGAGGTCAAATAATATGAAACTTTCCTGTTAGGGGACCAGATTAAATCGGGTATGTTGAGAAATAAATGAAC
This sequence comes from Astragalus membranaceus, assembly GCA_039519185.1. Classification (NCBI taxonomy): domain Eukaryota; kingdom Viridiplantae; phylum Streptophyta; class Magnoliopsida; order Fabales; family Fabaceae; genus Astragalus; species Astragalus membranaceus. The sequence goes on from CM076846.1 coordinate 218,358,261, forward strand.
TTGACTGTGTTAGGGAACAAGAGTAAATTAGTTGATGAATATATAGATATAATACCAATTTAAGTAGCTCTTCCATTCTACAAGAGTAAATAAAATGAAATTTAAGTAGAAACAAACCCGCTCTTAAACCCAGAGCGTGAGGTTCAGCGGTTGGGGCTGAACCTCTCTTAACCAAGGGTCGGGGGTTCGATCCTTGCCTTGGGTACGGAGCAGCGTTAAAACTTTGGGCCAGCTGTCCTGCCCCTCGAGGCACCTACAATGAGCGAGGGATTAGTCACTGCTACCCGTGCGGTGGATACCCGAGTTTACCCAAAAAAAAAAACCCACTCTTAAATTATGGTATACGAATTCATTACAATTATGTTTTAATTTGTTTGACACATACGGTTAATTCTTATCACACATACTCACCCATTGTTTCCTTACCACTCCTCGTGCATCGCACGGGTGTTCGCCCTAGTATTATTGATGACTGATGAGCTATCATTTTGAGGAAATTCTTTTCGCATTCCCCTTCTCACTCCTTGCATTCCCTTCGCACATTTCGTATCCAGATATCGAGTGACAAATTTTGTCAATTGGTAATCAATACCATATAATAAAACAAAGTGCTAGCAAATTGGTATTTTTAGACATTCTACCAGTGTGCCATGTGTCCATTTTATGGACAATTTAGTAATTTTGCAACTAAAAGACAATAAGGTGTTCAACTTTTTCAGCAAATTGGTATTTTTAGACATTCTACCAGTGTGCCATGTGTCCATTTTATGGACAATTTAGTAATTTCGCAACTAAAAGACAATAAGGTGTTCAACTTTTTCAGAAGAAAAAAAGAAAAATCTAATAAAAAAAATAGGTCAGAAAAAGCTGACGCACGCGCTGCGCTGACGCAGTCAGCAAAAGCTGACGCGCTGACGCGTACTGATGCATGTTAGTTTTATTTTATTATTATTATTATTATTATTATTATTATTATTATTATTCTTTTTCAGTTTTTTCTTTCAAAAAATTAATTTTTCATGTCAACTTTTTTTTTCAATTTTTTTTTTTCAAAAAATTATCTTTTTCTTCAGTTTTCTTTTACTAAAAAAATAATTTTTAAAATTTATTTTATAATATACTCAAACTACTAAAATCAACATCAACATGGGTTGCTCCAAGTGGTAACTGTACTTGGATCCACCCCAAGGTCTCTCGTTTGAATCTTGGGTTTGGCAAAAACTCTGTTGGGAGGGGAGAACTACACGGGCCGGCAAAGCCGGGTACTCGTGGCTAGTCAGGTTCCCCGGCGTAGATTACTCACCGGCAAAGCTGGTGGAAACTCCGCACCAATGACATGGTAACAAAAAAAGCCATACCTCTAACAAAAGTTTCAAAATTATTTTCCTAAAAAAATAAACTATTAAGTTAATATTATACTCAATAATTAAACAATCTAAAATGTATTATTTATAATAATCTCTCTTTTAAAACTATTAAAATCAATCAAATTTTTTGATAACAAATAAAATCAATCAATTTAACCAGTAACAATTGTAAAAAAAATTACAAAATAATTTTTTTATAATTAAATAAATATGATTAAATTAATATTAAATCATATAGAAAAAAGGAGTAAACAAGTGGCAACGGGAGCGACAACGAGAGACTGGCAATGAGATCGACAACGAGAACGGCAACGGGAGCGGCAACGAAAGTGCCAACTTGAGTGCCAACGGGAGCGCCAACGAGACTTTTTTACTCCATTATTAATATTATAAAAAGATACCGATTTTTTTAACTTTTTCCAACAAAACTATTTTAATAAACTTGAAAATATAGCCTTTTATCGAATTTTTCCTTTTTCTTTTATTACATTTTGCAACTTTTTACATATTTATAATTTCAAAGCAAATTATTACAAATACGATATCACAGGTAAAAAACTAGTGTGAATTACAAATTTTGTCACTCGATATCTAGATACTGAGTGTGTGAGGAGCGCGCGGGGAGAGAGAATGTGAAACGAAAACCTTCATTTTAATATAGGTTGTTTAAAGCTTTCAGCCCATGTAACCTTAACCTACTTGGTTTATGGACTGATATGTGAGAGCCATACATACAAATATACAAGGCCAAATTGCATTTTTGGTCCTTTATGCAATTTAGCGAATACACAATTACCAACGCTCTATAGCTAGGGAGTTAGGGGTGCACAAAATAACCGAATTAACGGATAAACCACATCCATATCAATATCTGGTTTAAAAATACCAGATATTTTATTAATTTTTATAACCGGTTATTTCAATTTGTCCAAAAAATGGTTATGGTTTTTATCCGGTTATTTGAAGACAAAAAATATATAAATTTTATATATATTTATACATATTTATCAATATTTATATATATAAATATTGATATATATATATATATATATATATGTGTGTGTGTGTGTGTGTGTAAATATTATATTAATACTAAAGGTGGCATGTGGTGGTGCGGCGGAGCTCCGGCGGGTGGCGGCGGCCGGTGGTGGTTGCAATATTATAGATATAATATATATATATATATATATATAATTATATATAATAATTTTTTTGTCAAAAAAAATCTATAATATATATTTTTGTTTCGGAATTTTTTATTAAAAATTATTTTCAGGAAATTTTTTTTTAAATATTGAAAAATATTTTTAAAACTTTTTTTTAAAATAGTTGTTAGAGGTTATGACTATAACGAGTTATGAATTTATAACTGGTTTTTTAACCGGTTATGGATATAACCAGTGGCGGACCTACATGTATTCAAGGGGGTTCGCTGAACCCCGTGGAAAAATAATATTAGCACCGATACATTAGGAAAAAATATTTTTGCATCTCCTAAAAAATATCTATTGCACCCAAGTTTTTAATTTTGCACCAAAGTTCCTAGTTTTGTACCACTCTAATACACCACACTCTCACATATTTTATTTTAAAAAAGGTTTTTCTCTCGTTGAATCGATTTTTGTTCTTATTATCCTAATTTTGATTATGTTAATGCTATTTAATTGGTAATTTGTGTTAGTACTATTTAATTAATTTGTATTGTGTTAGTGGTATTTAATTTATTTTGATTATGTTAGTCTATTTAGTTTTAATCTGTTTTGTATTTTGTAAATATGTTGAATCTTTTAATGCTATTTAATTTGTATTTAAAAACTTGTTAGTGCTATTTAATATGTGTTGGTCTAGTGCAACACAAGTGGTTAACCTGTTAAAGTATTATTTATATTATATTTTAGTGATGTATGTGTTTGAAAAAATTTGCACCCCCGACCCCGGGTCCTGGGTCCGCCACCGAATATAACCACGATAACCGGTTTTACAAATTAATAACCGGTTATGATATTTTGGTTATAGAACCGGTTATAATAAATCGACATTTGATGAATATGGATTCGTTTTATAACTATGGTTATTTTGTGCATGCATGCCTATAGACTATAGGCCCCTCGATGACGGAGTTGATCGATTGAAATTTATTATTTCTGGTGTGGGGTTTACAGGCAAAAATAATATAAAATAAAATATGGGACTTGTTCCTTAAGATATCAGCAAACACTTGATTCTTTTACCTATTCATAACAATTTCAGCTTACAAGTGAATGCTACGCAACCATGCATATGCTCATCTAGTCATCTCATTTCTTGTCCACACAACTAACTACTTGAGATCCTGCAGTTTTTCCTGCCTTCCTAAGCAAAAGTACCATAATTTGATATGAGCTACATATCTCTCACTTGACACACCACCTTTCAATAATATCCAACCCAATTAACATAATAACTCATATTTTACTAACTTTACATTCCACCTAACTCTAACATAACCCTTTTCAATCCTCAATAAATAATTTCACTCCTTCCCCACTCCCACATCAACTTCAACAATCACAAAAGATGATGATAATGAAGAAGCAACATCTCTTTTCTCTTTCACTTGTTCTAATGGTTTTCTTCTATGTCACAACAACTTCAGCTCAATCTCCAGCTCCATCACCTTCATCATCAGCGCCAACAGACATCATCAGAATCCTCAAAAAAGCAGGAGGTTTCACAACATTAATCCGTCTTCTAACAACAACACAAGTAGCAACTCAAATCAATGCACAACTTCTTAACTCAAACAATGGTTTAACATTATTTGCACCAAATGATAATGCCTTTTCTACCCTCAAACCTGGTTTCCTAAATTCCCTAACAGATCAACAAAAGAATGAGCTCATTCAATTCCATGAACTACCCACATTTGTTTCCATCTCAAATTTTGATACTTTAAGTAACCCTGTTAGAACACAAGCTGGTGATGATCCTAAAAGGTTAGCCTTGAATATAACAAGTTCAGGGAATCAAGTGAATTTGACAACTGGTGTTGTTAATACTACTGTTGGTGGTAGTGTTTATTCTGATCATCAACTTGCTATTTATCAAGTTGATAAAGTGCTTCTTCCTAAGGACTTTTTTATTCCTAAGTCTCCTCCACCAGCTCCTTCACCTGAAAAGGCTAAAGATTCTAAGAAGAAATCTGCTGATGGTCCTGCAACTTCTGTGGATAATGATTCTGCTGCTATGAGTTTGAAAGATAAGAATGGAATGTGGCTACTTGTTGTTGTTGCAGCAGCTGCAGCTGGATTTTCATTGTGACAGTGAAAGATTGAACTTGTTTGTTTTGTTAATTTCATATGCTGCTTTGGGATTGGTTGGTTGGATTGAAAACTTTGTAGCACTTTTGAATGATTTTCTGCTGTTTTCTTTCTTCTTCTTTTGCTCTTTCTTAAGATGCAAGTCATTTTGTGGTGAAAATTGTATTCGATTTTGTAGTATTTGTAAGTTGCAAGGATGAACTCTCAATAGAAAAATGTGGCACAAGTTTGTTTCTCTTTTTTATTTACAGAATGATGTTTATTTTTGTTTCAATGCTTTAAAATAATTAGGAAAGATAATAATAATTAGGTTTAAATATATTTTTAGTCCCCATAAATATGGCGTTTTTTGGTATTAGTCCTTGCAATTTTTTAAAAACAACTCTTTACAAATATCAAAATTTTCATTTTCATCCTCATGTTAGTTTCTCCATTAGTGAGATACTCCGTCCGCACATGTCTATCCTAACTATTTTAATTTAAAATCAATTTAAATTTCTTTTAGTTCAATGAGTAATAACATTCTATCATAAACACATTATTACCTAGGTTTAATTATTCTGTTGGTCTATGAATTATTTGAGATTTTTTAAATAGGTCTCTACACTAAAAATGTTATAATAAAATCCCTAAACTAATGTAGTTTTTTCAACTAGATCCTTCTATTACAGTTTAGGGAATTACCTTTATTTATTATTTTATAGTATAATTTAAAATTTACGATCTAAATAATTAGGAAGAAAAAAAACAAAACAAATAAAATCCTAAAGCATAAATAATACTTGTTTATTATTTTTTACTTTTTTTTATAAAAGTAATACTTTCTTTTAATATATTTATATACTTAGAATAAAATAAATATTGTCTTTATAATTTTTTAAGTAACGATTCTTATATGTTTAAATTAGTTTCGGGACCTATTTACACATTATTGATTAGTTTAGAGAACTGTTTACAAATTATCAATGTTACTTGAGTATTGACTAACTGCCATGTAACACAAAGTCTTAATTAAAAAAATTATTAGTTCAAAAACCCGATTAAAACTTTATTAAGTTTAGGGACCTATTTAAAAAAAATTCAATTAGTTCACGGACCTAAAGGGTAATTAAACCTATTACCTATAGCTAAAAGCAACATTTTATTTTCTGCCTAAGACTGTAGATTTATATTTTACTGACATGCATTGGCAAATCTAAGATCTTGGATCGGGGGTGCAAAAAAAAATTAATTATCAAAATTATTGATTAACAAAATTGCTTGAAATTTCCTTTTCAAATATTATGCCTTGAATAAATGAAATTAAGAAACCAAATTAAGAGTAAATTTTCAATTTAGTTTGCAAACACAAAAGTAGTCCTAAAACTTCTGACATCAATCAAATTATTTTCTACAGCTAAGTAGTCAATTACGGAGATTGCATGAGACAAATTTTCTAAAATTTTAGAGACTAATTGGACAAATTTCACAAACTTTAAGGGCTAACTTTTATTTTATAATTAAATTGAGAATTCAATCTTTATTTAACTGTCAAAGTTGGAAGAATTGAAAGATCTAGGTGCAAAATATCAAACTAAAGGGGAACAAATAAAAATGGATAAAATCTTAAGTGCTAATATCTATTTTTCAGATGTGCAAGTGTACATCCCGCGCTCTATGTGGTTCCGCCACGGCTAACATGCATCACCTATTCCATCTCATGGGTTGGGTGGGTCAATTGGTTTGAAGGAGTTGAAGAAATTAAATGACACCTTGTGTTCAAATCCCAGTGAAGAAGAAAATACTAACATACTAATATTTGCCGAGAAAAAAAAACTATTTCATCTAATGCTAATGAATCTCAAGTAGGTAACTCAGTTGACGAGCTTAGAGATACCGAAAGAGTGCACCAAATGGGTGCAAGTAGGAGGTCTCGAGTTTAAACCCAGAAAACTAACATTCTCCCATCCCTCACTAACATCGCATATAAAAAAGATCGCCTATAAAAAAGATCTAGTGCTAATGAGAAACGATCCATGTTATTGAATTAAATATGTCTTGAAAGATTTAATGTAACCTCATTACCTCATAATGCATCCATTATGGTTTGAAAGAGATGCCACCCAAAATAAGATAGAAAATCCCCATTCTGCATGATAGATTATGCATGACAGATAATTCATAACCTGAAATACAACTAGAACTATAACATTACACCTACCCATCATTTCCTTAGCTTCTATATAATCCATCCCCTTCTAATTACCCTCCACACATCAAATTAACTAACATACCTTTTAAGAAAAAATTCCAAAATCTCTTACATTCATCACAAAGATGAAGCAAATTCTCTTTTCCTTCTCATTCCTCCTACTCATATTTACCTCATTATATTCTCCCAACACAGCAGCAACAACAGCATCACTAGCACCAAAAGTCGCTCCATCACCAAAGACAGCACCAGCAGCAACAGCAACAGCACCAACATCAAAACCATTAGTCCCAACATCACCAGACACCTCTTCTGATTCTTCTACCCCTGACGACATAACCAAAATCCTCAAAAAAGCCAAAACATTCACAATCCTAACGCGTCTCCTAAAAACAACAGAAATCATGAACAACATAAACTCACAACTCATAACAGCAAAAAGTGGTGGCTTAACAATCCTAGCACCAGATGACACAGCATTCACAAATCTCAAAGCAGGTTTCCTTAACTCACTAAACGAAAACAAAAAGATAGAATTATTACAATTCCATATCCTTCCACAATATGTTGACAGCAATAATTTTGATTCTCTTAGTAATCCTGTTCAAACTGTGGCTGGTAAAGATCCTTTGAGGCTTCCATTGAATGTGGAATCGTTTGGTAACAGTGTTAATATTTCAACTGGTGTTGTTAATGCTACTGTTACAGGTGTTGTTTATTCGGATACTAAACTTGCTATATATCGTTTGGATAAGGTTTTGATTCCTTTGGATTTCGTTGCTAGTAAAGCTAAGGCTCCTCTTGCTTCTGCTCCTGTTGTTGCTAAGGCTCCTAAAGCTGATAAGGAGAAATCTTCTGCTGAAGATGATGATGGGGATACAACTCAGGATCAGAAAAGTTCTGGAGCTGTGAGTTTGATTGCAATCCAAGGAACAGCATTCATAGCCTTTGCTGCAGTAACAGCAACCTTGTGGAGTTGAAGATTGTCCATTTGACAGCTGCATATATATATATATATATATATATATATATATATATATATATATATATATATATATATGTGATTTTCTGATATGAGAATGTTTTTTCTTGTACTTTTTATTTAATCTTTGTTAAGTCTTCTCGTGTGAATGCTTGCGCGATTACATTTTTTTTCCCTTGTATAATTGTTCTATCTGCAGCTTTGTGTAATTTAATTTAATTTGTATGTGCATCAAATTAGAAATGCATTATTTTTTTTCGTTATAAGTGTTACACATAGAAAAGAAAATGAATGAGGCCTAGTTTGCACTTTGGAAAAATTAATGTGGGTAATTTACCTAGTTTCACTTGTAATTCTTAAAATTTGATATACATTTCCCATTAATTTAATATAGTGTGATCTAAATATACAAATATAAAAATGAATCTTATGGCTCGGTGAAATTTACTTTTAAGGTGAGTCCTAGATTACTTTTGAAAAAATACGAGTAACTTAACCCAATCTTCTTTGTATTCACTCAAAATTTGACACAATTATTGATAAGGCGCAAGTATACGGTTCTATCGTGTAATAAAAGTTATCGATCCACAGGGACTTGTGTGATTACCAATATTATTTTTGGTGGTGATTAGCTAAAAGGAATGATTTAGTAGAATGAGTGATTGTTTGATTTAAAATTTATAAATAAAAGCATCTTAGGATGGTGGTTTCATCAAAATGATATACGAATTCAGAATCACGCATCTATTCTCTATTTTATGTGAGGTTCATATTTTAAGAACAAGACATTCAATGGTAACTCAAGTTTCCTCTCGGAATACAAGAGTGTGTCTTGAACCAATAATCAAATCTATTCTCATGGTTGATTATTGCCAAAACCCCTTAAGTACAAGTCTTTTTAGTCCCAAGAGTCCCAAAACTATTCTCATGTTTTGTTTCCTTTGTTTAATCCCATAGGTCCAATATCAAACTTCACCTCTCGGTTCTTCATTTGATATTTGAAATAAAATTTTATAATTGATGGGATTAAATTAAAATATAAACTTTAACAAAAATAGAGTTTAGACTTGGGATTGTTTGGGGTCTATCATTGGATTAGTCTCACAATCTCAAGACTAAAAAGAGTCTACTCACTCATGATCATAGTAGACCAAAAATTAGAAGAAGAAAAAGAAGAAGAAAATAAAGACATGAATTGTAAATGACGGAAATATAAATGACGGAATTGTATATGACTGAATTGTAAATGACTTGAAATGTAAATGAAAGCGATAAAGTGCAGAAATTAAAATTGCTGGAAAGTAAGAACAAGAAAGCAAAAGTGCAAGAAAATAAAATGCAAGAACTTTAAGAAAATAAGAACTTTGATTCACTTTGAGAGCAATTTTGCAATGACAAAGGATCCTCTTAGCACTAAGAAATCTGTGCTATTTATAAGCTAAGCTAGGGAACAAATGAGTTAAAGAACATTACAAGCAATAAAAGCCAATTACAATCAGAGTTAAAGCCAATTACAAGCAATGAAAGAGCAAAATGTAACTGTTTTGGCATCCAAAGCAAGCGCACGGGTCGTGCTATTTTGCTATTTTGCAACGCATCAAAGAACGCCTCAATCGAATTCCTGGATTGTGAGATATGACCAAAATGGTGTAAACGTGTATAAAACTGTTGAATCCGTGCTTGGACGTATGAGTATGCTCTTGGGCGCATCGACAAAGTCTGACTCTTGGCTTAATTCTTGACCTTCCTTACTTCCTTTTGACCCTTATTGTTTCCTTTGGCATTGGGACTTTGACATCTTGCATTTGAAGCTCATAGTTTTCTCTTTTCTCAATACATAGCTTGAAATTAAAATAAAACGAAAATATAGTAAAATAGCTTTAGAATAGAACTAAAATACCGAATAACTTAATAAAAATAAGTACTAAAAAGACACATAAAATGGACTTATCAACTATCCAAATAAGTTAATACGAATGGGGTGTAAAAGCACAAATATATTTATATTTTAATTGATAAAGATAGTGGATTTCAACAAAAAATTTAAAAAGATGCTTAATTTTTTTTGATTTCGAATTGATATCATATAGGGTAAATTACCCACATTTTTTTGTTCTAGACGGAGTGCCATTTACTCGCACATTGTGTGAGATCCCGAGTTCGAACCGGGGATATAGTGGGACGAGACCAAGACATCACACCATCATTATGTTGCGCGCTGGGAGTAGTAGACCGAACCTGTTTGCGAAACTTCGCTTCCTGCCTGCAAAACAACAAATCCAAGGCGCCTTGAACCGAAAACCTCACTGGTTGAACAATATTATCCCAAAGCTTCTCGTTCCGACGCTTTCATAAACCCCAAAACATCATTACAAATCGTCTTCTCTGTCCATCTGAAAGTGATGCCAGTAACTTGAAAAAAATGACATTAAATCCAAGGCTGAGGTAGTTTGGAGAGCAGCTGGTTTGTGGCAAGTATACTATTCTTAGTTGGCATAAATATAGTTATTTTTGATCATGTAAATTAGATCATAATTTCCGAGGTTTTCACCACACCCTATAATCTAAATTTAAAATATCATTCGCCTTCCTCAAATTTCAAATGTATTTTTTTATCACTAAGAAAGCAAAAAAAGGCAACAAACAATCCAACTAGGATCTTAATCTAACAATTCCTATAGCATATGCAAGTAGAGATGTAGCACTGCCCAAATGACAATTATGTCACAAGTGATCAACCCCATGCTCCATAGACGAGTCTTGTTTTGCCAACCAATCAGCACAAGAGTTCCCCTCACGAAGAGAATGTTGAAAGCTGGGCTGCCAACCACGTTCCATAAAGGAGCAGATATGATCAATAACCGGTGCATGAGGGTGAGTGGTAGAAACTCCCTCATTGATGAACTTCAGATCAAATTTCACATGTATAAATATACTTTCACGACAGAGGTGGATTTAAAGGGTGTTCCTGGTGTTCCTAGGAACACCCAAACATCTTGGCCTTAGTGGTAATACACCCCAAACTTTGCACAAAAGGGGCTGGGTTCGAATCCAGGGGAACACACTTATTTTTTTCTTAAACAATAGAATCTAAACAACGTCGTTTAGACTTAGGTTTTATATTTTTTTTCCTCTTTTCCTAAACGACTTCGTCTTCACGCTTTCTCTTTCACCGTTTCATGCTTTCACGCCTTCCTCTTCGTTTCACGCTTTTCCTCTTTTTCCTGTTTTTCTTCACGATTTCACGCCTTCCTCTTCGCTTCCCCTGCATGCAACAGTGCAGCGGTAAGCTCGTCGGCGGCGCTTCCTCAGTTCGTCTTCAATCGATTTTCGAATTTCGATAGCAAGGTACGATTTCGTTTTTTTGTTCAATTCGATTTTGTTTTTGTTATTTAATCGATTTTCGTTTTTGTTGTTCAATTGGAGATGATAGATTTCGTTTTTGTTCAACAGTGCAATTGTATGTCTGTTTCATTGTTTCAGAATTCTGTTTCATCCTGAATTGTTGCTGTAATACTGTTTCGTTTTTGCTGTTTCATTGTTTCAAAATTCTGTTTCATTCAGAATTGTTGTTTGTTTCATTGTTTTTGTCGCCTGAATTCTTTTTCAGAATTATTGATTGTTCATTCAACAGTATGCTTGGGTATTATTCCAAGAAACCCAATGTTTCACCACCATTATAGCTTTATCTTTATCGATGGCAACCGCAACTGTTGAGCGAGTATTTTCAGGAATGAAGTATGTGAAGGATGAGTTGAGAAACAGGATGTCCAACCCTTGGCTTAATGATTGTTTGGTGACATTTGTGGAGAAGGACATTTTTAGCACAGTCGGTGATTTAGATATCATCAAACACTTCCAAGCTATGAGAAAAAGGAAAATGCAATTAGACTTGGATTAGAATAACTTGATTTTGGAACATTACTTTATTGTTGATTATTTTTGGAACATTACTTTATCGTTTTTTTTTGTAAAGTCGTACAATTGTTAAATCATTGAAGGAACACCTTATTTCAAAATCATGGATCCGCCACTGTTTCCCGACATATTAAACTTCTATAATATTTTTCTAGAATATAGACATGGCAATGAGGTGGGTCGCAACAGTCTTTGCCTCGTCAGACCCTATTTCTATCTCTAGCAGAGTCAAAAAATTTCCTTCTCATTCGTGCCCCAAACGGGGTCGAATTTCTCTGCGAGTCTCTAATTCTGCCACTATTTATAGAAAAAATTAAAGAAATATATTTATGATAATAAAAAGAATAAAATCATAAATATTATACAAAGATATAATAAAATTAAAAGTATAAAAATAATTTTTTGTATTCAAAATAGATCAAATTAAAATTAAACAAAATATATGAAACAAAATAAATGAGCATATATATATGCATAAAATTAAATAATAATTAATAATTAATGTTTAGTGGAGCAGGTTTGGGGAAGGACGTGTATCGAAATCCCCAAACCCACCCCCCGCTTTCAGTCAAATCAATTATCCCCTTCAAAATCGAATAAGGGTCGGGTTCCTTTGTCGTACCTTTTTTTTTGTCTAAGGGTCTTTGACCCCGCTCTAGTGTCCAGGGGAAAGGGGCCCTGAATAATTCGGAGTTCGGCTGGGAGGTAAGTAAAGTATGACTCCAATTTGTTCCATCGTCGGGGATCGAACTCGGGTACTAGCCGAGTTCCGATAACTCTATTTTATATAGAGTTATTTATGCTTCTAAGACTTAAATTATTACTAGAATCTCAGTAATATTGTCATTTATAGAAGAAAATATAACATTGAGGGTTGAGATATGTTTTGATAACAACTTGGTGTTTTTGGATATTTTGTGGTGCTATTATGTGTTTGTTCAAATGTTGCAGCACTAGATGCCACAACATTAGAAGATTGGAATGCTACAGCACCGGAGCAAAAGCAATGGATGCCACAACATTACCGTGCTGACGTCACTATGAGCTCAAAAGTCAAAAAGTTAAGCAAGTGGCACAAGTGGATCATCTCAAGCACCACTTTATAACATCATAGCCTACAACTTGCACCTTTTTCAGAAACACTTGCCCATGCTTATAGGCCTACTTTCTAGAGTTGAAAGATCAAATAAACTTTATAAAATCAAGTGATGCAAGTGGGAAGATCAAATAAACTTTGTCAAATCGCTATAGGACCTCTTTTCTTTAGTTGTTGAAAGATCGAATCTACTTTTTGAGGCACATGGATTCAAGTGAAATCAACTTCTACTCCAAGTAACTTCTCCATGAGGAAACCTCTCTCAAGGAGCCTATAAATACCCTTCACCTTCTCATTCACAAGGAGACCAGAATTTATCACTTAATAATCATATTGGAGATGGTTTCGTTGGAAGAGGAAGAACTTGACAACTCCTTCCTTCACCTTCACGCAACTACATTCTGCACAAGGAATGCTCCTAGCAACATGATGTTGCGAAGCGATGCTGCAACATTACGGGGCTGATTTATGCAAAGGGAACTAAACCGTGTAATATGAACATGTTATTTACATTAGTTTGTATGTCCTTAGTAATGTTAAGCATAAGCTAAACTCTCTTGTAGTTGGGATGCCATAAACTTTGTAATGATCCTTTAACTAGTTTTATGTTATATATTGATGTTTGCATTTTAGTTCTTGCATGATAACTCTTTTCATATTCATTTTTAGAATTGGCCAGCTAAAAGTGATTGCAAATTATAAATTCAGACATGGTTTATGATTAGAAGTACTCAAGAACTAATGTGGGTAAGTGTTTAATAAAGGAAACTTTGTTATTCCATGCTAAGACCTAGACATAGGATAGCATAGTCCATAGAGTGATATTGTGGGTGCTTCATATACATGAGTGAACTTATTTAGAGCTTAGACATAAGACTTGTAACAAAACCCTGACGATAGTGACTGAAAGGCACACAACAAATGTTGCAGCATCCAATGCTCCAGCATCGTATATAACATAATTCGGTTAAAAGTGATTTACTTAGTGGGCAGCATTCCAACTACTCTCTCATCATATTTTCAACCCCAACTTTACTTGCTTGTTTATTTTCTGTTTGTTTACATTCTTGCATTGCTACAATATTGTTTATTGGTTACCTTCCACTAGTGAACAATTTTAAACTTGTAAATTAATCCAATCCATGTGGGAACGATACTCTACTTTCACTTTATTATTTGTTACGATTGTGTATACTTGCACATACATTTGTGTATACTTGCACATACATTTGTGTCTACTTGCACATACATTTGTGTATATATATCAAGCACAACAAGTTCACCCCTTAAGATAGAGTGCATTAACCACTTGCAACCAAGCTTGGAGTTTTAATTTGTCATACCACTAGTGCAAAAAGACATTTAGCATCGGTTGTTTTGGACATTTAGCATCAGTTGTTTTGGACATTTAGCATCGGTTATCCGACGATGCTAAATCCCCTGATGCTAAATGTAGGACAATTAGCATCGGTTATTTAACCGATGCTAAAAGTGACATTTAGCATCGGGTGTTTGAAACAACCGATGCTAAATGTCCTGAAAATGACCTTTAGCATCGGTTGTTTGAAACAACTGATGCTAAATGTCCTAAAAAATGACATTTAGCAACGGTTATTTGAAACAACCGATGCTAAATGTATCAACAAATGACATTTAGCTTCGGTTGTTTCAAATAACCGATGCTAAATGTCATTTTTTTGATAAAAAAAAGACATTTAGCATCGCTTGTTTGAAACAAGTGATGCTAAATGTCTAGTTTCTTATTATATTTTGTTTATCATTTTGATATGAGGCATAGTAAAAAATACATTTAAGGGGTAAAATTAGTTGACTGACATTGATTAATAAGTTCATAAGCCCCTAGTACTTACAACTTAGAAGGGAAATCAGTTTGAAAAGAAGAAGATTACAACTACGAAGTAATTTCACTTCCCAGTACTTTACAAAATAAATAAATTCTGTCTGAAAAAATAAAAACAAAGTACTGATATTCCATGATAGCTTCTTCCACCTCCAAAATTTTATCTAGCATTTTCTTCACTGCACAGCACATGAGCTACCTTGTGATGTTATACTCTTCAGGATAAGCGAGCTGTTGTTCCATCTGCCAGCTCAACTTGGAAGCAACACCTTCGTGACAACGAACATAATCCTGTGAACCAAACAAACAATTATATCATTTTCTGCTTAATGAATGTCAGCAATGAGTTGAAGTATCCATCAACATTTACTAATCCAACCTACAAGTTGTGGAGTGTCAAAATCTAGTTAGGCTAATAATAGCACAGTGAAATTCAAGAAGCTCCTCTAGTGTCCCATAACCCCCTGCATCATGTAACTTGCATAAGTTTTCAAAACAATTTAATTTAATGTAACTTGGAAAGTATGTTTCACTGTTTGAATTGTTTTGTCTTTAGCTTTTATGATGAGTGCAGGTAGTATATGTTGTTGGTATACTCAACTTTGTGGAAGAACAAAAGTTCAACTTCAAATACAACAAGTCAATAACAAAACATAACTTATTCTTTTGAGATGATATATTAAAGCAAGGTGAACCAAATTCTAACCTTATCTGGATATACCATATCATCAATGGATATGCCATATCATCAATGTACAAAAAGTAATCCTCCACTGGAGAAGCCACAACCAAATCACTGACAAACATAAACACGAGATTAGTATACATATCAGTACATTCCAAATAAATTATGATAAGAAAATAAATTAGCATCTCTAAGGATACTTGGCTCACATTCCTTGTCAAATATAGCTGTCTTAAGAAATTGGAGAGACTGAACATCAGACCAATAAGCACAGCAAAATGGTGCCACATTGATAGCTAAAGATACAGGAAAGGGAATCAGCAAAATGGTGCCAGAATAATAAACTATCCATAATGATCATTTCAAGAGGCTAAAGAAGGGAGAGCTGTAAATTACTTCAAACATAAGATCTTCTATCTGGGAATAATACAAATTAGCAACCATCATTCTTGCTAGTACGCAAACATCCCTTGTCACTTCAGGAGTTACTCTTGCTAAAAGCAAACATAAGCTAGGTCAGAACATAAGTTAGGTCAGAGTCAATGGGTCTATCAGTAACTTGAATCAATGGGTCTATCAGTAACTTGAATCAATGAAATGCTAAAGTTCATAAAAATAAAATGTAATGCATTAACTAAATATAAGGAGGGTTTTGCATCAGAAGGTTTTAATGAGGCTCATTTCCTTTTGTTTAAAAAAAAATGAATGATGACAGTTATCATTAAAGATATCATAAGTAACATTCAAAATGAGATTATTTCAGGTACATAGAAGAATAGTGTACTTATCAAAGATGGTAATGAGAAATTCTAGCAAAATATGAATCTCTGGTGGAAAAATAAGAAGATAAGAGCTCGACCATACCTCAACTTGTCGTTGAAGTGACTGTACATAGTTGATGATTTCATCCAGCATCACTGCCTTTCCAGTTACCTACAAACATCAATAAATTTCACATTAAAAACAAAGTGATACACTGAACACAACCGGGAATATGACAATGTGAAATCTTCTGCTTCATTGGTACCTGACTGACCCTCTTGGAAGATCTATAACATCCAGTTCAATGAGAGCTTCATTGGTACCTGACTGACCCCAATCATGCATTCTCCATTTTCAATCCAATTTTTTGTTAATGAATTACTAAATGTAGTAATTATTTATGAAATTATTATTATAATGTTGATGAAGGCTCGGCTGGAATCGTTGGGTGTTCTGAATAAAGTTTTTCAGCTTCGAGAAGCTTCTGCTCAAACCAAAAAAACCCGCCCATATCACAAAAGGGTTTGCGGTTTCACTCCCGTCCACCGATCCCAGCGAATCAACCCCGTCACCACTACCTCCTCCACCGCTGACCAGCTTCAACTGCAACTATCTCAGCAATTGAAAACGAGTTCCAGCAATCCTGTGATCACAATACAAGGTTTTCACCTCAATCTTCTGTCTGTGTAACAAAATCAAAAGGGACTTTTATTTTATTTTGCCTTTTATTACGTAACTATTATAAATCTGTTAGTTGATCATACTTCCTAGTCTAAAATTAGTCTATATGTTTCATCTTCCACCTAATTAAGTGTTGTATTGTATTTTGATGTGAATTGTGATGGTTTATAGTCGGATTTTGCAGGCGTCTTCTCCTTTAATTTGAGAGTTGTATTAGCAGGCCTTTTCTCCTCTTGTTCCACTTCATTTGTAGCTACCTTCTCTGTCATAAAAAGCAGTAAACCATCATAATTCTATTCAAAATACGATGCAACACTTGAACACAAAAGTAAATAGACTTTTTTCTCTTCTAAATATGAAAATATGTAGCAACATGTTCCATCACTTACACATACATCATATTAATTACTTCAAACAGAAAGTAGTCCATGAACCAGTGAGGACAAATACCATGCCAAACATAGGTTTGCAGGATAAAAATTAAAACTAGTAATTAATTTCTCATAATAATAACACTGACACTAATCTCTCAATTAGGTCTTCCAAAAATTGAGATACCACAACAATAATTCCTTCAATATTTTACTTTATGAGATTAATTTCTCAAAACATACAAAATTATCACCTGATTCTTCCACACTGAATACAAAAACAATGTCACAAAAAGAATAATACAATTAGTAATTAGTAATTTTCTATATTTAATAACTTAATTAGGTGAAAGAATAATATAATAGACTAATTTAAACAGGGTTGTTGGAACAACTACATTAACAGACAAAATGAAACAAATATAAAATAAAAATTCCTTTTAAAACCCTGTTTTGTGACACGGGATTGCTGGAACTCGTATTCCTGATCACATCAATCTTCGAAAGCTTCGGCCTCACAAAGAACTTGTTGCTTTGAATGTATCCATTGGTACCTAACTGACCCTCTTGGGGTCTGTGACCCTATTCCGCTATACATATTGCTAATTTCTAATCAAACATTGCAATTGAAAGCCAGAAAAACGGAAATAGATTAGAAACCCTAATTTCTGCAATTGAAACTGAAAAAATAAAAATAGATTAGAAACCCTAATGTGTTACCCTCTTGCTCGCTTCCCTTCCCTGGTGTCTTGCTCGTGGTGGTCGCATCCGACTCTCGTGAAAACAAGAAAACGGAAACGAAAAGCAAAAGAGAACACTGTTAAACAAGAAAACGAAAACGAAAACGAAGAGAATAAGGGAAGAAGTTGTTCTGAAAACCTTGATGGGAACTGGAAGGAAGCTGTGTTGTGTTTGCCGTGTGCGCTGCTGCTGTTCTTCAAATATTTAGATTTAGGGTTTTTGTTGGAGAAGAGAAAGAGATGGAGAGAGCTGGAAGGAGACTGAGAGGGCAAGGTTGGGTGAGAAGAGTGTTTCGTAGCCTCGCGAGGAAGAAGGTTGGGTGAGAAGAGAGTTTCAGAGACGAGAGTGAGAAGAGTGTTTCAGAGAGCGAGAGACGCGAGGAAGAAGAGTGAGATACACTGGGTTGTGCGTGGGATTAGTAAATAGAAAAAGAGAGTTTATACATTTAGCATCGGTTGTTTGTAACAGCTGATGCTAAATGTCCTTGAGTTGGACATTTAACATCGGTTATTACAAACAACCGATGTTAAATGTCCAACTCAGGAACTTTAGCATCGGCCGTAACAACAACCGATGTTAAAGGTCTAACGTGAACTAAAATTTTTGCTCCTAATTTCAAAAATGCCACCAGTTACACATTTAGCACCGATTATTCAAATAACCGATGCTAAATGGTGCTGTTTAATATCATTTTTCCACTAGTGTACCTACCAGAACACTCACGTTCTCTACTAATTTTTCTATAAAGTTTTCTCAAACTTATTTGTACACATTAGACATATTCAAAATCGATATTGATGCGAGAGACATGACAATGTACTAATTAAATAAAAGCAAAAAACAATTAAGAAAATTCAATTAATTAACATAAATTAACTACCATTCTTAATTAGTATAAGTTTAGTTAATTTTGTTTATATTTCATTTTGAAGTACTATATAAATTACATTATAAACTTTAAGGGATTGACTTAGTGGATTGAGCATGACAAGATTTGTATTCGGGAGGTTCCGAGTTCAACTCTCTACTAGTCACCTTGGAGTGAGGTAAATATAATTTCATCCGTAAGTGCTCAAAGAGCTGAAAGTTTTTCCGACCTTGGACTGGGCGTCATCCTCTAACCCTAAAATTTTGTAACCAAGTAAATATAAATTACATGATAAATTAAATTATGTAGTTTCCACCTAAGCTCCCTTATCTAAATTTAATTTTGATAATAAAAAAAAAACATACCCCTGCATCAAATTGAGCTCTCACTCTGTTTTCCCTGCATCCTCAAGCAAAATGAAATAAATAAATAAATAAAAATTTGCTCCACGGATTCAATCTTCAGTGACGAGCCATCTTAATATCCTTATTAGACAATGAGACAAACAACACCTCAAAACTTTTCACACATCCAATTCACCTCACATCTTATGGAACCTTGCACTTCACTCTGCTAAACCACTCCCTAAAGCCAAATATTATTAAGATCCATCTCAAAAACACCACTCAACTCTCAAGGGTCTCAATCACATACCCATCTCAATTTACACAACACCTAAATCTCCCAACCATATAACAAATTAAGAATATATATACGTTCCCAAATCACAATTACCCAAACCATTCACCTGCCAGTCACTTTCCACAAACCTCAATAAAAACCCTTTAGCCCCATCCCTCCAATTCACCAATCACACACTCATCATTACAACTACAACTAATTCCAATCATTTCAATCCACTCCAAAAATACCAAAAAACAATGAAGAAGCAAAACCGATCTCTCTTACCCTTTTCAGCAACACTATTACTACTACTACTAGTTTCCATATTAAGTTCCACAACTTTAGCAGCAATATCTCCAGCCAAACCACCAATTCAATCAACTCCACCCACCACAGCTCCTACAACACCTTTAGTCCCGACATTACCCCAACCACCAAGCGACACCCCTCCCGACACGTCCGGCACCACCGTTGACATCGTCGGAATACTAAAAAAAGCCAACTCATTCAACATCTTCATCCGTCTAATGAAAACAACCCAACTAATCAACCAACTCAACTCACAACTCCTAACCATTAAATCCGGCGGCTTAACCATCCTTTCACCCGATGACAGCGCCTTTTCGGAACTCAAACCGGGGTTTCTTAACTCTCTTTCAGATGGTCAAAAACTAGAACTCCTTCAATTCCATGTAATTCCTGATTTTGTTTCTAGCTCAAACTTTGACACGTTGACTAACCCAGTGAGAACACTTGCTGGAAATAAACCTGGGAAAGTTGAATTAAACGTGATTAGTTTTGGTGGGAATGTG
Source organism: Astragalus membranaceus (assembly GCA_039519185.1). Classification (NCBI taxonomy): domain Eukaryota; kingdom Viridiplantae; phylum Streptophyta; class Magnoliopsida; order Fabales; family Fabaceae; genus Astragalus; species Astragalus membranaceus. The sequence continues at coordinate 218,378,519 of CM076846.1, forward strand.
AATATTTCAACGGGACAGGTTAATACTACAGTTAATGGAATTATATATACGGATAAACATCTTGCTATTTATAAGGTTGGTAAGGTTCTTCTTCCTTCTGAGTTTTTTCCTAAGAAGACAATTGCTGCGGTGCCGTCTCTTGCACCGGCACCTGCAGCTGAGGCGCCGAAAGCTGGTAAGGAGAAGCCACCATCGTCATCCTCGGAAGACTCCTCAGAATCTTCGTCGCAGGTTGTTCCTACTGTGACTTCTGGTGCTACTGTGAGAATGGTGAGCAAGTGTGGAAGTACTTGTGTGGCAATTGTTGTTGGAGTTGTGTTCGTGTGGGGTTTTTATAACATCAATTGAGGTCCAATAATACCAATATTGAAGTAGCTACTAATACTATATATGAGTATGATATGATATATATATTTGCATTCGAGTGTTTTCTTTTACGCATTGTATCTGACATCTTCTGAGTGATCTTTGTATCTTTCCGTGAATTCATTCTACTGTATGTAATAAACGAGTCTTATATTTATGTTATAACTTTCCTTTGAATGCCCCCCGCGTGCTTGCCTTTTGTCTCTTCCCAACAACAAACTCCTTGCGAAATCCAAAGAAAGTTGAAAGAAGAAATGACATTTTCCAAACATGTTTTTTTTTTCTGGTCAACCTTTTTCCCAACATGTTTGGAATTTGGATGTTGATTTTTATAGCTCCCCACTCTCGGTGAAATAACTTAATAGATACCCGTGGATAAAATAAATAGATATTTCAACTAACTATCTGTTAGTTAATGGATGCAGAGACGGATATAATAGTATTCATACTCGTGGATATCCATACATGTTATTAAATTAATAAAATTACTAAAATACTAATTACTTAAATACAAAACCCCAAGTTCCCACAATATAAGAAGCCCTAACCTACATACATTGCTCTTCCCAAGCTTTCCTCTTCCATGTGCGAAAATTCCCTTTCCTACAAGATTATATTGGTTGAAGACTATTGATTTTATGTTTTTTGTTTATTATTAGAGACTTTAATGTTATAACAAGAGACCTATTTAGTATTTTTGTTTCTCGTAGAAATTATTTTGTTGTTAAAGAATGAAGAAATCATATGCTTGATGGATGTTTGTATTTGTTGTGATCCTTATTCAATCCTAATCAAATAAGATAACAAAGATAACAGGAGAACAAGTTAAAACTGAACGGCTATGCAGAAACTGTGTTTTGCATACAGCTAATATTGCAGAATTTGAAACAAGTAAATTGAGTAAAAGGATAAGGAAAGAAAACACCAAGAAGTGATGACCCAGTTCAGAGCAATGCTCCTACGTCTGGGGGACTGTAATCCGACTAAGAATGATCCACTATGCTGAAGAGATTACAAGTTACAATGATAACTCTCTCTCCAAGATCGTGGTACCTGCTGCCCACCCTTCCTCCCCTGCTTTGAGTCGAGCCTTCCCAAGAAAACAGATGGCTCGTAGGCTCATGGAGGTTCTCGGATGCAATTGTTAGGGCCAGATAGTGCTGCACCAACAAGACTGACGAGTCCAGATGGATGACTAATCTACAGAATCGAAGGAAACTGGAAGAACGAGAGAGTCTGATTTTCTGCCCAGCTTTCTTTCCTTTTGTGAAAGCATATGAAGAGCGGATATTCCCCTAATAGCTCCTTCTATCAAAGAGCCAAAGATGGCATGGAGGTCTCGACGAGCCTTCCCTAGCGTCGGGAGGTAAATAACTCTTGCTTACACCAGCAATCAAGTTCTTCTTTCTGCAACCCTCACAGTTGCTGATTCTCTCAGAATCTGATCTCTCTCTCTCACTGATTACAATTTGTGTTTTAATCACTTGCTTAAACTATACAAGGCTATCCTATTTATATATACATACTAAATGGATTAGCCAAAACAGAATCTGTTACTGCCAGCAACAGGACTAACAGATTCTGTTATACAGTTATAACAGTTATAACTACTGCAGCATATCTAACTTGATAGCATAGGCATCCCATATTAGAACTAACATCTGATATGGCCCAATAGCAATGAGAGAGACTGAGAAAACTAGGAGAGGCCCAACTGTGATGGAGGCCCAAAGCTGTGACTGTACCACTGGATCAACAATTCTCCACCTTGGTACAAAACAGTTTTGATTCTTCAATAGAACAAGTGGATTCTTAGAACAGATCATAGAGGCCAGTCCAAACCATTTCACCAATTAATCTTTAATATTTAGCAAGTCCAAACAGTGTTTGAACTTGCTGTTAGTGGTAGCCTTGGTGAACATATCTGCTGGATTTTCATTGGTGTGAACCTTTGCCACTTCAATTTCACCTTTATCAACTATATCTCTTGTGAAGTGTAGCCTTATGTCAATATGCTTTGTCCTTTCATGATACATTTGATTCTTGCTCAAATGTATTGCACTTTGGTTGTCACAAAACACAGTAACTGATTCTTGCTTGATTCCCAGTTCACTGACCAATCCCTTAACCCACAGAGCTTCCTTGATAGCTTCTGCCATTGCAATATATTCAGCCTCAGTTGTGGATAGAGCAAAAATGTGTTGCAGAGATGATTTCCAACTGATGGTATTCCCAAATAGAGTGAACACATATCCTGAGAGGGATCTCCTTTTGTCCAAATCTCCAGTAAAGTCAGAATCTACATAGCCAATAACCTGATTTGTAGACTCCACCCCTTTACAATACACCAAACCTGTACTTTGAGAACCCTTTAAGTATCTCAGCACCCATTTGACAGCACTCCGGTGCTCCTTTCTAGGCTTCCCCATGAAACGGCTAGTAACACTTACTGCATGTGAGATTTCTGGCCTTGAACATACCATAGCATACATGATGCTTCCAATATCACTAGCATAAGGGATGCTGTGCATATTTTCTTCTTCAACATAGGTTTTTGGAGACTGAGATGATGACAGCTTAAAGTGTTGAGCAAGAGGAACACTTGTAGGCTTTGCATCACTCATGTTGAATCTCTTAATAACCTTTGCAAGATAGTCCTTTTGAGACAAGACTAGTTTTCCCTTGTCTCTAACACCTTGCTTAGCTGTCCCTTGAGTATATCAATTTGCTTCTTATCTTTGCAGGCCAATAACATATCATCTACATAAAGCAATAAGTAGATATATGTATCACTCAAGAGCTTCTTGAAGTAGACACAACAGTCGTATCTGCTTCTGGTGAACTTGTTTTTGATCATGAAGGCATCAAACTTCAAGTACCATTGCCTAGGAGATTGCTTCAATCCATATAGGGATTTCTTCAGCTGACACACCCATTCGGCCTTGTTTGTAGCTTCAAAACCAGCTGGTTGCTTCATGTAGATTGTTTCCTTGAGATACCCATGGAGAAATGCTGTCTAGACATCCATTTGCTCTAGTTCCATGTCATAGTGAGCTACCATAGAGAGTAAAATTCTAATAGATGAATGATTTACAACAGGTGAGAAGATTTCATTGTAATCAACACCCTCCCTTTGAGTAAAGCCTCTAGCTACAAGCCTAGCTTTATATCTAGGAGGTTCTACTCCTGGGATTCCAGCCTTCATTTTGTATATCCATTTACTTCCAATGATCTTGGCACCCTTTGGCTTAGGGACTAGGATCCAAGTATTGTTCTTCTCCAATGAATTCAATTCTTCTGTCATGGCTAACAACCATTCTTTGCTGTCCTTTGCTTTAATTGCTTCACCATAGCTGCTAGGTTCCTCAGACATTACTTCTTCATATGCTTGAAGAGCATAGCTAACTATATCAGCTTGACCATACCTCTGTGTCTTCTTAATTTCCCTTCTGGATTTGTCCCTGACAAGTACATAGTCTTGAACATTTCCCTGCTCTTCAAATCCTGATTCTGCATCTTCAGTTTCTGCTACTGCTTCAGTATCTCCACCTTGCTCAGAACTGGTTGCTTGATCTTGTTGCATATCAGTTTCACTTTGATTCTCCACCTCAAATTCAAAATTCTGAATCTCCTCTTGATCAGTGTCTTGTTCTTTGGAACTTCTAGTTGACTTGTAGAGATCAGCTTCATTGAAAGTGATGTCTCTGCTGATGACGAATTTTCTAGCTTCTGGACACCAAACTCTGTAGCCTTTGACTCCATCCGGATAACCTACAAAATAACCTTTCTTTGCTCTTGGGACTAATTTCCCTTCATTAACATGAAAAAGCAGAACAACCAAATACTTTTAAGTGTGTGTAAGTGGGTGTGTGACCAGTCCACATCTCTTGTGGTGTTTTCAAGTTAATAGCAGTGGAGGGACTTCTTTTTATCAAATAGCTAGCTATGCTAGCAGCCTCCCCCCAAAATTGAATAGGCATCCCAGAATTAGACATGATACATCTCATTCTTTCAAGTAAATTAAAGTTCTATTAAATCTCTCAGCTAAGCCATTTTGCTGAGGTGTGTGCTTAACTGTTCTGTGCCTAGTGATTCCATTCTCCTTACAGTAATTACTAAATGTTTCATTACAGTATTCTAGGCCATTATCAGTCCTAAGGTTTCTAACCCTTTTATTCGTCTTAGTTTCAATCATAGTTTTCCATTCTTTAAAAGCATTGAAGGCTTCATCTTTGCTTTTTAACAAATAGATCCAGTTTCTTCTACTATAATCATCTAAAAAAGAAATGAAGTACTTATTACCTCCATGAGAATTTACTCTGGCAGGCCCCCACAAGTCACTGTGAACGTACTCCAGGATCTCCTTTGTATGTCTAGTTGCAAAAGCTGTCCAATGCATCTTGCCAAAGACACAATGCTCACAGAACTTTAGCTCTTCAATTTTATCATTTCCAAAGGCTCCTTGCTTCCCTAAAACCTGCATGCCCTTTTGACTCACATGTCCCAATCTTTGGTGCCACAAGCTAGTCAAATCAGTGTCTTCACTAACAGCAGACACACTGCCAGTGACAGCATATCCTTTTAGAATGTAAATTCCATTTTGTCTATATCCTTGCATCACTTCTTTGCCATTCTTTAAGACAGTTAGAATACCATTTTCAGAGTTGAAAGAGCAACCTGATTCTTCCAACATACCAAGAGAAATTAAATTTCTCTTCAAGCCTGGTACATATCTCACCTTGGTTAGGAACTTCTCAGAGCCATCTTCCATTCTTAGCTTGATGGTGCCAATGCCACAGACCTTACAGACAGTATTGTTTCCCATGGTAACCCTTCCTCCATCAATTTCCTTGTAACTCCAGAACCAGTGCCTATTTGGAGTCATAGTATATGAACATCCAGTATCCATCACTAGGTTCTCTTCTGTTAATGATGCAGTTGCCATTAAAACTTTAGTTGTAATGTATTCATCAGTGGCCATAGAGACATCTCCAGATTCTCTACTAGTTTCACCTTTCTTTTTGGACTTTCTTTGTGGACAATCTTTCTTGTAATGTCCTTCCTTTTTACACAAGAAACATTTGTCCTTGTCCTTTCCCTTTTCGTTCTCTTTATTCTTGAATTTTCCTTTTTGTTTCTGATTCTTCTTCTCAAAGTTGCCCTTTGAGAATAGACCTTCACCATTGGCTTCATCTTTTGCTTCAGCCTTTTTCTTTAACTCTTTTGAAATCAGAGCTGATTGCACATCTTCAAGAGTTAAAGAATCCTTAGCAAAAGTTAGAGTATCAACAAGGTTCTCATATGACTTTGGTAGAGAATTCACAAGCATGAGTGCTTGATCCTCATCATCAATCTTCACATCAATGTTCTCAAGATCCAGTATGATCTTGTTAAATTCATCAACCTGTTCTTCTATTGATCTGCCAGTTTGCATTTTGAAATGAAAGAGTCTTTGCTTCAAGAATAATCTGTTTGCAGTGGACTTTGTCATGTAGAGAATTTCAAACCAAATTGCTGCTGCAGTGGTTTCCCTTGACACTTCCCTCAATGGCTTATCACCTAGATTCAGGATTAAGGCACTGTGTGCCTTCTCCATGATTTCAGCCCTCTGTGTTTCTGTCAAAGTTGCAGGCAGTGCTCTTTCTCCAGCAAGTGCCTTCCCCAAACCTTGTTGCACAAGGAATGCTTGCATCTTCAAACGCCACAACCCAAAATCATTCTTTCCAGTGAACTTCCCCACTTCATACTTTGCGGAAGTCATCTTTCAAGATACACAAAACTGGCTCTGATACCAGTTGTTGTGATCCTTATTCAATCTTAATCAAATAAGATAACAAAGATAACAGGAGAACAAGTTAAAACTGAACGACTATGCAGAAACTGTGTTTTGCATACAGCTAATATTGCAGAATTTGAAACAAGTAAATTGAGTAAAAGGATAAGGAAATAAAACACCAAGAAGTGATGACCCAGTTCAGAGCAATGCTCCTACGTCTGGGGGACTGTAATCCGACTAAGAATGATCCACTATGCTGAAGAGATTACAAGTTACAATGATAACTCTCTCTGCAAGAACTCTTGCTTACACCAACAATCAAGTTCTTCTTTCTGCAACCCTCACAGTTTCTGATTCTCTCAGAATCTGATCTCTCTCTCTCTCACTGATTACAATTTGTGTTTTAATCACTTGCTTAAACTATACAAGGCTATCCTATTTATATATACATACTAAATGGATTAGCCAAAACAGAATCTGTTACTGCCAGCAACAGGACTAACAGATTCTGTTATACAGTTATAACAGTTATAACTACTGCAGCATATCTAACTTGATAGCATAGGCATCCCATATTAGAACTAACATCTGATATGGCCCAATAGCAATGAGAGAGACTGAGAGAACTAGGAGAGGCCCAACTATGATGGAGGCCCAAAGCTGTGACTGTACCACTGGATCAACAGTATTCAAATTGTTAATTTAACAATTAGTATTTTGTTGTCAAAACAAAGGAAGAAATTCTATACAATTAAAAATAATAATTTTTTAACACATGCATTTCTAATATCCATGGATATTCGCAAATAGTGGCATATCCATTAAATATCCGCATTAGCAGATATCTGCGCGGATATGTATAGAACACGGATATCATTTTTATCCAACGGAGTGGGTAGCGGATGAGTACTATCCGTGCCCATGGATATCCATTGACATCCCTAATTGATATTACGGATTTATAGGGTAGTGATAAATCTAGTGTTGTTTTATGAAAAATATGTTGTGCTCTAATTTCCAACTTAATATCAGACAATAACCCTAACTACAAAAATACCAATTATTCGCTTACGTACTATTTTTATTGATATTGTCGATTTAAGGTGTAACTATAAATCCGGTGCAACTAACTTAAACAATTTGATAAATCCAGCATGTTTTTGTTTTTTATAAGGTGCAACTAACTTTTTTTCGTCTCTTCTCCTGGGGTAGTCTTTTTCCTCCTGGGGTCTTTTTCCATAGGGTTTTGGTCCATGGAAGTTTTAATGAGGCCCCTTGTATATTTATTGGTTGGGGTGCCCCTTTTATATAATATTACATTTGCTTATAAAAAAACTTAAACAATTGATAAATCTGGTATGCTTTTTTTTATATATCCTGTATGCGATCAGTGGTAAATTCGGTAAGTGATAAGTCCGGTATGTTTTTTTGATAAATCCAAAAATCCAAAAAAATCAACTCAGATGTGTAAATGTGATAAAAAGTGAGAGGGGTAAAATGAGGATAGATCAAATTTGTGGGGGGGGGGGGGGACTGATTCTCCCAGGGTTAAAACTCTGGGTCAGCTGTCCTGCCCCTCGAGGCACCTACAATTCAGCGATGGGATTAGTCACTGCGGTCGGCGGGGGAGGGGGTGGTATGATTACCATCCTTGGAATTTAGATCAGTAAACTTGTTTGGGCCTTTAACTTGGGTACTTGGCATTTGGGCATGACATTTCTTTTTCAGGTTTCTTTTTGCACCATTGTTTTTAACTCATACACCAACCCTTTTTTGCTTTTCACTTTTTTTATAATTTATAAGTCTTGTCTGAAGGGTAATTTTCAGAAGCAAGGAAAATTTGTCTCCCCCATTAAAATAAAAAACTCTATGTCCTATTTCTTTGTGTTCAACACTCGAAGACATTGTCGCAATAGGTTGTTTTTCCTCCCTCCTCTTTCTTCTTTTTCCTTTTCGTCAACTTCATTAAAGTAGGTCACATGCTCTAGTTTTTTTCCAATTGGACACATCCCAAAAGTAATCTTTTATATAGGAAACTATGTTGTGTTAACTTTCTTGATGTAGGTATCTAGAACTCAACGATCTAAATTCTAGATACATACTTTCGGATGGTTTTAAATTCACATAATACTAGATGCACAGGGCAAGGGCAAGCTAGTATATCGACGGACGTAAATACACAAAGTTAATAATGGTCGAGAACAATTAGGAGTTCAAATCAAATACAATCAAAAGTTGTAGATATTAGGAAAGTATAATAAAAAGTCCTATAGATGATGATATGAAGAGAAAGGCTAAAGAGTCTTAGTAATAAAATCCAACGATTGAAATATATTAAACATATTGACAAGATAACAACAATTCTTAGGTGAAATCTATTTGGCCAAGTTAGCTTTTCAAGATTATACACTTGTGACTGATGGAAGTGTAGTTTTTGTCGGGTTCACTCTTGCAATTTGCATCTCAAAAAAGAGTTCGAAGATCCTGCATAATCTCTAACAAAAATACAACCAACAAACATGAAATTTCAGGATGCAGGATCCCTTTCAGGCATAAATAAAATATTAAAATGTTCTATATAAAAGCATGAAACAAAGAAATTTGTCACGGCTTTGAGTTGCTGTCATTTGGGCTAACAATTCATGACATGTATGATAAGAAATTAAAAAGAGAAAGGGGGAGAACGCCAAGGATCTCATGTCATGTGATAGTCATCTAAGTAAAAACTGCAAAGCTGCAAATATCCTAACAGCTAAGTTCTGTGCTGACCCTGCACAGCGCGCAAATATCTCTCATCAAAAGGATGATAGCCAACTTGGTTTAAAAGAACTATGAACAAAATATTGATGATTAACTGATATGACTATTTCAGTCCACAAACCTTGAAAAACCAAAAAAGAAAATAAGATTAGAAGAATAAAAATCATGCTGAATTTGATGAAGCTGGAAGAATAAAAACAACTCTAACCATTAGTTTGTAGTCATATACAGAAAATGATATAAAACCTATCTTTCATGGTAGCTTGACCAGTGGACCCATATAGAACCAAAATTTGGTATTGCAGCGATGACATTCTTTCCAAAAATCGTAATATTACAATTAACTCAGAAAGTAACATATGACAATAGAGTAAACCCTTTCAGAAATCTTACTCCCCGTGATAGAAGAACATGTCGCCTGAATAAATTAGTATGATTTGTTCAACTAAGTTGCAGATTTGTCTACAAATAAAATTAACAGCAAATTAAATATGTAGATATTGAAAGCATCGTTGCCGAAATGGTAGCAGTTTTTCCTTATAATATTGTAAGCATGATTTATATTAAGCTCAAATTGGCATATTTTACTATATATAATTGTTTGTAACATTAAATATTATTTTCTGTCAATTTGGCATTTCATCATGAATGAGTTCTTAAACGCTCTATCCTTGATTTCATGATATATATACTTTTGTTCCCGGCCCTATTTTATATTTGGGATACATTTGTTATGGTTTATATAAACTTATGCGAATTAATGTGTCTGTCTTTCAAAATCTTACCCAGCAGGTAGCTAAATTCGCTGACTTTGTGGTAGTCTGATTGCAAGATCAGTTTTGTACCATGACTACAATAGGTGAAACTTATCGGTAGGTAGGTGACTCCAGAGATATGTCTTTTTTTACGTGGTTACAGAGATATGTCTATAGTAATGAGTACATTCATTCATATAGTGTTGCTTACTACTTTTAAAATTTGTGAGCATCTCCAATTTTTCATATATTGAACTAATCGTAACATTTTATTCCCTTGAAATTTGGAAGATTATTGATTGAACATAAGCCACATAATCACAAAGCTTATGTTTTGGCTTTGGGACTATTCTTTTGGAAGAGAAGCTATGAGTGATTCAACAAGGTAATTGTTAGGATATGTAATATTATTGTTACCGTTACATTAGAATCCTTATTACCATTTAGAATAATTATTAGAATATTATTTTTACTGTTGCATTAGAATATGTCATTAATGTTATTATTTACCGTTACCGTTAATAAATATATATTCTAATCAATAATATACATTTGATTATGTAACAGTAACAATATATAATAACAATAATGACATTATAATGTAATGGTAACCCAATCGTGGGAAGTGTGATTTAAAGGTAATGAGTATGAAAAATTATATTATGTGCAATTACAGGTAATATCAATTCTAAGGAAACCCAATCGGTGGAAAGTGTGATTTAAAGAATTATTTGTCCATTTGCAAAATTCGAGTCCATAATTTTTCACTCGTGATTGACTACAGAGAAGGTTGTACGAGATCATTTCCATGTGTAATATATTTATAACTATAATTGTATTCCATAATTCACAATATATTTATTCAAGGACTATGGTATTGTGATTGACACTTTTTATATTTATTATGAAACGTTCTCTAATACGACTAATTTCGTGCATTTACTCATTTCTATGAGTATGTTTTCCTTTCAAAATTGATTGCAGGGGTCACTTAATCACAAAAATCAAATATCTAACATCATTATCTTTGGCAAAATTTTACGTAGAATAATAATACTATTTAACTTACTCTGGAGAAATATTTTAATAGAATTTTATATCAATATAATTTATAACATAACATTTATATTTTTTTTACTATACTAGATCTGTGCGTACGCGTCTACATATTACAAAGTTTTACATATTACAGATGTTTTTGTATTTTGTTATCAATTCTCATTCATATTTCAATTATCATTTTTACTTTAAGGTTTAGTAATTCAAATCATTTATATAAAATAATAAATGAGTTAAATTAATAAATTAAATAGGTAAAAATTAGAACATATAGCATAACATATATAACAAATAATATATTATGACATAAATATCATTACATTATTAAATATCAATACACTTAACTTTCTTAGAAGAATTTTTGTTGTCAAAAAGAAATATCAATTCATATTTCCCAGTATATGAATATTTAAATTACATTGTGAGAATATTTTAAAAGATTTTTACATTAATATAACTTTAACATAGTATTCATATTTTTTATTATGTATTATGTGCAACAAAAGCCTACAATTAAAGTTATAACATGTTTTTCTCGAAACCTATCAAGAATTAAAAAATAATAGTTATAAATTGTTCTTTTTCAAGATAATTACCGAAATATAACATTCTCAAATTTTTATGCTATAACGGTGAAGATTTTTTTGTGAGCATAAGATGAAGGGATTTTTTTTGTACCACATCATATCACCATATGCCCCCATCATAATTTGATAAACCGAAAATACCCCTGCTTAACTAAAACTCGCTCGGATTTACCCCCACTCAAGGTAAATCCGCTTTAAATAACAAAGCAGATTTACCTTATGTGGGGTACATCCGCTTTTAAAATTAACAAAAGTGGATTTACCTAATGTGGGGGTAAATCCGATTTTCTTTTTTTTTTAGGGAAATCAAATTTATATTTTTTTAGGTAAATCCGCTTTGGTATTTTCCAAAGCGGATTTATCTACCCAATAGGTAAATCTGACTTTTAAATAACAAAGCGGATTTACCTTATGTGGGGTACATCCGCTTTTAAAACTAACAAAAGCTGATTTACCTAATATGGGGGTAAATCCGATTTTGAAATTAAAATTAAAATTAATTTTTTTTAGAAATATAAAATAGATATGAATATCGGTCGTCTTTTGGTTGTTTAGTGTATTGTTCGTTAACATGTGACGATGTTGTACGTCGGGTGAATAATTTAGGCTAAAAATCGGTTTTTGAGCAACCTACTCAGATTGTAATGAAACCACAGCCATTAAATCCGAAAAAAATCAGGGATCAAGACTCCTGAAGAAAAGTCTTCTTTCAGGGCAAGAGAGCTCAAAATCCCAAATTCCATCGTTTACTATTTTTTATTAATTTTTCATAATCTCCAAAAAATCTGAAAAAATTTGCATAACCTTATTTTGGTTTTATTAGATTTATAGTGGTGTTTTTATAATTTTTAGATTAGTTTTGACTCTTTAACAGATTTTTAGTAGTATTTTTATAACATTTTTAAAAAAAATTAAATAAAAAATAGGTATTTTTAATACACAAAGCGGATTTAACCCCCACCTAAGGTAAATCCGCTTTTAAAATTAACAAAAGCGAATTTACCTTAGGTGGGGGTAAATTTGATTTTCTTTTTTTAAGGGAAATCAGATTTACCTACTAAAAGATAAATCCGATTTTGGGGTATTTTTGAGTTTCACTTTTATGTGGGGGTATATGGTGATATGATGGGGTAAAAAAAACATCCCTAAGATGAATCGTGCGTTGGGTCGGTGAGAGAGTGAATGAGTTTTTTGACAAGAGAGAGTGAATGGTTATTATTTCATTATTTGGGTAAATAATTACTACTGTTTTCAATTTTCATCATAGACTATGCAAATGGGCCAACCTTTAAAAAAAATGAAATGGGCCACTAAAAATTTAAACAAACTGTATTAAAAAAAACCTAAAAGATACCGTTTTTTTGGGCCTATATTTTAGAGCCCAACCCAACCAAAAATCGGGCCACTAGCCGGCCCAACTGGGCTGGGCCAAAATTGACAGCTCTAATCCTAAGTAGTATAACAATAATTAGTATTTCATTTCTTTGAAAAATATTAGTATTTAACTTACTAAATATTTTAGTAGAATTTGAACCAACTATTGGCCCAGTGGTATAAATTATCATGGGACACAGGGAGTCAACCCAGTGCTTCCGGGTTTGAATCCCGTGATGGAAAACTCATTGTTGGTCAGTGCGAAATTTGCTCCTCAGTGCGAAATTTGCTCCTAAGCACGAGCGGAGATCTGTCTTTCGTTGAACGTGTTGGGACACTCCGTGGGTAGCTAGCAATGGTTCGAACCAAAAAATAAGAACTTTTAACTAAAAAGTTATATTTTTTACTATACACCATGCGTAGCACGGGCCTACATATTACAGAGTTTTGCTTTCGGTTTTGCTCTCATTCTTTTCTCAGAATAGGATTTTCATATATATGTAAAGTTGTAAACTTATTTTAAAATTTGTGAGACTATTTTAAGTAGAATAAATATGATTCTTATGTGTACAAAATTTTTTTTAAAGGCAAATGTTAGTAGTTAGCGAGATGGGGAATTATTAGTTTCCCGAGTTTGAACAGGATCTCGTGCTTGCACTCCTTTGATATCTCTTAGTTCACCAACTGAACTAACTACTCGGGATGTGTATAATTGTATTTTAGTGTTATGACACATTGTAGTATAAAATATAAGATATATCTGAAGTCATATTTTCAACAAACGTTTTCTCATACATCGCACAAATATATGCTTATTCTTTTATACATACTCATATATAGTGAATTTAATGCTGTAAAAGAAAGATAGCAGATGGAGGAGAAAGTTTGCTCAGTTTTGTTGCAATACACAACCAAAACTTGGATCTTCTGTTATTCATTGAAACTACTTATTACAGTATCTAACAATTTTCTATATTGGTCCCTAAACTATCTTCTAATCAACAAACAGACAATGGACCCAAGTTAATATATATAAATTGACTCAATGTCACAATGGGCTTACAACCAACTAAACAGGCTAGGCCCAAAACAATAGAAGTAATATCAACAATCCCTCTCTTAAACTGAATACTGATAAGTATTCAGTTTATCTCAGCTGTAGAATACATTCTCAGGCACCTCCTAAGCTTGATGAATGTTTCATTCTTCAAAGCCTTGGTCATAATGTCTGCAAATTGATCCTTTGATGCACAGTGTTTCAGTTCCAGCTTGCCCTCTCTGCACATATCTCTTAGGAAGTGAAATGGCACATCTATGTGCTTGCTCCTTCCATGCATAATTGGATTTTTTGGAAGTTTGATTGTAGAACTCTTGTCACACATAACAGTTAAACAATCAGCTTGCTTGAGTCTTAACTCCTCAAGTATCCTCTTCAACCACACTCCTTGGCAGATGCAATGAGCAGCAGCCACAAACTCTGCTTCAGTGGTGGAGAGTGTCACAATTGGTTGTTTTTTACTTGACCAAGATACTGCTGATCCACCAAGTAAATAGACAAATCCTGAGGTGTTTTTCCAATCATCTAAGTCACCTACATAGTCACTATCGCAATAAGCCTTGAGTTCCTGTCCTTCTTCTCTCTTGTACAGCAACCCCAAGTCACAAGTACCATTTAGGTATCTAAGAATCCTCTTGATGGCCATAAGATGTTTTACGGTAGGTCTCTCAACAAATCTGCTCAAGAGGCTGACTGAGTACATCAAGTCAGGTCTTATGGCATTCAAATACATGAGGCTTCCAATGATTTGTTTAAACCATGTTGCATCTATCTGTTTTCCTTCTTCATCTCTAGAAATTTTGGTTCCTGTAGTGACAGGATTGGCAACAGGCTTGCTGTCAATCATGCCAAATCTGTCCAGTATTTCCCTAGCATACTTCTGCTGGGCAATGAAGAAGCGGCCTTCTCTTTGAGTCACTCAACACCTAGAAAGTACCTCATCTTTCCTAGATCAGTCATGTCAAACTCCAGCATCATAGATCTCTTGAATTTCTTAGTTACTGTCTCACTGCTTCATGCATAAATCAAGTCATCTACATAGATGCTTACAACCAGCATATAATCATTATCATCAATTTTAGTGAACAGGGTGTGCTCATGAGCACATTTCTTGAAACCTTCCTTGTCAAAATATCTTTCTATCCTGCTGTACCATGCCCTAGGGGCTTGTTTCAGGTCATATAAAGCTTTCTTCAATCTATACACCTTATCTTCTTCTCCCTTCTTTTCATACCCCTTTGGTTGCTCCGCATGGACTATTTCTTCAACCTCTCCATAGAGAAAGGCACTCTTCACGTCCAGTTGGTAAACACACCACTGGTTGTATGCTGCAGTAGCAAGGATACACCTAATTGTATCCCACCTTGCTACAGGAGCAAACACCTCAGCATAGTCAACACCATGTTCCTGTGAGTAGCCCTTGGCTACTAGTCTGGCCTTATATTTTTCTACTTGACCTGCTTCATTAAGCTTGGTCTTGTAGATCCATTTAACACCAATTTTCTTTCCATTACTTGGAAGAGACACTAACTCCCATGTGTCATTCTTGATAATAGATTCTATTTCATTGTCCATAGCCACTCTCCATCTATCTTCCTTAACTGCCTGTTCAAAGGTCACTGGATCAGTTGTCTCACATATCATGAGACTGTGTAAGACATCACTATCAAGTAACTCTTCAATATCATCATTTTCACCCAACATATGGTATTGTTCAAGCCAACCAGGTGGTTTTCTAATCCTGCCAGTCCTTCTCTCACCCTCCTCATTTTCATCTTGAGCGGGATTATTTTGTTCATCAATTGTGACAGTAGCAGCAGTGTTATCTACACTACTGGTGCTGGCCTCACCAGTGTAGCTCAGTGGCATCTTCCTCAACTTCAGTAACTATTTCCTTCCCTTTTCGTGTATCAGTGGTGCTCCATGTGGCCTCTTCATCAAACACAATGTCTCTGCTGGTTAAGATCTTCTTGGTTGTAGGATCATACACTCTATAAGCCTTGGATTCATCACTTACTCCCAAGAATATTCCCTTGATACTTTTTTCATCCAATTTTCTTCTGTTGACATCTGCTACATGGACATGAGCAATGCAACCAAACACTCTTAGCCGTCTTAGGTGTTTCACAGAAGGTTTTACACCACACCAATCCTCCTCAGGGGTCATTTCTTTTACTGAAACTGTGGGACATCTATTGAGGAGATAGAATTCCCACCTAACTGCTTCTGCCCAGAAATTCTTCTCCAAGTTGGCCTCATTTAACATGCTTCTAACCATGTTCATCACAGTCCTATTCTTCCTCTCAGCAACTCCATTTTGCTGAGGTGTATATGCTGCAGTGAGTTGTCTTCTAATTCCGTTAGCCTCACAGTATTCAGTGAATTCAATGGAGTTGATCACCTCCCCTATCAGTTCTAAGACAGCTAATGGAACATTGTGATTCTTTCTCAACCATCATTCTAAACTTCTTAAACACTTCAAATGCAGCTGATTTTTCTGACAGAAAGTAAACCCTGTAAACACCCCCTTTACTAATAACTATTATTTAGTTAATTTAAAAAAAATCAGAGTTCGCAAAAACCGTTTTAATGCAACCACGAGAGGGTGCCACTTTTAAAACACCAACGTATTATATCCCCAAAATTAATATATAAGTATAAAAACATCGCAGCAGAATAATCACCAAATCTGACAATATCAAATTACATCACCGAAAATAGAGTTCGACATCAAATTAAATAAAATAGTAAACTAACGCCCCCCTGGTGCTACGTATCAGAGCTGACTCGACCCACTAGATAGAAGGTACTAGATCACCTTCGCTCGTCGTCACCTGCACGTTGCCGACATGAGAAGCAACATAAAAAGCAGTAGGGTGAGTCTCATTTCGTAAGTAATAACATATAGGATCAACAACATATAGATCAAGCAGCTAACAACACCAATACACAGCTAAAATAGCGCACCATTAGTTTATATCAATCACAGACAACACCGAAGGTATATGCAATGCATGTGATGCAACCCAACTCCTAGGGCATATGCATGTGGATCCATTAGCACCAATATCTTGCCTTGAGGGCACTCACCAAATAAGGCCGAAGCCTTCTGCTCACCAATAAAATAATATTAAGGCCGAAGCCTTCTGCTCACCAAAATATGCACATGACCATGAGACTCGAGGACCATGCAACATACACACAAGAAACACCATAGCCACGGTTATCACACACACCAACATCAATTCAGCTCACCAGTAACTATTTAGCTCACCTGTAAGTAATTCAGCTCACCAATAAGTAGTTCAGCCCACCAATAATTATTAAGTATTCTGCTCAACAAATATTCCGCTCAACGACATTTTATAAATATCCCGCTTACCAATAAGTATTTCGGCTCACTTTTAAAATTAGGAAAATAGCACCTTTAAGATTAACCGCAACACCAGCATTTAATTAATAGTAACAGCAACATAAAAAGCATCGTATAATAAGGCCGAAGCCTTCTGCTCACCAATAAAATAATATTAAGGCCGAAGCCTTCTGCTCACCAAAATACGAACAGTTTTCTAAAATAATTGAAGACAACAATGTTCCAAAAGTATTTTAGGCTAACACCAAGGTTCAGGTCGCATGTCGCAGGGTAGGTCACATAGCACAGCTAGGTCGCATATTCACATGGTTAGGTCGCATATCACATGGCTATTTTACAACGACAAAAGCTCTCCCCAATTTCACACATTTTATTTTTTTTTTTGTCAACAATAAAACAGTTAGGCAGCTACAAATAAGCCATGAGCAATCCATTTCACATCCAACAATCCTTAAGCAATTAACAAAACGCACACAACAAAAATACATAATCTTGAACTACATCAAATGCCAAACAAAAACAATACCAAGGCTACATACAAGGTCGTAACTAGACGCTAAATTCTCTTATTTTATCAATTTCAGCAAGCCCATTATGGACCACCTAGGCATCCAACGATTATGATTCAGCTTGTAGCTATAACTCGAGTCTTTGGACAACTAGCAACGGAAAATGTTTCTAAAAGGATTTAATATTTTTCTTTATCCAGGGTTCAGTATAGATGAGGCAAGCTAGTATTGATATTAATTTAACAATGTAACAAACTAACAGAGTAGACAAAGTCCTAGAGATTGATTGTTAGCCAAAATAATCGACACCTCCTATCTCGTAAATCATCAACAGATTCAAGTATTCAATCATCACAATATAACAATTTAATTAACAATTCATCTCTACGACTTGACTAGTATTCAATCATCACAATATAACAATTCAATTGGCAATTCATCTCTACGACTTGACTAGTATTCAATCATCACAATATAACAATTCAATTGGCAATTCATCTCTACGACTTGACTACTATAATTGTTAATTCGATAGGCTATTAATTAAGAAAGGAGAGCCCCCTAACCTTTTGATATTGAAGAACACACGGCTTTAGCGACCCTCCAAGACACCAACAATTCCTAGCCCCTTTCTTTTTCTCTCCTTCAGTCTCGCCTCTCTTCTAGTTTTTCTTAGGGATTTCGTGAATGCCTAATCAAAACCCTAGGTGAGCTCTCTTATAGCGCCTAGGTCTAATGCTATGGGCCATGGGCTATTTTAATTAAATCACTTAAGCCCTTTTCATCCAGTCCTCTTATTTTATTAAATCTAATTACTAACAAGGCCTCCCTACTAAACACACTTATTTATTATTATCTTTTTTTTTTTTTTTACCACTTAATTTATATAATTACATCTATCAAATAAATCTAACCAAATAAATCACCCAAACAATTAATTAAACATTTAAATAAAATTGGGGCGTTACAACTCTCCCCCACTTAGAATATTTTCGTCCTCGAAAATTCAACTACTAGGAACATGGTTACGTTCTAACCAGTTCATACTCAAGATTACGATTAACTCACCCAACGGCAAACAACAAGGATTCACAACAAGTCTCTGTCGAAGGTCGACAAGGGACACAGAGAAACACACCAGGCAACACATTACAGTTACAACAGTTATTACAGCACTTAAACATTCACCGCATGCAACAATAACAAAACAACAAGTAGCATCGATATAACAGTAGATTCTAGCGGAGTACCCTTAACGGGATACGTACCTCTGATACTATCATCACTCCTCCGCAGACTCAGCACCCGCTAAAACAAACACCCTCCCACTAGACCCCTCCTTCTTTGGCTTGGAGCAATTGGTACTAATATGCCCCACCTCTCCGCAGCTGTAGCAGACGACCTCTTTCTTCTCACACTTGGCAGCTATGTGGCCTCCCTTACCACATTTAAAGCACTTGTTATCCGGGCAATCAAAACTTTTATGTCCGGGCTTCCCACACTTGTAGCACACGATATTCGCAGGGGCCTCTCCCCCACTTGGCCTCTTGCCTGAGTCATCAGCTTTCCACTTGCCCTTACCACCAGAAACATCATAGGGCTTCTCACGATACTGAGCACTCCTCTTCTCCTTTACAATCTTGTAAGCAGCATTACTATCCTCCTCGAAAATCC
The DNA here is from genome assembly GCA_039519185.1 of Astragalus membranaceus. Lineage (NCBI taxonomy): Eukaryota > Viridiplantae > Streptophyta > Magnoliopsida > Fabales > Fabaceae > Astragalus > Astragalus membranaceus. Next base: position 218,397,809 of record CM076846.1, read on the forward strand.
TACACTTATCAACCAATCTAGCGAAGACCCGAACCTCTTGATATCCAATTGCTTTCTTTATATCAGGACGTAGACCACTCTCGAACTTGACACATTTTGAAAATTCAGAATTGGCATCATTAGCATAATAAGGACAAAATTGGGCCAGCTCCTCAAACTTGGCGGCATAATCAGCCACAGTCCTGTCTCCCTGCTTCAGCTCTAAAAACTCCACTTCTTTCTTGGCTCGCACATCCTCAGGGTAGTACTTTCTCTTGAACTCTCTTGTGAAAACCTCCCAGGTCACTTCCTCACCAGCATCACTTAACCTTCGCAACATTCCCATCCACCAGTCTTCAGCTTCCTCCGTTAACATATGAGTCCCAAACTTCACTTTCTGAGCTGGAGTACACTCCATGACACGAAAGACCCGCTCTATCTCCTTCAGCCATGACAACGCTCCATCCGGGTTGTACCGACCCTTAAAGGTGGGTGGGTTCTCTCTCTGGAATGTAGCCAAATTGCGCGCCCCGTCATTAACAACACCGGGTATATTACCCATCGCCCCGGCTATAGCCTGCAAGGCAGCAGCAAGTGCAGCATCGTCCCGTCTGGCCATTCTAGCACTGCAACAGAAAACAGAATTCAGACACGAGTAACAAACTCAATGTTACTCAACACGACGACTCAACTACCGGCCGGACAGACCGAACTGCTCTGATACCAACTTGTAAACACCCCCTTTACTAATAACTATTATTTAGTTAATTTAAAAAAAATCAGAGTTCGCAAAAACTGTTTTAATGCAACCACGAGAGGGTGCCACTTTTAAAACACCAACGTATTATATCCCCAAAATTAATATATAAGTATAAAAACATCGCAGCAGAATAATCACCAAATCTGACAATATCAAATTACATCACCGAAAATAGAGTTCGACATCAAATTAAATAAAATAGTAAACTAACGCCCCCCTGGTGCTACGTATCAGAGCTGACTCGACCCACTAGATAGAAGGTACTAGATCACCTTCGCTCGTCGTCACCTGCACGTTGCCGACATGAGAAGCAACATAAAAAGCAGTAGGGTGAGTCTCATTTCGTAAGTAATAACATATAGGATCAACAACATATAGATCAAGCAGCTAACAACACCAATACACAGCTAAAATAGCGCACCATTAGTTTATATCAATCACAGACAACACCGAAGGTATATGCAATGCATGTGATGCAACCCAACTCCTAGGGCATATGCATGTGGATCCATTAGCACCAATATCTTGCCTTGAGGGCACTCACCAAATAAGGCCGAAGCCTTCTGCTCACCAATAAAATAATATTAAGGCCGAAGCCTTCTGCTCACCAAAATATGCACATGACCATGAGACTCGAGGACCATGCAACATACACACAAGAAACACCATAGCCACGGTTATCACACACACCAACATCAATTCAGCTCACCAGTAACTATTTAGCTCACCTGTAAGTAATTCAGCTCACCAATAAGTAGTTCAGCCCACCAATAATTATTAAGTATTCTGCTCAACAAATATTCCGCTCAACGACATTTTATAAATATCCCGCTTACCAATAAGTATTTCGGCTCACTTTTAAAATTAGGAAAATAGCACCTTTAAGATTAACCGCAACACCAGCATTTAATTAATAGTAACAGCAACATAAAAAGCATCGTATAATAAGGCCGAAGCCTTCTGCTCACCAATAAAATAATATTAAGGCCGAAGCCTTCTGCTCACCAAAATACGAACAGTTTTCTAAAATAATTGAAGACAACAATGTTCCAAAAGTATTTTAGGCTAACACCAAGGTTCAGGTCGCATGTCGCAGGGTAGGTCACATAGCACAGCTAGGTCGCATATTCACATGGTTAGGTCGCATATCACATGGCTATTTTACAACGACAAAAGCTCTCCCCAATTTCACACATTTTATTTTTTTTTTTGTCAACAATAAAACAGTTAGGCAGCTACAAATAAGCCATGAGCAATCCATTTCACATCCAACAATCCTTAAGCAATTAACAAAACGCACACAACAAAAATACATAATCTTGAACTACATCAAATGCCAAACAAAAACAATACCAAGGCTACATACAAGGTCGTAACTAGACGCTAAATTCTCTTATTTTATCAATTTCAGCAAGCCCATTATGGACCACCTAGGCATCCAACGATTATGATTCAGCTTGTAGCTATAACTCGAGTCTTTGGACAACTAGCAACGGAAAATGTTTCTAAAAGGATTTAATATTTTTCTTTATCCAGGGTTCCAGTATAGATGAGGCAAGCTAGTATTGATATTAATTTAACAATGTAACAAACTAACAGAGTAGACAAAGTCCTAGAGATTGATTGTTAGCCAAAATAATCGACACCTCCTATCTCGTAAATCATCAACAGATTCAAGTATTCAATCATCACAATATAACAATTTAATTAACAATTCATCTCTACGACTTGACTAGTATTCAATCATCACAATATAACAATTCAATTGGCAATTCATCTCTACGACTTGACTAGTATTCAATCATCACAATATAACAATTCAATTGGCAATTCATCTCTACGACTTGACTACTATAATTGTTAATTCGATAGGCTATTAATTAAGAAAGGAGAGCCCCCTAACCTTTTGATATTGAAGAACACACGGCTTTAGCGACCCTCCAAGACACCAACAATTCCTAGCCCCTTTCTTTTTCTCTCCTTCAGTCTCGCCTCTCTTCTAGTTTTTCTTAGGGATTTCGTGAATGCCTAATCAAAACCCTAGGTGAGCTCTCTTATAGCGCCTAGGTCTAATGCTATGGGCCATGGGCTATTTTAATTAAATCACTTAAGCCCTTTTCATCCAGTCCTCTTATTTTATTAAATCTAATTACTAACAAGGCCTCCCTACTAAACACACTTATTTATTATTATCTTATTATTTTTTTTTTTTACCACTTAATTTATATAATTACATCTATCAAATAAATCTAACCAAATAAATCACCCAAACAATTAATTAAACATTTAAATAAAATTGGGGCGTTACAAACCCAACTCTTTCTACTATAGTCATCAATGAAGGAAATGAAGTACCTCTTTCCACTGCTAGACTCAGGATTGATGGGACCACATATGTCACTGTGAATCAGCTCAAGTTTTCTAATAGCCCTCCAATTGCACTGTTTGGACATTGCTTCTCTGTGTTGTTTTCCCACTTGACACCCAGCACAAATCTTGCTGCTCTCCTTTAACTGAGGCAACCCTTTCACCATTTCCTTATGTGCTAGTAATTGAAGTCCTTTGTAGCTGAGGTGCCCATATCTTTTGTGCCACAGATCTGTCAAGTCAGTGCTAGTGCTTGTTACCTGCAAACAATTGGAAATGATAGGTATGCCCATCACAACAAACATTCGGTTATTAGGCATGTATGAAGTAATGATCAAGCCCTTTTCCTTGTGATACAGCTTGCAAGTGTCGTCCTCAAACACCACTTTCAAGCCCTTCTGCTGTCGTTGTCCTATGCTGAGTAGATTGTCCCTTAGGTTAGGGATGTAGTACACATCAGTGATGATGAGTATTCTTCCCTCAACCATGATCTTGACACTGCATTTTCCAGTAACTTGTATCCTTCTGTCATCACCCAATTTTACATATTCTCTAAATGTCTCATCCAATTGATCAAAAAACCAACTCCTTTCACCACACATGTGATTACTGCATCCTGAGTCCAAGAACCATACTCTCCCTTTCTCATCTAGGACCCACACCTTGTCCTTTCCAGAATTTTGAGGCTCAAATCTGGCCATGAGCATCATCTCTTCTTCCTCATCAAATTCAGCATGGTTGGCAATCTTGGCTTCAAGACTTGGACATTCATACTGGAAATGGCCCAACTTGCCACATTTGTAACATTCAAGATGCTCTTTAGACCCCTGTCTTCCTCTACCTCTGCCACCAATTCTTCCTCTGCCTCTACCTCTTCCTACTGTGCTCACCTTGAGGGCCTGCTCCTCTTCTTTCTTTTGACCACTCATGCGATGCTCTTCTACAATCATGCTACACTGCAATTCATCTATTGACATGTCCTCCACATCATTTGCTTGAGCAATGGAGCATGCCACATAGTTGAATCTTAGAGTCAATGATCGCATGATCTTTTCAACTATCACGCTTTCTGCCATATTCTCACCGTAACTCTTCATTTTATTTGCAATAGCTAGGGTTCTTGCAAAGTAATCAGATATGGACTCACCTTCTTACATCTTGAGAATTTCGAATTCGCACCTCAGCGTTTGCAAGTGAGCGTGCTTCACCTTCTTCGAACCCTTGTGCTTTTGCTTCAGCGAGTCCCAGATATCTTTGGCGGTGTCGTGCTTCAGAATCGTCTCCAAAACGCATCTGTCAATGGCCTGGTAAAAGTAGTTCTTCGCTTTGAGGTCCCTCAATCTAGCATCGTCCACAACCCTCTTTTGTTTTGGTGTAGGATTTGGGGCTAGGGTTGGAATCCCGTTTTCCACAACCTCCCAATATTCCTTTGATCTCAACAAATTCTCCATCAGAATCGCCCAATGGTCGTAATGACCATCAAGCTTGGGTATCGCCGCTTGTATGAACGTTCCGTTCTCCTTGTCTGCCATGGATGATTCGATCTTGCTTCGTTGCTTCGTTTACTTCACAGAATCTGCCGTTCTTGAATTTTTGCTCAGGCCCCTTTGATCGGAGCTCTGATGCCAAAATGCAAAAGAAAGATAGCAGATGGAGGAGAAAGTTTGTTCAGTTTTGTTGCAATACACAACCAAAACTTGGATCTTCTGTTATTCATTGAAACTACTTATTACAGTATCTAACAATTTTTCATTTGGTCCCTAAACTATCTTCTAATCAACAAACAGACAATGGACCCAAGTTAATACGAATTGACTCAATGTCACAATGGGCTTACAACCAACTAAACAGGCTAGACCCAACACAATAGAAGTAATATCAACAAATACATCACACGATAATGAATATATGTTTATTGTTCTCCCGTGCATACACATCAAAGTTATATAAATACACTCATATATGTCTATTCTTTTATATAGACACGCATATAATTAAATACACACTTATTAGTAAATGACAATATTTATATAATATATATAATTTTTCAAAAAAACTGGTATGGAACCGGCACGGGTAGAAATACTAGTCATAAGTTAGAAAGTAAGCGACCAATTTGGTTGTGGGTGATTCTTTCTTCATATTACAGATGGGCTAGATTGTCGGTAACATTGTTGTATTGTGTCCCATTACTTTTGTATAAGTGGAATATGTCGTCCAAACCAAATGATAACCTCAATGAAAGTTTGCTTTAGGCCTAAAAATACTTGTTGTGTTGACCCTGCATTGATGTTCACAAAGCAACAATATAACGATTTGAACCGTCACTACACGAAAACACAAGCATAGCAACAACAATGTTCCGATGGCCTTAATTGACCGTCGACTGTGAGGTTATCATTTGCACGACTTATTCCACTACTAATATACAAATTAGTGTAATAGAATTTGTACTCATATAATAGAAAAAATATATATTATTATTTTTTTGTTGGGGTGAAGAAGTTCACGGCGGTCTCGACAGCTGAAAAGGTCACTAAAAAGTAAAAACAAATAAATTAGGTCTAGTCACCATATCCGACACTTTTTTGATTACCTTGGATGGGCGAGTAAAATTATAGAATAAATAAATTTACTAAAAAGTGTTTTCTACCTAGTTTACATGCATGATCGTGGAAGGCGCCTTTTTTTTTTTTGTTTCAGCTTAATTAATTCTATGCCCTACATTATCATATCATTATATAAGAACGAAAATGGATATATAATTAAAGAAAAGTAGGCAAATTTTAACTTCACAGTTAACAGTAGTAGTGTAATATAAGTAAAAAAAATGAGAAAGGTGAGAGTATATATTGTCTCTAGCTCCAATCCAATTACATGCATTGGCCCCCACGTCCCTCACGGGATGGCTTATTATGATTCTCATATCACGTGATATCTCACTGTGCATGCATCCCAATTCCATCCCTTGCTATCATCTATCAGGATTCAATGTTATTATCACGTGTTGGTAATAGCTGTGTATCTTACAATTTCATTGGTTTCTGAGCTTCATTGCAACTCCATCATATTCATAATTCATCCATAGTGTTCACCAAACTGGCTTTCCTGCATGTTCATGATTGGATTGAAGTTTGCGAGCTCATGCTCATGCAAAAAGGATCTGCTCAGTGAATCATCTCCAACACCCAAGAAGTCTCTTGTTAAGCTCAGTTGATCATCTCTATTATTCAAACTCGAATATTGCAGTTGTGGTTGTTGACTTTTCCACTCTCCAACATTAATACTGCTGCTTCCTTGGCAATTCACCATATCATTGAAGTTTTTTTCATCTTCATTTACTTGTTTGAACAATTTCTTAATCTCAACAATATTACTTGATGATGTGTTTGAGAGATTATTTGAGGGTAGAAACCCAAACACATTGTTAGAGTTGTTGAAAATTCCTTGTGAGTTGGGGTAGAAAGAGGTTACACTATGCGACAAATCAACTTTGTTTTCTTCTTGCTCTAGCTTCAGTACACCTTGTGACAATATTGCTGCAGATATAGATAGAGGCCCACTTGTTATAAATGATGATTCTGGTTCATGGTATCTGCAATTCACCCACTGTCCCTGTGCTGTGTTACTTGTTAAGCCTATATCAGGTATGGTGGTGCAAGATGATGATGAGAACACATTAATATTGGAGTTGCTTTGAATGTTATTATTATTGGCTTGTATGTGATCTAGCCATAGTGGGAGCTTCATGAGTTTATGGCCATGGTCTCCATCTGCAAAATTTGCCATTGATGTTTCTGAACATGGCCCACCAAATTCTGGATTAAACCCAACTAAATTCTGCTGGATCCTTGGTGCTTGAACGTTCATCAAAATATTGTTTCCAAAGTTAGATAAAACTCCTCCTTGAACTGAAGCTATTCTCCCACTTCTTTCCCCTAAGGCCTCGCAAAATGCTCTATGTGTTAAGAAGCTGTCCTTCCTGCATATTTCTCAACCAAAATTAAAGCAATTGATAACCCTAATTAATTCTTAATTATTCTAAACATTCTCAAATTAATTATAACATTAACTTATCCATTTCAATTGTCCAGCATGCATTAATTGAACACGTTCAATTTTTTGACAAATTGAAGCAATAACCTTAATGACAGTTAACATATGTTCTTTATGAAATTGAAATAGATTATAAAATGTAAAGTTTGTGGATATATGAATTAAACTTTTGTTGAAGAACAAGGACTCTAAAGGTACCTGGAGAATAGTGTGCCACAGTCACATCTGTACTCTCTAGTACCACAAATCTTGCTATGAGCTTTCCAATCAGACTGAACAGCATATTTCTTAGAGCACTTTTGGCACTTCCACTTCTTCTCACCGTGTTTTCTACTAAAGTGCTTTTTAATCCCAGTAAGGTCTCCAAGGGCTCTAGAAGGATGGTGGTGCACACAGGTCTTCTCTGGACACACATACACCTTCTTCTTCACCACTTCTTGGCTATTTCTTTGCTTTAGCTTCCATGGTAGATTGTGCCCTCGCCTATGTAGCTGTAGATTCTGGTCTCTCTGAAAACCCTTGTTGCATACTTCACATATGAATCTGTTTGTTGCCATCAGTGACTTTGGTGACAAAGAAATCACTTCTGCATCCGGATCTGCAATTATTTCCTTCCTTAATTCAATTCAACCACATGCTTTTCTTACCACAAATTAAATACTTTTTAATAAACTTGCTTGAATTAAAAGACGATGCAAAAAGTACATGTACCTGAACTATAATATAAGTATATGTACCTGGTGTTCCGGGTAGACTTCTTTTTCTCTTAACTGAATTTGAGTTAGGGTTTGAGATTGATGAGGAGCCTGTGGGGTGGGAAGGAAGAGTAACTGCTTCTTCTTCAGACATCATGTTTGGAACCGAAGATAAATTGGAGTAGCTAGCTAACTTGCAAATTAAATTTAGAAAAGTAATAATGTATAAAGAGTTTTGAAGCAGCCAAAATATTTTTACTAATTTGAGACAAGAAAGTATTATATATGACAAGAAAATAGAAATTGGTGTTACATGTGAATTGCTCTGACAACATGCACAAGCTTACCTTGAATTTGTTTGAGTAGTGAATAATTGAGAATATTTGAGGAAAGAGAGAATATATAAAATAATGAAGTAGTATATCAAAATTGTTGCCTGCTGGATCTCTTATTTCTTTCTTTCTCTCCTTATCAACACGGCTGCGGCTGTGGTGGGGTGGGGTGTCAGTCAGCCATAGACTGGACTAAGATGGACCACTTCTCTTTCTCTCTCTATCTCTCGCTCCATATATACCAATAGTGCTAGACTAGTATACCTAGCTAGCTAGCTAATTAAGCAAACAGTGTATTATTATATACCAACTCTATCAAAGGATCTAGCTGCTAACTACTAAGGTACTGGTAATGCGTACTGTTATTTGAGATAGAATCAACACATGCATTGGTTATATATTTCAAGTTCTAACTTTCATGTATGTATCTTTCAAGTTATAGATTGATGGAAGAGATTATGTTCTTTGGAAGAGATTATGTTCTTCTCTAAATAAACCCTTAAATACCGTATTAATTTTAAAAAATCTCATTAAATTAAAGTTTATTTACTGTGTAGGTTCTTGAATAATTTGGGAATTTCTAATTAAAGAGATACTTGGACTCAAAAAGTTCTTAATTGGGTCCATGAACTTGTCAAAATTGTAATTGTAACTAGTTCCCTTAATTTTAGTCATTTGTATGTTTACTGTTATTGGGGTGACCTTGTTATTGTAAATACCTTGGTTGAATAATATTTCTTCTTGCCTTTCAAAAAAAAGTTGATCGATGTCACGTATATGTATAGATACTAAAACCAATATCTTCATATTTGTTTTTTTGAACAAGCTATGATTTACTATTTTGCAGGGATTAGAGCTAGAAAAATAAAAAAAGAATATTATAGGGTATAAATGTTGAATCATTAATCCCAGTGATGGCCCTTAGCATGAGTGGTAGGGGCTACCGCTCAGGGGGCCATTTTTTGGGGCACTAATTTTTTTAATTGATAGTATATATATATACATATATTTGAATAACATTTTTATATTATGACAATTATATATATGATTCCCTGATAATAACCTCAAATAAGATTGCAACCTTTTTGAAACTTACTTAAAACATAATGATTTTGATGGTGAAATTCTATTTAGAGAATTGAAAGTCAATAGAGAGAGGTTTTAACAACCGAATTGAAATCAAGTGATATAATATTGAATTATTTGAATAGAATCAATTGTTTTCCTAATGCATCCAGATATGTAGAATAATATTAACTATTCTTGTAACCAAAAATAAGTTTTTCAAAATTGAAATTGTTAAAATTTTAATTCAATCTACTATTGCAAAATATATAAAATAGTCTAGCATTGATTTCTATCGAGAATAAATTTTTAAAAAACCTTGACTATGAACAGATTATTAATGATTTTCAATAAAAATGCAACGAGAATGATAATATTCAAATAAATAAAAGGGCATAATTTTATTGGTTCGCTCAGGGCACCCAAAATTTCAGGATCGACCCCGATTAATCCAACATTGATTTTATAAGTGAATAGTTATGTATTGTGAGCTATCACTTCAGGTTAAACTCGATCAATTAAAGTAATTTAAGGTTTGACTAAAGCATAATTATAATTTTGTGATTGACTAAATTAGAAATATCAATAGATAACAATCCTAGTTGGAGTTCTGTAAATAAAGGGGTTATGGTCCTTAGGTCACACGCTTTGAAGTGTTGAATCTTGATAAAGAAAGATGAGTTGCAGAGAGAAGAAAACTGAGGTTGTCGAAAGGGGAGAGCTTGTCGAAAGGGAGAAGGACTTGTCGAAAAGGGAGAAAGGGTTGTCGAAGAGAAGTAAATTCTACAAAAAAGTGAATTGAGTTGTACATTAACAGAGGTGAGGTATATATACAGTCGAATAGCTAACTAACTAACTAACTAGCTAACTAACTAACTAACTAACTAGCGTGTGCCACATAGGCATTGATTATTCAAAGCAATGAAAATTCCAATGTATTCAATACACCCACCTAATTGAAATTGCTTAAAAACTTCATTCCAAGCATTGTTCTTAATTCTTCAAATCTGCCTCTGCTCAATGACTTGGTTAGAACATCTGCAATTTGCAAATCTGTTTTGCAGTGGATCAGTTTCAACTTCCCTTTATTCACTTGATCACGAAGAAAGTGATACTTGGTTTCTATATGCTTGGATCTTCCGTGTGCTACTGGATTCTTGGCTAGATCAATAGCAGATCTATTGTCTATGAACAACTTCATTTCTTCTGATTTATGATGTCGAATTTCATCAAGCAGCATGCTCAACCATGAGGCTTGACAAGCTGCAAATGAGGCAACAATGTACTCTGCCTCACATGAGGATAGAGCAACCACATTTTTCTTCTTTGAGCACCATGAGATTGGTGCCTTTCCACACATAAACACATAGCCACCAGTACTTTTCCTGCCAGTTTTGTCACCACTCCAGTCGGAGTCAGTGTATCCAAACACTTCTGGTTCAGTGTTTTCTGCAGAACTGGGAAGCAGGATGCCAGTCTTGTGTTCCCTTTATGTATCTAAGTATCCTCTTCACAACAACCAGATGAGAGGTTCTTGGATTTTCCATGAATCTACTGATTAATCCTACTGCATACATGATGTCTGGTCGGGTATTACACAGATACCTTAATGATCCAACCATCTGTTTGTAGAGGGTGTTGTCAATCTCATTCTCACTGTCATTCTTCTCAAGCTTAGTTCCTACATCTATTGGTGTAGTAACTGGTTTGCAATCAGCCATATCAAACCTTGCTAAAATATCTGCTGCATATTTCTTCTGATGCAGGAAGATGCCTCTGTCAGTGTGCACAAATTCCATGCCAAGAAAGTATGAAAGAGGACCCAAATCTGTCATTTCAAACTCTACTGCCATGATCTTCTTGAACTCATCAATTTCAGACTTGTTGTTTTCTGTTATTAACAAGTCATCAACATACAGACACAACCGCAAGTGTTTACCAGTAGCAGTTTTCTTCACATATAATTCATGTTCGTTGGTGCATTTCAAGAATTTTTGGGCCAAGAGAAATGTGTCAATTCTCTTGTTCCATGCCCTTGGTGCTTGCTTAAGCCCATACAAGGCCTTCTTAAGCTTAAACACTTTATCTTCTTGACCTTTCAATTCAAACCCAGGTGGTTGGCTAACATATACTTCCTCTTCAAGTGGCCCATTTAGAAAGGCAGACTTTACATCCAATTGATGTAATGACCACCCTTTATGACTTGCCAAGGCAACTGCTAGCCTTATAGTCTCAATCCTAGCTACAGGAGCAAATACTTCATTGAAATCTAGTCTTGGTTTTTGTAAGAAACCTCTTGCTACCAATCTGGCTTTGTATCTTACCACTTCACCATTTGGTTTGACCTTGGTTTTGTAAACCCATTTCAAGTCAATTGCTTTCTTTTGCTTTGGCAAATCAGCAAGTTCCCATGTATTATTCTTTTCAATTGACCTTATATAGCTCATCTAACATAGCTTCTTTCCACTGTTCATGCTTCAAAGCCAGCTCCAAACTCACTGGCTCACCTTCTGCAAGCAGTGCAAAGTGTACAAGTTCGCCTTCTGCAGAGATGGCTGAATCTGATATCAATTCAAAATCATTTAGTCTTGCAGGCATTTGTCTATTTCTCAATGACATCCTCACTGGCACTTCTTCATTTTGCATGATAGCTTCTGCAACTGCAGGAACTTCATTAACATGTTCCTGTATTTCATCAAAGTCTATCACAGTAGTCCTTTTACTACTTTCTGTATTGTGTTGATTCCAGTCCCAACTCTTGTATTCATCTATTATAATATCTCTACTCTTCACAACTTTCTTTTGTATAGGATCATACAATTTGTATGCTCATGTTGGATGATATCCAACAAGAACCATTTGTTGTGCTCTATCATTCAGCTTCTTTCTAAGTTGCTCAGACACGTGTTTGTAACATAGTGAGCCAATTATTCTGAGATGCTTGACACTTGGCTTTCTTCCTAGCCAAGCTTCCCCAGATGTCTTCCCAATTAGCTTCTTAGTTGGACATTTATGTACACTATTGTGTCTACTAATTCCCCCCATAGACAATGAGGTAATTCCTTTTCCTTCATCATGCTTCTTACCATGTTTAGGATGGTCCTATTTCTCCTTTCAGCAATGTCATTATGCTGATGTGTGTATGGTGCAGTTACTTCATGATTAATGATGTCTTCATTCTCAAAGAATTTTGCAAATTCATGTGAGTTATCAGAATGGTTCTCTCATATCTAATGAAAATTCAAAGCAATAAAAATTACAATGTATTCAATATGAAGTAGTTCATATCTAACATCCCATTATCAGAATGGTTCTCTCATATCTAATGGGTTTTCTTGTAGAGAGAGTGTATTGACTCAGAAGAATTAACCATGATTGATTATGGTGATTAACTTGGTTGATTTTGGATCTATAATTTGGATCTAACACTTAAACCAATTTACACTTATTAACTTCTAGTTCTTGTAAAAAAATTGCACTATAATGAGAGTAAATTGCACTATGATGTCAGACACTAATTTAAATGTGAATTTAGTTTACCCTCATTAAATTTAACAGATTACTTTTACATATAATATACTTAATTTTTTTTTTTAAATTGCATATATAATAGTATAATATACTTAATTGAACAATCTAAAATTTACTTTTAGACCGTCTCAAAATATAAATTTACAAAAAAAACTACATGTTGAGAAAGTTGTAATTAAATGAAACATGAAAGGGGGTTTTTCAGGAGCTTTTTCTATTAAAATATCATATATATTGCTTTTACCATGTTATTAGTGCGCGGTATTTACTAACTTCACTAGCGACTAGTCAACATCAGAAAACCTAACTAGCTATGCATTACTCAACATTGCTAATATGTGTGGTTCTCCCTACTTGATACCCAAACTCGAGACCTTGGAATGACAAACTCTTGATAGTATAGATACTACTATACTATTGATAATAATTCATTTTAGATGAAATAATAAATAAACACTACACATATTACCACTACTCACACAGTCACACTCAAGTTTGAATTTAGGAGTTGATGTCTCGATGTCGCTCAAATTGTCGAAACAACCAAAACACTATAAATAATAATTTTGTAGAAGCAATAAATTAGAAATTGAATTTACAATCCTGCAATCAAACGATAAGACGTAGTAGGTGTTAAGAGGGCTTTTATAGCCAATTATGAAAAATGATAATGGCATAATTGTATGATTAGTTAATTAAATAATTAATGGCACAGTGTGAAGAAAAAGATGGGGAGAAAGAGAGGATAGATTTGATTTGATGCGCCCGTGACCGTGAGGGAGTGAGTAGTAGTAGGGAGCCCACAAATGGAATATTGTCAGAGAGATATTACAAAGGCACGAGATGACTAATAAGTAATAACTGCTAACGCAACGCTTGATGTGTCCACGGAAGCAACCAGCAATGGCTGCCTAATTCCCTTCCTCGTTCCTTCTCCTCTCACTCTCTCTCCAACAGTTCAACGCATCATCATGTTTGACTTTCTTAAATAAAAATGCAACCAGTCAGTACAATTACACAGTAAGATCGTATTGCTTCACATTTCTCTAGAAATTCGTCCCCGTGGGGCCGTGGCGCCATCTTTGACCTCCTCTCCTCTTTCATTGTTATGGTCTCCCCGTTAGGGGTAAATAATCAGTTTAATATCCGAATGTTTGTGATGCTATCATTATAATTTTTTTTATTTTACCGAGGGCATCTACCGCCGATTAAAGTGACTAATTCTCTCGCTGAATAGTAGGTGTCTCAGGTAGGGATGTCAAAACGGGCTTGGCCCGTCGGGCCGGCCCGTTGGCCCACCAAAATAAGGCGGGCAGGGCTAAGGAATTGATGCCCGCCGGCCCGCGTTGCCCGGCCCGCTTCGCCCGCTAGCCCGCGGGCTAAATACTGTGGCGGGCCAAACCGCCCGTTTAGCTTTTTTTTTTTTTTTAAAAATTCAGTGTAAATTGACGGGCCAGCCCGTCAGCCCGCCACTTCGCGGGCAGGGCATGAATTTTCGGCCCGCGTTCGGTTAACGGGCCGGGCCGGGCCGCCCGTTTTTTCGCGGGCATGTCGCTTAACGGGCCGGGCCGGGCCGCCCGTTTTGACACCCCTAGTCTCAGGAATAGGACAGCTGACCCAGAGTTTTAACAATGCTGCTCCGTACTCAATGTGGGGATCGAACTCCTGACCCTTGGTTAAGGGAGGATCAGCCCCAAACGCTAAACCCCACGCTCTGAGTTCTATCATTATAATCTTTATTATGCATATTCAATTTCTAATTTTATGTGTATACAAATTTTTTATCAATACTATCAGGAGTATGTAATTCTAAGGTCACGAGTTTGAGTTTCAAGTAGGGAGAACCACACGAATTGAAAAAGTCAAGTAGCACGTAGCCAATGAGGTTCTCTGGTGTTCACTAGTCATTATAGTATCTGAATGTGTGTGGCATTATCATAATAGTCATTTGTTAGTAATTTTAGGGACCAAATTGACCAATAAAAAAACACTTGAGGACCAATCAACATAATAGTCATTTGTTAGTCATTTTGTATGGTCAAGTGTTTTTTTGTTGGTATCAATCTTTCCGAGTAGTATCAATCAATACCAAGTTTAAATTAAGGTTTAATTACAGTTTTGGTCCCCCTATTATGACCAACTCACGATTTTGGTCCCTAAAGTTTTAATTTGACGATTTTGATCCCCCTATTTTCCCAATTTGTAAAATCAAGGTCCCCCTCTTAATTTGGTCAAAATTAAAACTGACTTTGACTTTCAATCCTACGTGGCAGTCCACGTGGACTGCCACGTAGGCAGCACTGTTCCCCCCTCCTCTCTCTCACAGCCCTCTCCTCTCTCTCACCCCTCCCCCCACCGTGACCCCCTCCCCCCTCGCCGTTCTCTCTCTCGTCGCTCTCCCTCTCTCGCCGTTCTCTCTATCGTCGCTCTCCCTCTCTCGTCGCTCTCTCTCTCCTTTCTCTCTCGCCGTTCTCTCTCTCGTCGCTCTCCCTCTCTCGTCGCTCTCTCTTTCCTTTCTCTCTGGTTCGATCCTCCTCTCTCTGGTTCGCAACCCCTCCTCTCTCAAACGCCATCGTAACCCCCTCCTCCTTCATACATCACCATCGCAGATCTGAGAAAGGGGGAAAACGAAGAGGGAGAAACGAAAGGGGGAGACACGAAGGGGGGAGGAAACGAGGGGGGAGAGATGCGAAGGGGAAGGGGAAAACGAGGGGGGGGGAGATGCGAAGGGGGGAGGGGTTCAGGAGGGGGGGTCACGGTGGGGGGAGGGGTTCACGATGGGGGAGGGGTTCACGGTGGGGGAGGGGGTCACGGTGGGGGCTGTGAGAGAGAGGAGAGGGATATGAGAGAGAGAGAGAGAGAGAGAGAGAGAGAGAGAGAGAGAGAGAGAGATGAACAGTGAGAGAGAGGAGAGGGCTGTGAGAGAGACAGTGAACAGTGCGCCTCCGTGGCAGTCTACGTGGACTGCCATGTAGGATAAGTCAGTCAAAATTGACTTTCAATTTTGACCAATTAAGAGGGGGACCTTGATTTTACAAATTAGGAAAATAGGGGGACCAAAATCGTCAAATTAAAACTTGGGGGACCAGAATCATGAATTGGGGAAAATAGGGGGACCAAAACTGTAATTAAGCCTTAAATTAAAGAACCCCCAAGTGTCTTGGACCAATTGGAGTCCCAACTATAGGTAAGGATTTGCCCTTATTTCGACCAAAACAAGATGTGGCTATGAATGAAGCAATCAAGTTTAGCTCAGTCTTTCAAAAGATTGATACTACTCGAAAAGATTAACCCGTCCATTGGTAATTATAAGACTTATGCCTTTAAAAAATAGTTTTTTTATAGGGAAAGTGGTTAGTAATTAGTGTGTTAGTTTTTAGAGGGGATGGGCTTTAAAAAATAGTTAGATTAATAGTCTAGGTTGGATCTTGTTGAGAAAAATCAATCTAAACACACTATTTTGATTTACCTACATATGCCCAAAGATCTATTATACAAGTTGTTGACCACACACAAACAAAGAAGGAGGTTATAAAGAACATAGGGATTTATATGGTTCCACTCTTCTTGCCAACAATATTTTCAAGAAACACGATTTTAACCTACCAAAATTGTATATCATTTTTACAAACAAATTAAAATTGCCCACTTAAGAAAGAGTTACCATAAGCTAATTACAGAGTAAATAAGTATCCATACTTCTCTCTCTCTATCTCTCCCTCCCTCCCTCCCTCTCCCTCTCTCTCTCTCCCTCTCTCTCTCTCTCCCTCTCTTTCTCTCCCTCTCTCTCTCTCACATATCCATTTGAGAAGTGCAACAAATATATGCAACTTAATTATGTCTGACCGAGATATTTCACTAGTTTATTTTATATTTTTTTGGGTAAACTCGGGTATCCACCGCACGGACAGCAGTGACTAATCCCTCGCTCATTGTAGGTGCCTCAAGGGGCAGGACAGCTGGCCCAGAGTTTTAACGCTGCTCCGTACTGTTAGCCTACATTTTCGACAGGCTAAACTTAAATGCAGTCAACGAGGTTTGACTTGGTGGATTTAAGAAGAGAAACTACCATTTCGATAGCAAGAAGCTGCAAACAGGGAGAATCAGCGTAGCGTATAACTTAGCGAAATTTGGAAAGCTGAAGCCAGTACACTACAAAAAAACAGCGCATTAGCGACGGATTTTTCCCTCGCTAATGCCTGTTTTTCCCTCGCTAATGACTGTTAGCGACGGAATTAGCGACAGACCAATTCCGTCGCTAAAAAGCTGGTCGCTAATTGGGTAGCGAGGGAATCCAATCCGTCGCTAAAATCCGTCGCTAAACACTGTGCACACTGACCGTTGCAGTTGATTTGACAGTGACACTGACCAATTTTAGCGACGGAAATCCGTCGCTAAAATCCGTCGCTAATCTCTTTTTTTTATTTTAAAAATGCTAATCTCAGATAGAAAGAGGGAGAGATAAGGGGTTGAGGAGGAAAATGGAGAAGGAAAATAATTGAAAGAGGATGGTGTGGTGGTGGTGGTGGTGTTGTGTTGAAGGATGAAGATGATGGTGGTGGTGGTAAGAAAAAATGAAAGAGGAAGAGGAAAATGGAGAAGGAAAAGAAATTAAAGAGGAAGAGGAGGAAATGAAAGAGGATGGTGTGGTGGTGGTGGTGGTTTGGTGTGGTGTTGAAGGGAGAAGATGATGGTGGTGGTGGTAAGAAAAAATGAAAGAGGAAGAGGAAGAAATGAAAGAGGAAGAGGAAAATGGAGAAGGAAAAGAAATGAAAGAGGAAGAGGAGGAAATGAAAGAGGATGGTGTGGTGTGGTGTTGAAGGGAGAAGATGATGGTGGTGGTGGTAAGAAGAAATGAAAGAGGAAGAAATGAAAGAGAGGAAAAAACGGAGAAGAGGAAGAAATGAAAGAGGAAGAGGAAGAAATGAAAGAGGAAGAGGAAGGATTCGGGTTTATAAAAAAAAATTACCCGTTAGCGACGGATTTAGCGACGGATTTCCCTCGCTAATGTCTGTCACGTGTCAAATCAACTGCAATGGTCAGTGGCACAATTTTCCAAACATTAGCGACGGATTTAGCGACGGATTTCCGTCGCTAATTCGAACCAAAATTTTCAAGTTTCGCACCTTGTAAAATCCGTCGCTAAATGAGTGCAATTCCGTCGCTAAATTAGTAAAATCAATTCCGTCGCTAATGGAGTAAAATTCCGTCGCTAATTCTTTTTTTAGCGACGGACCAATAGTCCGTCGCTAAATTCCGTCGCTAATCAGTCATTTTTTTGTAGTGGTAGTTCGACAGGAAGATGAACAATATCCAGATAACAGGTCAAGTCAAAGAGTGCTGGTCGAAAGAGACAATAGCAATGTAGTCGAGAGATGGAGCAGTTACTTAGTCGAATTAACCAAACAGTTAGCTTAGTTTTGAAACCGCTGTGCGGTTATTAGTTTTTCTTTATAAATAGGTGTTTTTTACATAGAACAAAGGTCGCGGATCATTTCTACAAAGTTCTGAAAACACTCCTACTTCCTTCCGCATATCAGAGAAAAGCGAGTCAAATCACGAACAATGTATGATCCTGCGTACCAACTTTAAATTCAATGCAATGTCTTTACCATTCTTTTAAGATTCCTGCAATTTACTTGCTTTTGATCTTCTTTTCTTTGTTTCTTTACGATTCCTGCACTTTACTGCATTTGATCTTATTTTTCTTATTTGTTTAAGTTTCTGAAACCCTTCATGTTTCTGCACTTCTTCTTAAACACTTTTCTACTTCACTCTCCATTTCGTTATCGTTTTTTCCTTCATTAAACGGTTATCACCATCATTTTCAAACAAACCGTAAGAACATTAACTATTTTCAATAAAGACTTTAACACAAATGTTCTGAGATGTTTCTAGTTGGTCTCGCGAGCAACACACACGTGTAACTAGCGGTGTTTACCAAAAACCACGGTAAACACGTACCCAAGGCGGGCATCGAACCCCCGACCCTTGGTTAAGGGAGGTTCAGCCCCAACCGCTGAACCCCACGCTCTGGGCTAGTTTATTTTATATTTATTGGGACATATTTTTTTCTTATTTCTTTTATAATTGAAGAAACATATTTGCATAATATTTTCCAAATATCTACACCTTAAATGACTAATCCACAAAGTAAATTCCAAATATCTACACCATGAGAGGGTTGGATTTGAATCCCGGGTTACTTTTAAAATTGAAGCGAGATTATCCAAAACTCACATTTTTATAAGCATATTGTTGTTAATTAATTTGGGGAGAAATATTTAGCTTCTATTATTCGACTTCTGGACCTTCTACTTCAATCTCTTTCGGTGTTCTTTAACTTGCTAACCGAGTTACTTGTAACAACCAAAAGTCACCTTAAAAAGCTTTATTAAATTTGTGTTTGATTACATCTTGAACTAGGGGTGAGCAAGTGACGGGTTGGGGTGGGTTATACGCGCCCCTAACCCGTCCCTAAATTTTTACAGAGTTTTTTGTTTAGACCCTAACTCGTCATTATACCCGAATAAAAGTCGATGTTCTTCGAGACAAGCTAAGACCGAGACTATTTAGGACGAGATCGGGTTGACCCGAAGGACAATTGAAACAAAATTATAAAGTGATCACTCAAATATGACTAAACGTTAGAAATGAAAAATTAATTTTTTACTATTTTACCACGTATACAAACTCAAAACATGACTTTGATCGAAAACATGACTTTTACAATAGTACTTTACAACAAGATTTCAACTTAAACTAACATAGATTTTAAATTGAATATTGGCTTAATTACAGTTTTGGTCCCCCTATTATGACCAATTCTCGATTTTGGTCCCTGAACTTTTAATTTGACGATTTTGGTCCCCCTATTTTCCCAATTTGTAAAATCAAGGTCCCCCACCCCAATTTTGACTGACTTTTCCTACGTGGCAGCCCACGTGGACTGCCACGTAGGCACACCCCCCCCCACCCCACCCCCACCCCACCCCCCCCACCACCGACCCCACCCCAACCCACCACCGACCCCACCCCACCCACCCCAACCCACCACCCACCCCACCCCACCCCCATCCCACCCCACCCCAACCCAACCCACCACCGAGAGCGACGCGACGGGGAGAGGAGAAGATCGCAAATCTGCGATCTGCGAGAGTGAGAGAGAGAGATCTTCGCGCAGAGAGAGGGAGAGAGAGAGAGAGGAGGGGAGGGAGAGCGACGCATGAGGGGAGGGAGAGATCTGCGAAGGGAGGCGACGAAGGAGGGGGAGGGAGAGCGATGGGGAGGGGAGGGAGAGCGAGAGCGGCGGGGAGGGGGAGCGAGAGCGACGGGGAGGGGAGGGAGAGGAAGAGCGAGAGCGACGGGGAGGGGAGGGAGAGGGAGAGCGACGGGGAGGGGAGGGAGAGCGACGGGGAGGGGAAGATGAACAGTGGAGGGGGTGGGGGTGGGGGGTGCGCCTACGTGGCAATCTACGTGGACTGCCACGTAGGATGACTGAGTCAAACTGAGTTTCAATTTTGACTTATTTAAGAGGGGGACTATGATTTTTCAAATTAGGAATATAGGGGACCAAAATCGTCAAATTAAAACTTGAGGGACCAAAATCGTGAATTGGTGAAAATAGGGGGACCAAAACTGTAATTAAGCCTTGAATATTTTATTAATAAAAGTCTCATTAACAATATAATAAAGTTAACAATTAGTGGTTATGAGTGAGTAACGGACGAGTTGGGGTCAATTCTTTAGACCCTAATTAATATGTCCTTAGAACCGAACAAACCCAATATTTTGCAATGAAAAAACAAGAGCAGAAGGAGTTGCAGAACCTCACTGGAGTGTAATTCGCTACTAGATAAGTTTCTGGATGGAGGCATGAATCCACTAGGAGGATCGAAAGATGACAAGTTAAATCGATTCAAACTAAGTTTTCCCGTCAACGTAAGCCAATTTATGGATTATTCACGATTTATGCTAAGTAAGTCGGAATCTAAAGCTGCTTTCATATTGCTCAAGAACAAACTCAAAACCTGGGTTTCATCGGTTTGTTTAAGACCAAAATGTTGCTGCAAAGGTTAAAGGTTCGCTTCCCCTAGCTAATTAGCTCCAATATTCCAGTTCAGCGCGACTATTTTGTCAACATTTGGATAATAATAATTAATAAAAAACAATGTCATAAATATAATGTAACGCGAAATCCATGATTTGTTTCATTGATGACAGGAGAAGAGACAGGGAGCGGGGACAAAAAAAAGTTCAAACAAGGAAGTTTCAAAGCAGTGTTGTAACATTTGTACAACATTTTAAGAATCAAGCTTTATTATGACCTGTCTTTGTAAGAAGACAACTCTCCTAGTTCTCCAAGGACACGGGTTCAGCGCTGAAACCAATGCCATGAGAATATCACAAAATGTACCAAGTTACTTTGGACAAGATAAAAGTTCACGGAGAAGCTAGGAAAAAACTGAGAAGTATTTTCCATATCACGAATAAATACGACAAATTATCATATAGAAAAACACTAGTGAAAAATACGACAAATTAGTAGTTACCAAACACCCTCTACGAACTTATTCGCTATAAGCTAACGGTTTGGACTAACTAAACTGAGCCTAAGAAAAAGGGATGCCAAAGACACGATTATTGAAATTTGGTTTTAGCTGACTATTATTATTATTATTATTATTATTTAATTGAGAGTCAGTATCAGAGTCTATTAAATTGGTAATCTGTATAATGCAATCCAATCAAACAAGTTACTTCTCTTAAGTGGTAAATCAGCTAACATTTTTCCTTTTAATTGAGAGTGGGAAAGTGACACTAGCTTATTATGCTACATTATCAATTCTAAGTCTTAGTTTTAATCTTTTGTAAAGCTCAATTTATAGCAGAAAGCCACTGTGCATTATGCTGATGAGGTGTTAAGCAGATAATGCATTATCAGCATCTCAAGAGAAAGTTGCTAGTACGTATATATGTGAATGTCAATTCATTGAATAAAGCCAAATTGGTTGGTTTCTTTGTCTTTTTCTTTCAAACTTTACATGCAGCCAATTAATTCCTCTAGCATTCTGCATGGGTGGGATTAAAGCCATATATAATGCCAACAACACTTTACTCTCTTAATATCATCGGCACTTTTTGATTCCATTGGTCGCTCCTTTGTTAAGAACCAAGTATTCTATGATGGAAGGAGATCAAAAAGGCTCCAACAATTACAAGTTTCCACCTGGTTTCAGATTCCATCCATCTGATGAGGAACTCATAATTCATTACATGCAAAACAAAATCAAATCACTTCCACTTCCTGCATCTATTATAGCTGAAATTGATCTTTATAAGTATAATCCGTGGGAGTTACCAAGTCTGTTTCTTTCTCATCCTCTACTTGTATTTTACCTATTATATTATAGGTGAGAAAAGTGAATATGTTTTTGTTCTGAATCTTATGCAGATAAGTCCCTGTTTGGAGAGGAAGAATGGTATTTCTTTAGTCCGAGAGAGCGAAAATACCCGAAAGGATTAAGGCCAAACAGAACAGCAGCTTCAGGATACTGGAAGGCAACTGGAACTGATAGGCCAATTTTTTCTTCTTGTGGATCAGAGTCCATAGGAGTGAAGAAAGCTCTTGTGTTTTATTCAGGTCGACCACCTAAGGGGGCTAAGACAGATTGGATCATGAATGAATATAGGTTGGTTGACAAAACCATCAAATCCTCAAGGCTAGAAGGTTCCATGCGTGTAAGTCTTCTCCTACAGAAACTTGTTTTTCTCTTATTACTTGAACTATATGCAATTTCTGTAGCACCGATATTTCTGGTTGAAGACGTGTCTGGTGTCCGACATGTATCGTGTAAAACACCAAAACTTGTATTTTTCAAGTTAAAATCGGTGTTTGTGTGCACGTGTCGTGTCTGTTTCTATGTCGGTGCTTCATAGTATGCAATAATAAGTGTATCTCTTGCTGCCACAGCTGGATGACTGGGTACTATGTCGAGTTCGACATAAAGATAAAGGCTACTTATTGAAGAATTTATCTGAATATTATCAAGAGAATCCTTGTGGACCAGACATGCTAGAAAATCTACCAAGGAGTGAAGAATCCAGAACAAACACAAATTTTCAAGCTGACATGATCACAGATTATCAATACAAAGACTATCAGATTATAGCCTCTATTCTTGTTGGTGGAGCTATACCTCCTACTGAGAACATGTCAAGTATGGGGAAAGTGAATTTCCAAACTACAATTCCTTCTTTTGATAGTTACTTCAACAACCCACTGAAAAGAAAATCTAATGAGGATGATCAGCATGAAAATCTAATTTCATTTAACAGCAAGTTCAACACTGAGAACAAAATATGTGTATCTCCAAGTAAGGTGTTGACCAATAGAGAATTGAACTGCTATCAGTCGCAAGATGAGATTTTCAGTGGGAGCCTATCAGATCCTAGCATCAATTTTCAAGATATAAAAGAATTTACCTTTATTGGAAGTTACCCACAGTGATGAAGTTGTTGACTATTTCACAGGTAGACTTTCATGGTTATACAACTTATTAAGTAGAAGTAACTGGAAAGATGATAGGTCTCAAACATTCAAAGCCAACTGTTATTGTTTATTGATGTGTGTTTATAATTATGGCTGCTGCAACATGGTGCAATAAATAGATATAGAAGTTTCCATGTATATATTAATGAAATTTCTTGAAAACATTATAAAAAATGCCATGGCCAAATAAACAAGCTCTTCATTTGGTCAATTAGTTTTTTGAGCGTTCACCGTATCATTGAAGTAGAGCTTTATGATCCTTCATAGCAATGATAATTTGTAAATACAATTCCTATTCCCCTGTCCTACAGGAGTTGTGTTATTTCAAAATCATATCGAAATACTTAGTTCATTTGTCATTTATATGCATCCCCTTTAAATACAAATAGTTTGGGCGTTCAAGCAGCATAAATCATCATGATCTCAATAACATAAATGCACACACACTCCTCAAAACTTACAATAATCTTGCTTCATATGTTTCTGCTATTGGTAGAACATAATTGGTAGAATGAGTTAATAGCTTAATAACAAACAGTAGCGTGTGAGAGGTGAATTATGTATGGTGTAAAAAGATAGATGTGCCGAATGTTAGTCTTCTAATTAGTAACTAGTATAGGTAGACTTTCATCTAATCTAAAGAGAAATAGATAAGCAAGCAAAGGTGCTTTTAGAGATATTCGAAAGAGTGATGACATATCCAAGTGGCATATTAATACATCAAAGAATTAGTGAATTACAAAGCACATTCATAATATGTATGTTTCCATTCGCCACCAGCTGAACCATAATATAATATTGAGAAGCTACACAGAAAGACCTTCTACCATAGTACAACCGTAACATCAAGTGAAGTTTGAGATCCAGTCACCTCAAGGCACTGAAACAAAAAAGAAGATATTATGTACAAAGGGAGAAGAAAGAGAGTACATAATTAGCACAATATAAATAAGTATGCTTCCAGTAATATGGCCCTTTAATTGCCTTTAAGTTAACTAAAGTAAGTGCATCCACACTGAGGTAATCAAATTTAATCATATGGCTTTATTAGGAAAAATCCCAAGTCCCACATCGACTAGTTTTGTGGGGTTGAGTTAGGCCTAAATCACATTCTAAGAAGCTTAGCCAAATTGATGTAGCAAAGGCTTCATATAAATTATAATAGTCCAATGTGTATTTATGATAAACAAGACTGCTATTACCTCTATAACCAATGAGGAAACAAATCATTTTTTAAAATTTACAATTTACAATTTACCCAAATATCAATATAGGAAGGTACATGACCCAAATATCTATAGACATGTATGACCTTAGTTAGCTTTGAGTAGTGGAGCTATAGATGTATGACACACTAGACGTTAAGCATGCAATGTTGATCTATTTACAGAGCTGGCATATTGTTTTTGATGTAAGAAAGCATATAGTTCATGGAAAGAAAATCGTAATAATTAGTCGTGTAAAAGTACACCAGCAGTAGGGCGTATTTATTGAATTGAATGTCAGAAATCATGTGAATCATAACTAAAGCAAATATTTTGTCATCAAGCATGTTTTAAATTAGAAGGCTTGGTGATTGGGGTTAGGACATAGAACTTACTTGTATAAATATGCAACGATTCCGAGAAGAACACACAACAGAATGATGTCAATGCAGAAATTTCGACTGGACCTCAGCTGAAGTGGAAACAAAAATTACATTTCATTAAAAACTTGCAAATTTCCACACAAAGAAGAATGCAATTAATCATGTGAATTACCTCAGTGAGAGTTTTCTTCAGCCTTACGTTAGTGTTTCTCACATCACTTGTTGCCTTATCCACCTGTATAATCAGGCCATGAAGAACCGCGTAATGTATTTATGACATACTTGCAATATTATTTCTGAAAGAAAATTATTTGAGCATAGAAAAAAGACAAAATGAAAATTTTTTTTACCTTTGTATCAATTTCATCCATTAAAGGAACTTGTCGATCTAATTCCTGAACATAATTAGAGTCAGAGAGGGGGAAAAAGTGAGAAAAAGATTATCCTCTTAAAATCCAGCATCTCCAAATGGAATTCCCAAAAAGAATTAGATTCCTAACCAACCTCATTCATATCATGGGCTAGATTTTTCAAAGTATCCAATCCCTCTGATATGACTTCAAGCCCTTCATCCTGTACAAATAAAATTGGAATCATCTATGATGTTAGATCAGCTAGTAATAGAGTATATGCATAAAGTATTAGTAAATGAGAATCACTTTGCTGAGTTGACAAAGTGATTAGGTCGTTAGAAGCAGAGTTAAACAGTTAGTTAAGTTTATTAGATTAGTTGCAGAGTTTGTTTGGAATCATTTGTCAACTGCTAGTAGCTAAGTTTGTAAATGTAATAAAACAATCATTTTGTTCATGCAATGAATTACTTAATCTACAATTCTATTTCCTGTACCGTTAACAAATACTGTGAAATAAAATGTCTATAAAGACTCATTCCCTTTTTGCTTAAAGAATGAAACTGGCATACCTGTTTCATCTTGCGCATTTCATACTCTGATCGAAACTGGCTAGACTCTTCACTTTGATGGAAATATTCACTGTCAAGATTTCCGTCTGAGGTTGGAATAAAAGAGACAACAACATTATTACATAATTCAAAAATGCTGCATTTAAATGTATATAGTGTCATCAGCAACATTGATCACCTGATGAATCAAACTTGATATGCGGATGAGATGATGTAGCTGCCCATCCTTCAGTATGACTAGCAGCTGAGGTAATACCATCTGGTATTGCTTGGATTCTTTCTGGCAATGCCAAAACAAGATCCTGACGAATGGCTATATCTTCATTTGTTAGACCTTTAATAACCTGTTACTCATAAAGTTAGAATTGCAAATGCAATCATATCCTTGCTTTTCAGAGTTTCCAAAAATATTTGATCAGTTTTGAAAAATGCATTTAATTTTTTTTTACAGAATTCATTATCCATTGTTTATTATTTTATGCGGAAATGAAAACATACAAACACAAATAAGTAAACGCTTAGTTTAGTCCTTAAAGTATAGCTCTCTCTTATTTAGCGTGTGTTTGGGGGGAAAAATTACAGTAGATTGGCCCCTGAAAGCTACCGAGTGTAGTTTCATTAGACGTGAGTATGATATAATGGGTAAACAACTATTTTTGATTCAAATGTATTTTTTTTTTGATCAATTTAATCCCTAAAATTACTAACAAAAGAGATACATGTTTTCAATTTCGATATATTTAGAGACTATAATAAGAGCTCCTCACACATTTAGAAATAAAATGATTATTTACCTCTGATATAATTCCAACATGGTTCGGAACACGTTATTAGTTCTGAAACTATCTAAACTCTATTAAACAATCTCTACAGTTTATCCTCAATCATTAATTCATTAATAAATTCTAAAAATTTGTCTCTTAAGGACAAAATTGATATGGAAAAAGATAAATGTTAAGTACTATTTAATAGATTTTCAGGTTTAGGAATTAAATAGAAGAGATAGTGATACTTCAATGACTAAATTAAGGATTTATTTGATACAAATTGAAGAAAACGATGGTGACCTTCTTGTTTGCCAATTTGCGCAATTTAGGAACTTCGTCCATCAATCTACCTTTGCTTCGACGAACTTCTGCATTCAAAGCCGCAGCAGCTGCCCTATTCATCTCCGTGGAAGCAGCCTCGGATTTCTACAATTGAAATAACCACTTCAAAATTCAAAAAAAAAAAGAAGAAAAGGAACACGTAAAAAACAAAGAGAGAATAGAATGAGACATTGAGAGCTTGTTGAATGGTGGATTCAACAGCAGCGTAGAGGCGAGCGAAGGCGTCATCTCCGTAAGCGTTAAGCTCACGCTGTTTATCGATGTCGTATTTGTCATATTTTTGGCATATGGCGTCGACGCGGAAGAGAACGTCGATGACGGACATTGTTTGTTCGTGAGAATTGGAAGTGAGTGAGAAGGTTGACGTTTCATTTTGTTTCTGTTTTCTGTTAGTCTCTGCACTGTTCCATCTCAAACGCTTCCAGATGAGGCGTTGAGCGTAGAAAACGCTACCAGAAGATGTGATTTGCGGACGATAGTTTGCCAATGCTGTCAATGCCTATTTTTTATGCTTCTTTTTCTTGAATTCGTTTTCACGGGAATCATCTCACTTTGCCCTATTTGGGTAGAAGTCATAATAATTTCTAGTGCTCTAAAAACCTTCTTTTTATAATTAAAAAGTTTTGTGATGTTTCAAAACTTTTAAGTAATTGAGTAAAGGCCCAAATTGGTCCTTCACAAATTTTTTGTGGGACGAATTCGTCCCTCACAATTTTTTCGGGACACATTGGTCTCTGACAATTCTAAAACGGGACACGTTAGTCCCTCCATCTATTTTAACGTTACCAGCACAGTAAACGTGTCCTACGTGGCACGTTAAGTGTCACGTGTCACGTTAACTGCCACGTTTATTTTGGGACAAATAAGTCCCTGACTTTACAATTTGAAAATGGGACAAATCAGTCCCTGACTTTTTTGAAAAGGGGACAAATCACCCCTCCCCCCTCCGTTCCACTGTTCACCCCTCCCCCCACCGTGAACCCCTCCCCCCAGATCTGGAACTCATCTCTCTCTCCTCACTCACGTTAAATCTGGAACTCATCCCTCTCTCTCTCTCCTCCTCTCCATCTCCTTCTCACTCTCGCAGATCGCACTCCCCCCTCTCACCACCGCCTCTCGTAGATCTCGCTCTCCCCTCTCACCACCGTAAGCCATCACTTACCAAACCCTCACCGTAGGAACGAAAGGGATAGAAGAGAGGAGGAGAAGAAGAGAGGAGGGAGAGCGACGAGAGAGAGAACGACGAGAGAGGGAACGGCGAGATGCGAAGAGAGAGAGGGAGGAGGATCGGTGAGGGGAGAACGAACCAGAGAGGGATGGGAGAGGGGAGAGCGAACCAGAGAGGGAGGCTGTGAGAGAGAGGGCTGTGAGAGAGGAGGATCGGTGAGGGGGGAGGGGTGGAACCTTCGTTGATTGGGGATTTGGAGGTTTGGAGGTAGAAGACGATGAATAGTAACAGAGGACTGATTCGTCTCTTTTTTAAATTGTCAGGAACCGATTCGTCCCTTTTTTAAATCTAATGTGACACGTGGCACTTAACGTGCCACGTAGGACACGTTTACTGTGCTGGTAACGTCAAAATGGATGGAGGGACTAACGTGTCCCGTTTGGGAATTGTCAGGGACCAATGTGTCCCGAAAAAATTGTGAGGGACGAATTCGTCCCACGAAAAATTTGTCAAGGACCAATTTGGGCCTTTACTCTAAGTAATTTAAATTAGAGAAATGTCGTTTGGTACGAAACACAAGAAAAGCACGTGAGCCAATAAAATACACAGACCTCTATGTGTTGTGTTATGCGGGTATTACTACATACAAAGTATTTTCTGACATTTCTTACAACTGTTATTCGTACCGAATAGCAGTGCTGTTTAAATTAGTATTGTGGTATTTAATTAGGATGATAGAGATTTTTTAAAGAATGTGTCTAAATTTTGTGGTATTCAAAGACTTTGAAAATAGCAAAATAAGCTGAATAAAGAATCTGAAAATTTATATATCTCAAAAACGTTCGACTTCAAGGATCCAAGCAATAGTCATAACTCGTGTAAAAGGAATTACCTCAATGAGGTCTGAGTGAGTTTTCTTGAACGAACGAGGATGGTGATGGTTTTAATACACTAGAATCACAATAGATGAAGTTGACAAAATCTCTAATGTGATGGCCATCTGCAAGGACTATGACACTCAAATCAGAATATGTACAATGTCATAGAGAATTAAGAATAACATACTTGGATTATGAACAGAAATTAACTTATATAAAACATTGTCGACAGATACAATGGTTATCTTCATTTATTGTATCTTATCTACTCGGTATTAATAAGTGAATATTGAAAATAGTCTTATGAACTTACTTATTGGGCTTAAACTTCATGTGTGATGTGCGGTTATGGTTATTGAAAACACAACACACACACACACACACACACACACACATATATATATATATATATATATATATATATATATATATATATATATATATATATATATATATATATATATATATATATATTTCATTAAATTGTCTAGAACAATAATTTTTTTCACAGAATTAATCTTTTTTTTCACATTGCTTAGGATCACTTTATGTACCTCCCATTATTTAGTGCTAAAGTAGCTTCGTTTTTCTCTTTCAATTTTCTTCAAGCATCGAGTTCACCGTAAAAATCTGAACAAGCAATGAGTAGAGTTGTGGTTCTCGAGGACTCATCGTACTCAAAATCCTAAGGACTGCCAGCCCGCTACGCCTTCTACGAAGTCCTCTTTTGTAGTTGGCAAGATGCCTCTAGGTGAAGTTCCATGTAGGAACGAGTGTGCATCTTTAGGAGATTATTTACCCGACAACCAAGTGGCGATAGTTATAGTGGGGCTATATAGCCGCTACACCATTGTTCAATCTAACCCCATTTGAGTTGAACTTCATCGTTCCCTAGTTCAGCTAGGTTTTGCTTGCTGTTCTCTAGCTCCCCTTCGCCTTCCATCCCCCTTCTGCTTTCGTTTCAGCACTGCTCCACAATGTGCTGGGTGTCTTTCAACCTTTGAGCTCCTTCACCCTCCACTTGCCGATCTCCTCCACGACGAAGGCGTCCTCCACCACTAGCCTGCCCTTCTGCTGCTCTCCAAGTAAGCTTTTCTCCATCTACTCGTCCCCCCCCCCACTCACCAGACACGACCGCCTGCTCTCTTGATGACTTGGTTTCCTCTCGCTTCCCTCCCCTTGAGCCACCAGACCCTTCCGACCCTCCAGATCTGGTTCAAAAAACCCTTCCTTTGCTTCTATGGTACTTTTCTCCTCCTCACCGGCAATCTCTGTTACTAATGTCTTTGGTTCCTCTGTCCGTGTATCTTGTTCCCACCTCATCCTTTTTGGCCTTCAGTTTATGTTCATTTGATCTCGGGGTCAGTTAGCCTTCAAATACGGGAAAACTCTAGAATTTCCGTCTTTCCTCCTAATTTAACTTCGTGGATCTATTGACTTTCTCTGTGGTGCCTCTGCTCTGCATAGTGGTGGTTGCGGGCTCACGGTGCGGTTGGGACTAGGCTTCTAGTTTCCGTTTTGCTGTGAGGATCATAATGGCTTTTGTTACAGTCTGTGCTTTATGGCTGTAATAGTTAGCATTAGAATTTGATTATGCACTTTTTTTTAAGTTAGTTCAATAGGATCTAGTCTGTTTTAGGGTGCTCATATGCTTATTTGTTATCTTTAAGAGTTTCGGCTATACCTGGTCTATTTGTCCCATAGAGAGTCTGTGAGCGCTTACTTTGTAAATTGTTGTTTACACACTGTGTAATATTTCCGTGGCTTTGCCCGTTATCAATGAAATATTGCATAATTGACAAAAAAAAAAATCCAATTTGTTGGAGTCAGGGCGAATACTGTGTGTCTTGCCCTCAATGATTTTGATAATAACAAAGGTCATTGAATGAACTCCTTGAGAGTATCTAATGAAGTTGTTAAATGTTCAACTTATATGATTAACAAGGAACAGTTATGCTTCCATAAAAAAAAGAACATTTATGCTCTGAATCTTGGGCAAAAGCGACATGGTTCATTATAAATCAATTACTACTCGTTAAAGGAAGAAGCGTGTTCGTCCGATTATAAGTGACGACTCTTCTTTTTTTGGTCAACTACAAGTGACAACTTAGAGGAACGAGTTTACTCCCTTAACCAAGTGTTGAGGGTTCGATCCTCGCCTTGAGTATGGAGCAGCTTTAAATCCCTGGGCCACCTGTCCCACCCTTCGAGGTGCCTCCAATCCAGCGAGGAGATTAGTCACTCTGTTCGGTAGTGGATACCCTGGCCTCGACAAAAAAAAGCAACCAATATACACATGGACATTAGAATATTAGATATGAATAATAAGAGATTAAATTATCAAAATAAAGTTCCTCAAAAAATTTATCAAATTAGTTCTTAAAATTGTAGGGATCTAGTGTTACATTTCAGTGACTAAATTATTTGTTCCAAAAAACACTAATTTAATAAAAAATTAACTTGAGACACTTGGTAATTTCAATCACATTTTTTATCATTTCAAGTGAGCTGAAAAGGTTTGTTTAGGTAAGAAAACTAGAAAGGTAAAATTTCTCATATGGTTGACTACTTACTTGTTGGAGTATCTGGTTGTCTCGAAACGACTGCAATTTTAAGAATGAGAAAGCTAGAATTTCATCTATTATTACACATCAAACGTCTTTCATAGAGCTGATTTATATATAAAGTGAGTAGTCAAACTAACTTTTCTTTTTCTAATTAGTGAAATAATCCAATTTTGTGCCTAAATAATATATGAACCTTTTTATTGTTTGGGTTTTGAACACCATTAGTGCTCCATTTATAAATCATTGCTAATCTTTAAAAAAATTATCGACTAAAGCCCTATAATTTCAAGAACTAATTCGCTAATTTAATCTATTCTATTATTATAAAACAGACATTATTAAAAGAATAACCACATCAACACCAACACCGCATAACATCAAAACGAATCCAACACCGCTAATTTAGGTACCTGCACTCCATCGATTAAAATTTTGGGTGCAATTTTCCATTCATTAAATTCTTGGACCTAAATGGAAAACAGATCCAACAATATTGTGATGTTGTGCTCCATTCATAAATTGAATCTAAAATGTTGGGTTAGTTACAGAAATAGCAAGGACGGAGATAAAGAGAAACACGCCGCCACTCACGACGGAGCCAAACAATCGCCGTCAACGACGCTATACGCGCAATCGAACTATCTATCTCGCTTCTTCAAAGAGAAGCAAAAATTGAAAAAATAAGATCGCGAAATTTCACCAAACTATCTATCTTGCTTCATCGCAATGCTTTTCTATGATATACGCTCTAAATTAATAGCTAATAAATAGCATAGATGGATTAACACACAAAAAAACCAAAAGTGAATTTCCCTCAACAGCAGTTAGAAGATTCAACGATTTGATTACAGAGCTATAATAAAACATAGATCAGTGAAATTAAGCGAAGGAAAAGGGAACATAGATAAACGAAACTACGAATCCAAACGGATCCGATCCGAAACCTAAGTTATCAAATTCGGATCCTCCAATCATACGCCAGCACCTGATTTGTAACGATAGAGCTTTCCGAACACGTGGAGAGCGGTGACGAAGCCGATGAAGCAGAGGCTCATAACAAGCACAACCGTCGGAGAAATCTTCAGTCCGGGAGCGTCGTCGGTGTAGAACCTCAGCATGTTGCTGCTGGTACCGGTACCCCCTCCGACGCCGGAAGAGCTGTTTCCTCCTCCGAGACGGCGACGTCGCATGCCAGCAGTAGCGGCAGCAGAGCCGCGGGGAGCTACGACTCCTCCTGGCCGCGCGCCTGTGGAAGTCGATGACTGAGATTGAGAGGCACCTTTGGCCATGTTGCGGGGTAGTTGTGGAAAATGCAGAAATAATATTTTTGGTGAATGGAAATGAAGGGGAAGTAGGTGGAGAGAAACCACAACAAGGGTTACAAATATACAAATTAGAATGGTGTCGTCATAATAGGCATAATTATTTGGGTTATTTATGATTTTGTACTTATCTATATAGAAATTTTTCAAAAAAGTTACAAAAATGACGAACATATACTAAAAATTTAAATGGACTAATATTTTGTCCCGTTTAGTGTGAAGATTCTTTTAGGAAAATAAAAATATAAATTTAATAGATTTATGATTAAATAAATTGTTTTTTATTTAATATTGTGTTACAAAACCCTGATCACGATCAAAGTTGATCTTGATCGGTGAAATATATATCAAATTTTTTTTATAAGCAAAATATGTGATGTGTTAAGTCCAACATAGAAGTGGCATCTTTCCTCCCACAAGGTAAATATAAAATCATGATATTTATTTTGACATGTTTATCTTTCTAGGTGGAGACTTCAAAATTGAAATCAAGTTCCTATCTTAAATTTCAACTTGTGGGTGGGTGAGTAGGTGGCCCTAGAGCCCTAGACATGAAAAATACAAGTATAAAAATTTCAAAATGAGTGAGGAGTTCTCTTTATAATCTTTAGATTAGATGTGTAGAAATTTTATAAAAAAATCATCAAATATGTCTTTTGTCTATAATTTTAGGAATCAAATTAACGGATAGAAAACACCTTTTTACCTAGTAATGCATTGAATTCCAAACCAAAAGAAAGAATTCCTAGTAATGAAGATATATTTGCCTGATTTTGTATATTCCTTGATGGTTATTGTTTTTTTTATTTCCGTATTATTAGTGCTTAGTATTCATCGATTTTATTCATGACTAATTTATGTCAGGAATTTGGTTGGCCACTATTACTCAGTTGTAGTTCTTTCCTCCCAACAAATTTTTTTTCATATTCAAAATTTAAACTCGAGACTTTGAGGGCGGGTCTAGAAAAGTTACCTAAACATGTGTTAATTGAATACATTTATTGGGGGAAACACTATCCGATTGTCTTGTTTAGAGGCACGTGGTTGTGATCACGACGTTAACAACAACATAACACATGCTCAAGAAAGGATCATCCAAATGAGTTTCTTCTTTTATATATGATTCTCCATTCTCCATATAAAAATAACCAACAAACTTGTAACTAAAAGAATAATCATCAGATAGCGCTTTCATAAAAGACAATCAGATAGCGTTTGCCCCAAAACATGTTATCTAGATGACACATTCTTTTCAGAAAATGCTTGGTTAGGCATGCATAATCAATCATATGATGCTTAAAACAGACATTATTTGGATGTGTAATTCAAAGAGAATGAATGTACATGATTGCTATACGATAATCACGAGCACACTTGTCGTGATGTATGATTTGCTGCTGCTGCCATTCCCTGAAAGGAAAATTCGCTGCTATGTTCAACATCAATCTCATGTTGAGTCAAGTCCGAGATTGCAGAAACAAAACTAGAATCATCGACTTCTTGTTGTTGAGAATGGTCCAGGTGACCCATTTCCATTTCTTGGTGGTGAATTGAATTTGAACTAGAAGAAGCATCATTGACTTTGGCCTCAAAATCGGGTCGCGTTGGAGATGTGAGGATATGGGCCGGGGACATTTGATGGGCCAGAGTTGTGGGCCTGCTTGACAGTAGTAGGGTTTGCAATGTGGATCCACGGTTATGCTTTACGTGCTTCTTCGCGGCATGGTGCCAACTCCTTAGAGCTGTTGCTACTCTTTCGTCAAATATCGTTGGCTTCATGGTTGAACCCATCTGTTCATCCCCACAATTAAACAACTTTCGTTAATTCCCAAATAATTTTATTAGACATCATATAAAAGTGGGAATTTATATTTTTTGTTTCCAAAATCAATTTTTCACTCAATTCAATTTTAATTAAAATCAATTTTACAAAATCATATAACGAAATACACAGGAAAAGGTTTCATAACTAAAAAGAACAAATTTTCAAAAAAAAAAGAAGTAAAAATAAAATAAAAAATTTGTTTGTGTAATTAACATCAAATTACCTGTGTGACGAGAGCATAGAGAGGAAGAGTGACGTAGCTGCAAAGAATTTGAACAAAAATGCTGCCAAATCATCATCCATCTTAATTAGTAACATTGCAAACAAGAAACTTGTTCCTAATATTGGCAGATAGATAATAAGACCTACCCCATTGAGATTCTGATTACCACATCCTCCGTACGCTTATTGAAACAAGAATTTAACCCAAATTGAAGCTGCAAAAAAAAATTCAATGTTTCATATAGCTCTTCTAAGTGCATAAAAAGGCAGTAATATTTATTATTTATTTTTGATTTTATTCAAATGACAATTGCATAAATGTAATTTATCTTGATCGACTTACCGCAGTCCATGAAAAGAAAGCAAGCTGGAAAGCATTCTGTTCCACAAAAGATACACAAAGGAGATTTTATTTTATTTTATTTTAACAAATTAATAATACATTTTGATGCTTTGGAAAGTATAAAAATACATACATACATACATACCTGAAAGAGTACAAAATTAATAAGGTAGAGAATAAGTCGAGGTTTGTTAAACCAGAAGAGTTCATCACCAGGTTGGACCACTGGTTCGCCCTTTACCACCATTCCTTGTTCTTCAATTCTAAGACCCATCTGAGTTATTATCACTTGCAGCTTGGTTCCAACTAGTAAGATTATCTACAATTTGGGGACATTTAGGTAAAATAAATATTAGAATAAATTAACTATATAGAATTTTTTTAATTATATATGTGATAATAATAATTAATTGAGCTAATATGGTATTATTGTATTTGCTTACAATCAAAGGAACAAATGGCAGCCACAGATAAGAGTACCACCCTGTCCATATATATATAAATTATGCATAGAATAGATTGGTTAGTACATATATTATATATATATATATATACACACACACACACACATAAGAACTAATCAGTGAAATTAATGATTCTGCTTTATAAGATGTAGTATTTTGTTACCATGAGTGTTGAATAGGATAAACAAGACTGTGATGAACCAGATAGCAGGGCTGCAAAAATAGAGACCACTTAATTAATTTATTATTGTTTAAATCAAATTGTGATATATGTTATTATTTTCAAAGAAAAAGGAGTACAGAGGCATATATAAAGCACAAAACCTGATTCCTACAACAACTTTGAAATCTTCTTCCAAAGATCTTTTGATATATTGTCGAAAGTCGAATTTCTGGTGACTTTGAGGGGCTAAATGTGCCTAAATCAGATAACGTTAATTAAATTCCATTACATGTTGATTTTGTAGGTGAAATAATAATTTACAAAAAAGAAAAGAGAAGTTGAATTACCATCATAAATCCATGCCTCAAGGTCAAGTAGTCCACTTTAGGAACTGACCTTACAAATTGCCTGAAGAAACAAACCTGCAAATTGCAACTTTTTCAGATCTAACATATACATCACATGTCTTGCAAACAGAGCTTTAGGTTAATTAATCTGACTTACAATCCAAATAAGGATTGGATTTTCTGTCCAAGAACTCAAGTGTCTTCTCCCAAACGATGTCTCCCTAGCAAATCTGATTCGTTCAGGATCTGCAATACACACGCACAATTAAATGTTAGCCCATCAAATTTAGTCGGACGCGCATGAATTTCACCAATAAAAAAGTCGTGAAGAATACTATTACCATTTTACAAAAAATTATACTCCTAAAGAGGACTGACTAACTTACCGTGTGAAAATTGGTACTCTGGTGTCTTGATTTCCTCTTCCCATCTTTTCCACCTTCTCATCTATTGAGTTACAATTAATGAGATATTATACTTGGTAAAAGAAGTACTAATATTAATAAATTGGATTGAGTTATATATATATATATATTACCTTTGCTGTGCCAAGAGCGAGAGTGAGTATGCAGTAAAGGACATGACAAACAGCTAAGACAAAGATAAATATATGTAGTTGATGAATTCCTTCTGATGACACAAACGGGACTTTACCCTGAACATTTACATAATCATAAAAACACTTAATTAGGCTTTATTGGGAAGTTAGTTTTAGAATTAGTTGTAATTACTGATCTTGGTGTAACAACATTTCATAGTTAGTTAGTTAGATTTTTGCATTTACTCTCACCAGAAAGTATACACTATATATAGTGAATACGTAGAAGTTTTGACTTCACAATTCATTTTGAATAAACTTGATATTCAATTCATAAATAGAGTTTGTAACTCGTTTACTAGGAATAATAAGTAAATAAACAAAGTAAAGAATATAGAAGAGTCCTAATTAGCCACCTGAGCTGCACATTTGTCACTGGCTCCGGCTGCTAGTAATCTCCTCCGCCGGCAGCCACCACCGGTTTCGTGGTGGTCTAACTCGTGGTCATGTGATGAATTATTGGCGCAGGGATGCCATGTCGCTGCAATATTCTCTGATATACATATCCTTGATATTAAACCTTGTCCTACTGTTAGTAGTAACGATATGAAACCCAATAACATAAGCTCTGATTTGATTTTTTCAAGTGACTCATATAAGGCACTTTTGTGTTTTTTCTTCAACCATTTTCCTATAATGTGGAACATGTGTTCAATAAGGATAGATACTGAGAGCAAAACAAAACAAACAATTGCTACTGCCCAAGTAGGTGTTACCCCTAAACTTCTTCCTCCAATTTCTCCTCCTCCCATGCTTAATTATAAGTAATATTATTTATTTATATGGTGTATAATATATAGTATACTTTAAGTGAGGGACCAGACCAAGCAGAGAAGCTCGATGGGAATGGGAGGTTTTGTGGAGCAGAATCTATATATATATATATATATATATATATATATATATATATGTATGTTTTGATAGTGGGAGTCAGGTTGAGGTTACGACAAACAAAAGGATTTTATATTTTCATGTGTTGAATTTAATCATCACACTTTATGTACAACTACAAATGTTGAAACAAAGAATCCCATTCATGCTTCGCTTTGTTTTTTCCTCTTTTTATAATTAAAAAATCAAATATGCAAATCTGTTGACTTTGACGCTTAAACGAACGGGACCAAGATAAATTCTTTTCTTTTTAATGATTAAATAAAGAGAAATGTTATTTGGACCCAAAAACTGTATCAAAAGTGTAAAAAAATACGAATACGTATGAGATGCGGAGGAAATATGCGTATAATATATTTATTTTTTATTTTAAATTAAGTTCAGTGTTATACGCGTATAATATATTTAATTTAAAATAAAAAATAAATGTGTTTTATGTGTATTCCCTTCATATCTCATACGTATTCGTATTTGATACATCTTTTGGTATACTTTTTTTTGGTCTAAATAACACTTCTGTTAAATAAAAGAAGCTAAGTACAAGAGGATAAAATTAAAGAGCGAACATATGAGTCTGCAATCTCTATCGTTGTACTCCTCTCGTCCCATATTAATGATGTTTTTACCATTTCATATAGTTAATTTTGTATGGGAAAGATAAATTATGATTTACTTTACAAAATTATCCTTCACTAATGACATGGTAAATATAAATTACTCCCTCCGTCACAAAATATAAGGCTTCTTTTTCATTTTTACTTGTCCCAAAATATAAGGCCCCTTACAACTTTCTAGATACATTTATTACTCTTTTTCCAAACATATCCTTATTAATAGTACTAAATTGTGTTGGTATATGAAAAGTTAACATTGAATGTTAGGGTACTTCAGTAATACTCATATACAAAATTTTAACATATTAATTACACCACCAACTTTACTTAATAATTGTGAAAAGTGCAATGGGGCCTTATATTACGGGACGGGGGGAGTAATAGAATTCGAAAAAGATAGATAATGTTTTTTGACAAGAACAAACTCATATCATTTCATTATGCAAAATAGTATCAATACAGGTTGGAATAAAATCAAAAACATGGAAACTAGCATTTAATCTTGATGCCCGTGCTAGACTATGAGCAACAAGATTTGTCTATCTCCTAACAAAGCTAACCTGAAAGCTTGGAAAATTTTCAAGAAAATTCCCACACTTGGATATTAAAGAACCAAACTTGGTATTCGGTGAAGGGCCAGTCTTCAAGCCATATACAACTAGTAAACAATCCAGCTCTTGAAAAAGAAGTGAGCCACAATTCCTCTAACCAAAGTAAGGATTACCAAAGTCCCATTGCTTCTGCCTCTTGTGGTGTTGGAACGTTTGTGAGCCACATCGTTTTACCTTGATAAAATTCACCCGTTGAAGAATGAATACAAGCACCAATGTCATATTTATTATCAGAATTAAAAAAGCGGCGTCGAGGTTGCATTTGAGTGTACCTATTGACGGTTTTTGCCAACGTATAGTCCCTACACCCTACGGTCCACATTCAGTCCATGTGCCACGATTGTGTTGTCTCACCCAAGTCCACTCATGAAGAACATCCATTACTTGATTCACTGCTTGAGAGACTGGCAGCAGTACACCGTCCCAAACTTTCTCGTTCCGACATCTCCAAAGGGCCCAAAGCATCATGGTATAAAATGGTTTCTTGCTGGTTCGGCTAGAGATTGCATAAGGCTGAAGAAGCAGCTACGGAGATCAGCAGCATTTGCCATAGCTGATCTGATCTTACTCAGTTGTCATACCCTAATTTTGTCCGGCTAATTAAAAAAAATCCAAAAAACAGTTTTTCGCGTATATTTGATTCCTAATCCCTCGAATAGGTCTTTTTGCGCTAATTTACTAATTTTGCGTTGTTATTACTTTTTTTTAGTGGTTAAACAAAAATTAAAAAAATATGCTAACACAAAAAATTACATAGTAGATTTAATTTATTTTTCTTGTTACAATATCTTTAATTAAAAAACGAAAATAAAAATAAAATAGATAAGAAATAATACAAATTACAAAAGAAAATAAAAAAGGGGAGCTGCAATAAAAGATTATTATTACAAAAAAGGAGAATGCCCATGTACATGACTTGGCCCAAGAATGCCAAAGTTACAAAAATACAAAAATAAACCAAGTACCCAAAACTGCAGCTGCTTTGCAAAGGTGATTTCTCTCTCTTCGGACATCATTTCGACGATCCGACTGGTGAAAGTGAAGATGGATGTCTCATGAACTTGGTGTCAAAAAACAACGATGATCCAACGGTTAACGAATCCAGAATCGCACTTGTACGGTGGCTGGTTTGAGAAAAACGGGAGTTGTTTTTTCTACTTTTGCGAAGGCAATTTCTCTCTCCTCGGACCTCGTTTCGAAGATCCGAACGGTAGAAGTGAAGATGGATGTCTCATGAACCTGGTGTCAAAAAACAACGATGATCCAACGGTTAACGAATCCGGAATCGCACTGTCAATATGGCTGGTTTGAGAAAAAACGGGATTAGTTTTTAGCTACTTTCAAAATGCAATTTCTCTCTTCTCAGACCTTTTTTTCAACGATCCGAACGGTGAAATTGAAGATATATGTCTCACGAACCTTGTGTCCAAAAATAAAGATGATCCAACGGTTAAAAAATCTGAAATCACACTTTTACGGAGGCTAGTATGAGAAAAACGAAAATTGCTTTTCTATGTTGTTTTAGTCCTACATTGCTTGGGAGAAACAAGAACTACCTAGCCTTTGGCTATAAAAGAGATGGAGATGCAAAGGCTATGGACATGGGTGATTGGTGGGGTAAGTGTTCTTTTGGGCTAGCATTTGCAGTCCATTAGATTAAAAGCCTGTCTTTAATTCTTTTGGACAAGCTTTTGCAGTCCATTAGTTATTTTTTTGATGGCCGTTGAAGTCCTTTACTTGGTGGTTTTCGGGTGAAAACGGACCAGATAGGAGTCCGGTTCGCGGTTGATATGGTCACATTGCTCGGTCCATTTCGGCGTTGATCGCATTGATCAGCTGAAGTTCTCAGTCACGCTCTCACTCTCCGCTCTCACGCTTCTCACTCCCTCACTCTACGCTATCACGCTCACTCTCTGCTCTCACTCTCACTCTCCGCCCTCACCACCACCCTCGCCTCCGCGTCGTCCCAGCCTTCTCCCTCTCCTATCACTGCCGTTCACTACCGCTCCTGCGACAACCACCGCCACCTCCGCTCTCATGCTTCTCACTCTCCGCTCTCACGCTCACTCTCTGCTCTCACTCTCACTCTCCACCCTCACTGTCACTCTCCGCCCTCACCACCACCCTCGCCTCCGCGTCGTCCCAGCCTTCTCCCTCTCCTATCACTGCCGTTCACTACCGCTCCTGCGACAACCACCGTCGCCAACCACTGTTGTTATCCTTCTATCGGTCGCCTCTCCTCTCTTCTTCTTATTGGGTAAGTGGTTTTCTTCTACTCTACTTCTATTGACAGTAGCTGCTGAATTTAAGGGTTTTAATTTAGGTTTGATTTGGGGATTCTGGTGGGGGTATCAGTACCTGCTGGATTTCTAATTTTGAGGGTTAATTTGTTTATTTGTTAATTTGTTGATTTGGTTTTCAACTTGGTTTACTTAGGTTGTAATATAGTTATGAGGCTATTTGTTTTTCGCTTCCTAGTTTATTATGGTTTTTGTTATTTTATCATTGCTATTTGCTAAGTTGAAAATTTGTTGCAGTGACTTGATGAATGCTCTTGTTAGACGCATAGATGAAATTCTTGCTTTGCCTTATTCAGTGGACGAATTTAAGCAGCAAGAGGTTCCTCCATCTGATAATGATTCCTGGATTTACAACTGAGAGGAAGAGTTAAAATATCAATCTTCTTCTTTCTTTTTAATTCACAATAAAAGGGTAAAAATAAACTTTTTTCAAAATTAATATTCTTTCCTACAACTAATTAGCAGGTAACCTTCCTTAGGAAGGATGTCATGGGGGTGCTAATACCTTCCCCACGCATAACCGACTCCCGAACCCTTATCTGGTCTCAAAGACCCTCACTAGTGCAAAAAAGGGATTTAAAGTCAGGCGAAAAGGGGATTTAAAGTCAGGCGCCCGCTTGACTTTTATTAAGTCGACTTTGTATGTCAGGAGTTTTAAAGTCAAGCGATAGCCTGACTTCGTAAGTCTGATTTAAAGTCAAGCATTTATTTCGCCCGACTTCGTAAGTCAGTTTTAAAGTCAAGCATTTATTATCGCCTGACTTCGTAAGTCTGATTTAAAGTCAAGCATTTATTATCGCCTGACTTCGTAAGTCTGATTTAAAGTCAAGCATTTATTATCGCCTGACTTCGTAAGTCAGTTTTAAAGTCAAGCATTTATTCTTGCCTGACTTCGTAAGTCTGATTTAAAGTCAAGCATTTATTATCGCCTGACTTCGTAAGTCTGATTTAAAGTCAAGCATTTATTCTTGCTTGACTTCGTAAGTATGATTTAAAGTCAAGCATTTTGTTATTGCTTGACTTCGTAACTATGATTTAAAGTCAGGCTTCAGTTTCGCCTGACTTTAAAAGTTCATGTTTTTTTAAAAAAAAAATTATTTGGTGGCCAACTAATCTAAATAATGACTCCTAATTTTTAATTCAACTGACCAAAATCAAACCAAAATCTAGCCAACTAATCTAAATTACTTTTTTTTAAAAATTCAAACAAATGGAATCAGTATATAACATGAAAATCAAAATCATACACATATATAGCAATAAAAGTAAAGGACTACAACTAGAAATCAGTATATAACATCAGAATACTAACATCAAAGAATGAAGACATTAATTCCCATGACTAAGAGAAAAATCACTAGATTCTAAAAAAAAGAAAACCTTGTAAATTAGTATCTACTGACTTTCTAAGTTCTAACAAGTTTCATCTTCTAATACTTCATTCAACTTTTGTCTATGATAACTTATATTTTGTATCCACAAACTAATCTAAATCCCTTGTTTCATCCCTTGTTTCAACAAGTTGAGATTCTTCTGAGTTAAGTAAAACAACCTCAGCAGCAACCTTAACAGCAGTAGCTGAAGCAATTGAAGGTAGTTGAGATTCTTCTGGTTTCTTTTGAAGGTAGTGGAGCTGTAATTGAAGGTAACTTCTTAGTGGGAAGGAAGGTGCAACTGATTCTTCCCATATATATCCATCACCTTTGATTCTGCGCAAAATGATGCAACTATTCTGATGCTACTAACAGCATCATTTGCCACCTGACTTGCCTCTTCATACATCACCTATATCCATAGAAGACAAAATATATTCATGATTTCCAATGTCTCATTTCACATCAAAAACTAGAAGGCATTACTGTAACAGTAACCAATTTAGCATTCAAAATGAAGGAAAGCAACTAGAAGGCATCTAAAACAACATTCAAAATGAAATGTGGCTTTATTGCTAAGTGGTTTATTTCATGCAAGTCGTGATTATCAAGCATCCAAATGACAAAATGTGGTTTTGATAGAATGGGAAACATGATCTGCTCCTTCACATAATCTCAAATCAGAGTAAAAAAAGAGAGCTAGTGGGAATTGTATGCACTATGTATTAGAAACTAGTTGTTCCAAGTTCTAACAAGATACATTTACCAATACACAAATATCAAATACAATTAAAGAGAGCTAGTGGGAATTGTAT
Organism: Astragalus membranaceus; assembly: GCA_039519185.1. NCBI lineage: Eukaryota > Viridiplantae > Streptophyta > Magnoliopsida > Fabales > Fabaceae > Astragalus > Astragalus membranaceus. Next base: position 218,441,266 of record CM076846.1, read on the forward strand.
GCACTATGTATTAGAAACGCTTTAACAATGTAGAATTTTCGCCTCGTAACTGAGAGACCTAAGACGAATAGTAGGTCAGAAAACATAGAATTTCTTGAAAGACTAAGATGAGAGGAGAGGGAACATGAAGTGGATGTATAAAACATACATGTGTTTCAATCTCAGATAAATGAGAATGAGCTTGCTTTCTTCTTCTGGAACGTCTCGCAGACTCCCTATTCGAGAGCATCCTGAAAAGGCGAAGTCATTAGTAGGCATATATTCATTATTGTGTATTTGAGAAACATTTGTAGTATCCAACACCACACAAACTCGTGCACATGTATACAACATTACAACTAGTAGGCATTAAATTGAAGAAGGATAATTTGTTGCTTGAACAAAATTAAAGTGTTCCAATAAAGGGAAGTAAACAAGAAATCTTTTTATTAAAGACTAATGTGAATATAGAAGCAGTTTCAAGCACTTTGGTTCATTTAACAGGATATGATATTACAATTAACTCCTAAGACCATAAGTTATCTCCTGAGACTATTGTTACCTCCTTACTCGTTTTACATCAGCAGGGTTGGTGTTATCAGTCATATTAATCCCTCCTTCAGAGGATATTTAAGCTTCTACATCTTTCTAATTGGATAGCAAATACTTACAAGGTTCGTTGTTGACATTTTATCAGACATACAGTACACATCTTTTTATCTAAATATGCATTGGTTTAATTTATGATTCCAGAAAACAATTAATGAAATAGATAAAGGTAAATTTTCAAATACAGAACTAGATAAACAACATACATCCTGGAATGCCTTTGAATGAATACCACATGCATCCCCACCAAAAGTATTAGCAGTAGATGCAGGGGCAGCTGTACCAGCCTCACTGGCAACTGTCTCATGTTGAATGGTACGAGGACCCATTACTGCATCCACAGCCCTGTGTGCCACTGCACTTCCAGTGCCAAAAGCCATACCTGAAAGAAGAGTAAATAATTAGAATATGAAGATCTTATTGATAGGGTTGCATATGGAAAATGCAGAATTTTTTTCTCGGCATACCTTGAGCTATGGTTGAACCAATGCCACCAAGCATAGATCCTCCACCACTCTGATTGCAGAAAATAGCGGTCTGCTCAGTAGCATGCAATAGGCCGCTATTTAATAGTACTGATAGACATATTGTAGATCAAAGACTATAGCAGTTTGGTTTGCTCATATTCCGCTATGCAATAGCACTGCTATAGCTGTTATTTGACAACACAGTTGAGAACTTATTCGCAATGGATAAATCATATATATGCAGAGTGTATCAACATTAAACATACCATATAGTAGTTAACAAATGAGCCACGATTCTGTATGAATCTGGCAACTGAGAATGCTATGTCTTCTGCTTCTAAGTGGGATAACACTACCAAAATCAGTGCACCTACAAACCAAGAAACACAACAAAAAAAACATAAATATAGGACCCCAAATAAAACATTTTCAGCCTTAAAGTTAGCATTGTGTATATGTGACCAACCTTATTATAGAAAGGACATAAAGTTAGCATTTTAATGATTATAATGTATATGTTAGCTTTAAAAAGAAAGATCAATCATATTATAGAAAGGACACATACTTGCTGAATATTTCCAAAGCATTGGAAATCCGCAGAGCTTCTTCGCGTTCCACAACTTCAATAGAGGAGTTGACTCTAAAAAATCACATGTTAGTTACAACAACAGTGATACACATGGTAATCTATTTTTAGTTTCTTCAAGAAAATTAACACGGCAAATTTGTAGGTAACTTTAAAGAGAGCAACATACGCGCGGCAAGCATCAGCAGCAGATTTCACTTTTGGCCGACCAATACACGCTTCGGTGTGAATAATCTGAAATACAGCATGAATGAGTTGGAGTGAATAACGATCTCAAAGTTACGAACCTGAAATGAACACAAACAAACAAAGCAAGAAGATACATATTAATAACAAGTTATACTCACAAAAGTGAAAACACCACATAAACACACATAACTTCGCCACAGATCCGAAATCTTCCAAGAAACTCACAGATCCGATATATTTTTGAGGATACTGTTTGCATCTAAATTAGAAAGTCAATAACATTAAAAATGACCAAGCCTGCTCAATCAGTGGCTTTCTTACGATTATCAATCCAAAAAAAATTGAAGCCACGGCTTTTTCTTTTTCTGCGTGTAAGAAACTAGAAGACAATTCAGTTGAAAATCCTAATTCCCCTTGTCTAGTTTTCTTCTCATGCTTCATAATTCAGACTATTTCTCATGTTCTGCTACATGGAATGCTCGGAGATAGCCTGAAAAAACCCAGACCGTCCCTTTGCGAAAGCAGTTCCTCCAATGCTGTATAAAGCATAAATACAGCAATGCAAATTATGAAACTTTAAAGTTGGGAGAGCCAATGATATTCAAGGGTGTCTTTCCCTGACTACCCTTTGCACTACCAGATGCCTGACCAGCAGAGCCCTTAGCATGTGCAGCCTCAGCTGCTACCATTGATTTCTTTATAGGCACTAGGCGCTCCTTGTGAATATCACTTGTAGGCTGTTTTCTGTAATTCTTAATCTCATCACCACCAAATCCAGGAAGTGTCATATTCCATGCTTTCTCAAGATGTAAAAGTATGTCCTTGACTTCCAAAGTTGTTGATTTCCTGTGCTTGGCTAGTGAGCAACCAAACTTGGCTATAGACTCAAGAAAATTTTCTGCAATGTCCCCAAGAATGTCTGCAAGTTCAGGATCCAACTTCTCCAATGGATCAACCTGATTGACTAGCTCATGGATACTTCTTTTGCTGAGAACACTCTTAGACGATTCATCTGTGTCTGTATTTGGTAATCTACTTTGACCCCCTGGTTGAACTGCACTAGCTTGTGCAGCCATAAGAGATGCAGGTTTCTGATTTCCTGGCCCCTGTAGCCTCTTGCTGATGAGGCGCATGTGCAGCCCTTGAGGATGAAACTTTTTGCCCAAAATGCTCTTGAGATTGATTGGAAGGCAAAGGGATCAACTAGACTATGGCTTACAAAGAGCAATTGCAAAATCTAATCAACTAGACTATGGCAAGAATGTACTTAAAATGGTACTTACTTTAGCAAAGAGCAATTGCAAAATCGTTTGTCCATACTGATCAACAACAGACCTGCATTCTTGGCTTACAACTCCACCAGATGCTCCAATTGCTTGATTTATCATAGTAACTACAGTCTACAAGAGTAAAACCATTTGATCAAAACAATTTGATTGTAGGAACAAGCTAGTCATTAGCACAATCACAAAAGCATTCTTTATGGGTCATGAAACTCTAGTCGGGAATAAAAATCAATAGCAACTTAAATTTACAAGCATTTATTCATACCGTTGGACCTGCCAACAATGAAGTCCCTGAGTCTGCAATTGCTGAACAGTCCTTAGCACAATATCCTGCGTCACAACATGCTTAAGTCAGTAACAATGAATAAAAACCATGAAGCATCTAAAAAAGCGCTATCAATATCTTGTCGTAGAAGAAACAAACAAGTATTGCAGCTAATATGTTTTCTACACGTACCAGTTGGTTTTCCATCAATAAGTACATCTCCCATGTCAAACTGTCCAAAAAAGAATGCACTTAACAAACAAAAGTATTATAAAGGATGCAGTATATGTATATGTATAATGAACAAATATATGAATAGCCAACCTGCCAATATCCCTTTCTTGTCACAGGCACGTAAGTATGCTTTCCCTTGAAGGGAGCCGGATCAACACCACCGAAAACAATCTCACCTCCTTCCTCTTCTTCTGGTTTACGATTGAGCCAAAATGAAAATACCGGATCTTTAACAAGACCTTGTTCAATCATATTGTACCTGTGGCAGGAAAGTGCCTTGTAATGACATAAGATTGAAAAATAATAACAAAATGATAAATAAATGTTTAAGTGTGCGCATATACCACACTGGGACAGAATTTCCAACTGATATTTCTTGAAATCCTAGTCCAAGCAATCCATCAAACTTAGCCACCACAAATGTGACTCCAGGCTCCCTAGTTGCTTCAATAAATTCCTGAAGGGAATGAAAACATACTGTATATCAATTGATTGATCAACAGGTTATGGAAGAAGCCAACTGAAATTACTCCCTCCTTGCATGGGAAGGAAAACAAAGATGAAATGAGAATCAGCATTTCCTGGTTTTTCACAACTATGTCACCAACTTTGACATCGTCATAGCTAAAGAAGCCAGAAATTGCCCTAGTACCATACTGAATTGCAGCAGCAGTCCCTAAATAACAACACAAAACCTCGTGTGAAAAAAAGGACAACATCCCGGACATCACTTCCAGGGGTGCAAATGTCAAGTTATCCAAAGTACAAGAGAAAACAAACAAATATGACTCCGTAAGGCATTAATTATGTTGTCCCAAACCTAATTACAAATATGTCAGAACCAAACAACTCCTAACACTGGTATTTACAATAAATTTTAAAATCTTGACATGCTTCGCTTCGTAGTTTTATGGGGTGAAAGCAGAATGATAGAAATCTCAAATTTCAGATCCTTCGTATTAATAGAAGCATGATGTTCAGAAACACCACACAACAGAGTACATGCTTACTTGAAATTTTAAGTGTTACACCTACAGCCCAAGACAGAGACAACACACTACTACTAAAAAAATGGAAACGGTACTTATGAAATTACAAAAATTTATCCAGGAGAATTTCACATGTTAATCAAATGGTAGTTATGATCAAAGAATACAACAGCACTATCAGGTTAACAAACTGCATAATTCTTAAAATGAAGCCAGACCCTCAAAACACACGATTAATAAGAAGACAAACAATTTGGCCTGTAGGTACTTGATTGGGCAGACCTGTACTTGGCATGGAAGAAGCATGCAGCCTGCACCAACATGCACAAACACCATGAATATACCATCAAAATAAGGAAATAAAAAAGCCACATATTCATAAAATGGATATAAAAAAATGAAACCACCCACCGTAAAAAAATAAAAAAGCCACATATTCAAAAATAACAGTGAACTTCTGAGGAGGAGTACCAATGGCTATCTCACCATAATACTGAGCATCCAAGTAATTCTTCAATGCAACAGCATCTGTATCCTCAGATCTAGACGAACAACACGATCTAACCTTCGGAAAGCTCCACCCTTCAGATCCAGTTGTAGATCTACTGTTCCCCAGTGGTGGTGCGATTTCCGGCCGGGTGGTGCGATTTCCGGCGCGGCGGAACGCCGGTGGATAGTTCTCCGAACTTAAAATTTCTTGAGGGGTTTTCATGCGGACGCTTAGGGGATACCAAATATCAAACTCGTTTTTTGATTGGAAGTCTATGGTGGTCGGAAAATGAGGGAGAAGGTGGCGGTCAAGGGTTTGTATTCTGATGAGGGCGACGGTGAGAACGGCGTGAGGGAGAGGAAACGGTGAGAACGGCGTGAGGGACTGAGAGTGAAGAGGCGTGGAGATCTGAGAGTGAAGATGGTTCGTATTCTGATGAGGGTGACGGCGAGAACAACGTGAGGGAGAGGAAACGGCGTGAAGGCTTCGTGTTCTAAGTGTTGAGAGTGAAGAGGCGTGAAGATCTGAGAGTGAAGACGTGACCTGATGAGTTCTGAGTGTGAATGGCGTGAAAGCTTCGTGTTCTTAGTGTTGAGAGTGAAGGCTTCGTGTTCTGAGAGTGAGTGACATTATGGGAGTGAGAAGGGTTCTGAGAGTTGGAAATAGATAGGGTACGCCTAAGCGAATTTTTTTCTTTCTATTTTAGTACTTTAGAAGTCAAGCGAATACACGCCTGACTTCTAAAGTACTAAAACAGAAAAAAAGAATTTCACCATTAATTACAAGTTTGCCACCGTGTCTACTTATGTAGTCAGGCGAATACAGGCCTGACTTCTAAAGTCTAATTTTTTTCCTATTTGTTCACTTTAGAAGTCAGGCTTGTATTCGCTTGACTTTAAAACTCGCGAGTTTTGCCTCTTAATTACAAGTTTGCCACTGCGTCAACATATAAAGTCAAGCATCTGAGCGCCTGACTTTAAATGTCTAATTCTTTTCCTGATTTTGCACTAGTGCCTTATCCATTCCAAAAGGGATTTTCCAATGTTTGCCCTTATAAACTAAACTTTGGTGGCGGCTTCATTTTTTAACCTTCGAGGAATCCTCACCCGGATTTTTCGGTCGCTACAGCTGGCGACTTCACTGGGGACATTTTAGAGAGTCAAGCCTAGTCTAATTAGTTGTAGGATTAATTGTTGATTTAGTGTTTATTTTTGCCCTATCCTTTTGTCTTTTATTCTTGCATATTATATTATTTTCATATGATATGTAAACCTTAGGATAGAAGATCGTTATGTTTGTATGTGTGATTATTCTTTTATTTTATTGCCAATTATATTCTTTTATGTATATAAACCCTAGGGTAGAAGACTATTATTGTTGTATGTGTGTTTGTTTGTTTTGCAGCTTGAGGGGTATTCCTGATATTTTGCTCCTTCACACACTCCACTATCACACTTTTGCACACACGTGAGAATAGTCCTATACCCGGACTGGAGCATAAACTAAGTTAGAACGAGACTGCGTAGTAATGGCCCTCTGGATGTACGTCCAGCTCGGTGGTTACGAAAGTCTCACCTAGAGTTTGGTCCCTTCGAGGGTGCTATCACTTCTAATAGCTTGCCTATTGTTGTGGCTAGCGTTCTCAAACGGGGTCGTTGGCTCTAGGAACCTTATTAGGACCTTGTAGAGCTACCCTTTAAAAGGTTCACTCAGTAGAAAGAATCTTAGATCTATTCCTAAGGAAACCCTTCTAGGACACAAAGGAGCTTAATATTCATGCATTCAAACAAATACTAGTGCATTTTCTCCCCATTTTCTTGAAAAAATAAAACAAATATTTTATTTTAGCACCTATTCCTATTTTTCTTCTTCTTTGCATATCACATAAATAAATATAAAAACATCTCATTTTGCATGCATTTCAATGAGCGCCGGGGAATTACAAAACTTTTTACAGTGTGGGTGACGCAAGTATAATAAAAAACCATTTGAAAGTCGGACCCTAGAATCATACTTTAATAAAAAGTTTTGGATTCCCCGACGAGATGAATAAAACCATACATTCACGTCTCACGCACATTCATTCATTCAATCAAAGACGAGCTGGTTCACCAATACTCATGCATCTGTCTTCCCGTTCCAAAAACAACAAAAATATTCAAAATCATGTCAAGAATCATGTACTCTTTCTTTTCCATGCATAAAAAAAAATCATTGCGAGTGTCATGCATTTTATTTCCTCGCTCAAAAAAGAGTAATTTTAGTCATATAACATGAGAATCTCAACATGCACTGACATTCATACATAATCATTCAAAATCATTATCACATAGCGTAGGCATCACATCATTTGTAAAGTCGTAAATTACATTTCAAAAAACATAACATTCATGCATCATTTTCCCTCATTGTTGCCATCCTAGTTTAAATGCACCAACTCCATGTTCGTGTATCATTTTCCCAAATAAAATAAAAAAAATCACTTCATTACTATTGTATAATTCGTCATCGAATAAATAAAAAATAAGAGTCTGCATACATGTTGCACTACCCTTTGAAAAATAAAAATAATTGCTTCAGGATCAAACATTTATTTCTTCATGCATACATGCATTTTCATTTTCCATACATATCCGTCATCATGAACATTATATTTTGCTAAAAAATAAAAAATCACCATAGAACGAATCACTTGTTTTCATATACATCTCGTTCTCATGGTACTAACATGCATATCATCATCATCCAAAAAAACAAAGACACTACATATTTGCCCAACTTGCATCATCTTGCATACTCATATAGAAAAAATATACTATATTCATTACTCCTCTTCGTGCAAAAAAAATATAAAAATAAAAACAAAAGCTCTTCATTCTTAACCACCTCGAATGCATTAGTCATCTTGCATGCATCATTTCCAAATAAAAATAATAATGCCACTTTCTTGCATTAAATCATTTTTGGACAGTCAATCTTTTCAAGTGATCATTCACATTCCATGCATCTGCATCATGCAACATCATTTGTTCATTCATGCATTTTTTTCTTTCTAAAGAAAAGAGAATAAAAAAAAAACCACGAGCACGATTAAAAAATTGTGATAAACATTGGAATATATCATTTAGCATGCACTTCCATTCACAAAAAACCATCATCAAATAATGTAGACATTTCATCATTTGCAACATCATGAGATGCATGTAAAAACATAGCATTCATACATCATCTCACTCATCCTAATAAATAAAAAAAACCTCTGTTTCATCGATCATTCATGCGTCATTTCATTCCTTATTTCGGCATGCATCATTTCACAAAAGTTATGAGGCCTTGCATCAGCCACATGCTGTATTGCCCCCCAAAAAATCATTTAGAATAATTGGTCTTTCCAAGTGATCATTCATGCGCGCATTTCATGCATTTGCATCTGCATTTTCATCATGCATATCTATCACCACGTGTTCCTTCATGCATTAGGACATGGGGGGCATGCAATTTGATTATCCCCATCGCATACGCATAGTTAATCTTTTTTAAAAAAAAAACATCATGCATTCATAATAGGAGTAAAATCGTTGGTCTTTTCAAATGATCAGTTCCTCCATGCACTTCATACATTTGCATTTTCATCGTACATATCCATCATCGTGTTCCAAAACAAAACAAAAAACAAAAATATATCATCATTCTTTTTCATGCATCATTGAGCATCAATGAGAAACTTTGCACCTGTTACAAGCTGCATTGTCTCTTAAAAACCAAAATCCTGTAAAATAATTATTCATTTGAACATCTTAGATGTCACGGGAGTCAAACAATCACATGTATTTCATGCACTTACATCTTCATCATCCACGTCCATCATCATGTATCAGTTCATCTATCACATTTTGTCTCATTTTCTAAAAAAAAAACCATGAGCATATTTTTTTCAAAAATTGATGAGATGAGGCGAAATTGATTATTCGCCTTTGGAAAAGTTTAGGTTAGCTACAAACTCAATGTTTTTTCAGACACCCAACTTTCAAAAAAGGGAAGTTATTCACTGTTTGCAGCTCGTTCACAATTTTCTTCAGCAAAACGATGCATCTCATCAGTCCCATGATAAATGATCCAAATGGTCTATTTTGTTAACTGATGTGTTATCAAAAATTTCTTCTATCATGTCGCAAACTATGTTAACTCTCTGTGAAGCATTCGTATAGCGAACTTGTATGCAATACGCATTTACTCTTGTTTGAGTCAGTCAGTGTCCACATCTTTCCATCCTATCATCATCCTTTGTTCATGTCCAGTCCCACCCCGACCATCCCATAAGGTGCATGTTCTCCACAAGTACCTAGTCAACTATTTGGTTTGTTCCCAATGATGAAATTTCATGAGCTAACACTTTAGGCCCCAAGCTGGGGCAAATTTGTGATCACTAGATATCTTGTCAACATTGTATTCCCTTGATGTAAGTCCTTTGCAAAAAAATCAAATAAGCCTGTTAGGTTGAAAACCCGCAAGAGCAGCCTAAGCAAAAATTAGGGCCAATAAAAGAAATAAAGAGAAAAAGAGCGGATATATAAAAATAAATAATTTTTGTCCTTGAATTAATTTTTGAGAAAAACAAGCAATCATGATTTGAAATAAAGTTTGGTCGTCTTCCCGTATCCTCAAAAAAAAAATTCTTTACTACCCCTTTGACCCAAAAAAAAACAAAAAATCTTTCAGTCACCCTAGACAAGGCTCAATTCCACATCAAAAATGGTGTGTCACTTTTATCATCTCACCCTATTCAAAAAAAAGAGAAAAAAAAGATCACAAAAAATGTGAAACTCAAAAAAAAAGGATTGAAAAAGAAATCCTCAAAAAGAAAAAAGCAAAAGCAGTAGAAATTGTGAGCCGATACATAATATCACCAAACACAAGATATCCTTGTCCGAATAAACCCTCAAACACTTTTTGGACCTACTCATCCTTTCTTTCATAAGAGGTCATTGTCTCATTAAGCCCTCAAACACTCCTTTGGACCCAATTGCCATTTCTTTCATAAACCCTAACCATTGGCCATGTTACAACCCTAAAAAAGGTCCATTCAGATCGATGATTGATTGCTTTAATTTTCTCAAAGTTTTGATTTTAGGACAAATAAGTTTATTTATTTACAATATATTTGCTCAAAAAAATCAAAAAAGAAAAAAAACCCAAAGGGCTTGCACTCCAATGTTCGTTCAAATCGCACTGATATCAAGACAAGGTTTAGTGATCACCAATTGAAATTCTCATCATATCAAAAAAAAAACTCAAGACTGTCACAGTCTTTAGGATTCACCTAAAAGAGAACCAAAAGTTTATACTAGGACCATCACCTAGATCCCAAAGTGGGGCACACCTTCCACCTTTCATGCTTCTTGAACTTGGAAAATGTCTGGCATCCATCCAATTCATATACCCCATCCAACCATACGACCAATTCCAAAGACCCATGACCCTAACTCAGTTGCCTTTCATAACCCCACTAAAAGCAATCATTTAAATATCATTCCAAAGTGGGGCAATCCCATCACTCTTCACTTCACCTAAAGTCGGAGAAATTCGCTCTACACCCATCTCATCCCCTTGTCATATGCCGAGGCATCTTCTCAACCCATTATCCTAAATACAACCCTTCACAATGTTACTCCAGCCGGGGCAGTCTTGCTCTCGTCAAGATTGGGGCAGCACCAAACGTCATGGGTTGAGACAGAATCTCTTGCTTGCCACCCTTCATCCCAAAGTCATGGCATTCCCAATTCATTATCTCCCCCACACCCCTTGTTTCGTCATCACTAGACAGGGGCAAACTATTCGATCACCGTCACTGGTAGTCTAAATCGGGGCAGTTCCACATTTATTGAGCTGGGAAAAACCTACCTTTCGTGACTTTGGGGAAAACCTATCATTCATCCCATCACGTCTCATATATGTCTTACCAAGTCAACTGATTCAGTCATCCGTATTTGCACTGCTCTACATGTCAACTAAACAATGCTTCAAAGAGAGAGAACACAAGTTAATAATGTGACGTTGAACACTCACTCTGTTAACTTTGTGGACCTAAAATTCAATCAATCATGGGACACCGTAAGGGAAGAACAACGTGAACGAATCTGTAAATACAGTCAAGTACGGTTGCACATCAGTGACTGTAAATAACAACCTTGAGATTGACAAAGCTTGAATTCAAATAAAATCCAATTTTTTTTCCAAGGAACGATAATCGCAAAATATTCACTTCTGCATCAAAAGCCTCATCTCTCATCACTACAGAAATCTTTCTGCATCATCAATAAAATCATAGCATAAATCATCCCACCATACAACCATGCATCCAATAAGTGATGATTCCAAAACATCCACCTCTCAATTTCTCGCATAAAAAAAAAATCTTTTTCTCATCTCAAAAACCGCAAAAATGCATCATCAATAAATCATATCATACATTTTATTCCAACATCAAGCCATGCATCTACCACAACTTTTGCATCTAAGCATTACATTTGCACATTCATTCATTCATATACCTACATCATATATTAAAAAAAAAAGTAAAAGAAAAAAAAGAAAGTAAACAGAGGCAAAAATCATCCACATTGCATTCATTACCCCCACCAAAGTATTGATCATTGCATGCGCAAATATTACATGCATTTCATCGCAACACTTACATCTAAGCATTACAATTGCATCTTATCTGCATACGCATACACATTGTATCAACTTTATTATTCCAGCAACTTCATCATCCATTATCCACCACATCTCATTCACTAGCATAACAAACATCAATCATTGCATGTGCATACATTACATGCATGTCATATACATAACATCTATTGCTTCAAGAGTCGATCCCTATATACTTCCACTTCTTAAGTCAATACGACAAGCGTTGAATCTTATATCAAACACCAGATCGCAGTGTTAGCACAGAGTCTAGCATAGATCCTTCAGACCAGTTTGGTCCTTCAGTTCAGTTCGAATTAACACGTCAAAACGACGGCTTCGAACTCTACCATCAGATCTTGACGTCGCCACTGAGCGCGGCAGATCCTTCAGACCCCCAGAGGTCCTTCAGATTAGCTGTGTCTGCCTAAGACATAGTGGACATCCTTCGTGGTCAACATATCAGTTCTAGATCTGATCTTGACCCTCACGGCCGCATCGACGTAGGTCACCCTTAGACTGTTTTATTAGTACCATAGCTAGTTGTAGTCCATCAGACCATTTTGGTCCATCAGGCCCAGGCAGCCCTTCAGATCCACCGGTCCTTCAGTTTAATTCAAATCAATGCGCCAAGCATCGACTGCGAATTAGACCCTCAGATCATTATGCCGATACTTCAGGGCATCGATCCTTCAGACCCGCAGTGGTCCTTCAGAGCCCCAGTGCTCCTTCAGACCCCCAGCGGTCCTTCAGAGCCCCAGTGCTCCTTTAGAGCCCCAGTGCTCCTTCAGAGCCCCAGTGCTCCTTCAGAGCCCCAGTGCTCCTTCTTTATTCCTTTCTCGTCGGTGCCCCGAGTGTTAACCGTTCTCTGTTAATTCTCAAACTCTACACTTTTCTACTAAGAGGACAAAATTAGCATTTGTCTTATCTTTATTTCTATTCCTACTATGAAAACCTTTCGGTTTATCTACGGAATATAAATAAAGAGGGGCAGCTGTCATACCCTAATTTTGTCCGGCTAATTAAAAAAAATCCAAAAAAAAGTTTTCCGCGTATATTTGATTCCTAATCCCTCGAATAGGTCTTTTTGCGCTAATTTACTAATTTTGCGTTGTTATTACTTTTTTTTAGTGGTTAAACAAAAATTAAAAAAATATGCTAACACAAAAAATTACATAGTAGATTTAATTTATTTTTCTTGTTACAATATCTTTAATTAAAAAACGAAAATAAAAATAAAATAGATAAGAAATAATACAAATTACAAAAGAAAATAAAAAAGGGGAGCTGCAATAAAAGATTATTATTACAAAAAAGGAGAATGTCCATGTACATGACTTGGCCCAAGAATGCCAAAGTTACAAAAATACAAAAATAAACCAAGTACCCAAAACTGCAGCTGCTTTGCAAAGGTGATTTCTCTCTCTTCGGACATCATTTCGACGATCCGACCGGTGAAAGTGAAGATGGATGTCTCATGAACTTGGTGTCAAAAAACAACGATGATCCAACGGTTATTGAATCCAGAATCGCACTTGTACGGTGGCTGGTTTGAGAAAAACGGGAGTTGTTTTCTACTTTTGCGAAGGAAATTTCTCTCTCCTCGGACCTCGTTTCGAAGATCCGAACGGTAGAAGTGAAGATGGATGTCTCATGAACCTGGTGTCAAAAAACAACGATGATCCAACGGTTAACGAATCCGGAATCGCGCTGTCAATATGGCTGGTTTGAGAAAAAACGGGATTAGTTTTTAGCTACTTTCAAAATGCAATTTCTCTCTTCTCAGACCTTTTTTTCAACGATCCGAACGGTGAAATTGAAGATATATGTCTCACGAACCTTGTGTCCAAAAATAAAGATGATCCAACGGTTAAAAAATCCGAAATCACACTTTTACGGAGGCTAGTATGAGAAAAACGAAAATTGCTTTTCTATGTTGTTTTAGTCCTACATTGCTTGGGAGAAACAAGAACTACCTAGCCTTTGGCTATAAAAGAGATGGAGATGCAAAGGCTATGGACATGGGTGATTGATGGGGTAAGTGATCTTTTGGGCTAGCATTTGCAGTCCATTAGATTAAAAGCCTGTCTTTAATTCTTTTGGACAAGCTTTTGCAGTCCATTAGATTAAAAGCCCGTCTTTAGTTATTTTTTTGATGGCCGTTGAAGTCCTTTACTTGGTGGTTTTCGGGTGAAAACGGACCAGATAGGAGTCCGGTTCGCGGTTGATATGGTCACATTGCTCGGTCCGTTTCGGCGTTGATCGCATTGATCAGCTGAAGTTCTCAGTCACGCTCTCACTCTCCGCTCTCACGCTTCTCACTCCCTCACTCTACGCTATCACGCTCACTCTCTGCTCTCACTCTCACTCTCACTCTCCGCCCTCACCACCACCCTCGCCTCCGCGTCGTCCCAGCCTTCTCCCTCTCCTATCACTGCCGTTCACTACCGCTCCTGCGACAACCACCGCCACCTCCGCTCTCATGCTTCTCACTCTCCGCTCTCACGCTCACTCTCTGCTCTCACTCTCACTCTCCACCCTCACTGTCACTCTCCGCCCTCACCACCACCCTCGCCTCCGCGTCGTCCCAGCCTTCTCCCTCTCCTATCACTGCCGTTCACTACCGCTCCTGCGACAACCACCGTCGCCAACCACTGTTGTTATCCTTCTATCGGTCGCCTCTCCTCTCTTCTTCTTATTGGGTAAGTGGTTTTCTTCTACTCTACTTCTATTGACAGTAGCTGCTGAATTTAAGGGTTTTAATTTAGGTTTGATTTGGGGATTCTGGTGGGGGTATCAGTACCTGCTGGATTTCTAATTTTGAGGGTTAATTTGTTTATTTGTTAATTTGTTGATTTGGTTTTCAACTTGGTTTACTTAGGTTGTAATATAGTTATGAGGCTATTTGTTTTTCGCTTCCTAGTTTATTATGGTTTTTGTTATTTTATCATTGCTATTTGCTAAGTTGAAAATTTGTTGCAGTGACTTGATGAATGCTCTTGTTAGACGCATAGATGAAATTCTTGCTTTGCCTTATTCAGTGGACGAATTTAAGCAGCAAGAGGTTCCTCCATCTGATAATGATTCCTGGCTTTACAACTGAGAGGAAGAGTTAAAATATCAATCTTCTTCTTTCTTTTTAATTCACAATAAAAGGGTAAAAATAAACTTTTTTCAAAATTAATATTCTTTCCTACAACTAATTAGCAGGTAACCTTCCTTAGGAAGGATGTCATGGGGGTGCTAATACCTTCCCCACGCATAACCGACTCCCGAACCCTTATCTGGTCTCAAAGACCCTTATCCATTCCAAAAGGGATTTTCCAATGTTTGCCCTTATAAACTAAACTTTGGTGGCGGCTTCATTTTTTAACCTTCGAGGAATCCTCACCCGGATTTTTCGGTCGCTACATCAGTAGGCCGCACTCATCCCATATTCCAGCAGCTCGGTTGCACGCAAAGAAAGCATGTCATTCGGTTTCTGCATCATCTTCGCACATTGGACGGATTTTTGCACACTCCACATGCCTTCTTCAAATATTACAACGAGTAAGTAGGACACCTCTTGCAAGTCTCCACAAAAATAACTTGACTTTCTGTGGTATTTTACATTTCCAGATTGTCATCCAAGCACCTTCAAGCCGTAATTGGAGCTATTAAGGAAATCCTCCATTAGTGCATAGTAAGTTGAACGAACTGAGTAACAACCATTCTTGCTTCGCCACCAACACAACTTGTCCAGTTCAGAGGTGTTAAAACGAGGCATTGCCTTAATTAGAGCCGCTCCTTGTGGACTGAACAAAAAATCCAACTAATTGTAGTTCCAATTCCTTCTCTCTACATGTAACATCCTCAAAATAATTAGTCGAATAATTTGGATGTTGACCCAATTGAATTATTTAGTGCTTGATTAGAATAATTATTGAGTACTAAATTAAAATGTGGGTTGTCACAGGAGCGCAAAATGGATGGCACGAAATAAGGGCAATAAGGTCTTTGGCCATATTACCACTTAAGTATATATATATATATATATATATATATATATATTAGAAGGGAAAAATAAAATAAAAGAAAGGAGAAAGAGAGAAAGGAAGCGAAACTGAAAACAGAGGAGAAAGAAGAGAAGAGAAAGAAGAGAAGTAAGGGAGAAAGGAAGAGAAAGGGAAGAGGAAGAAGAAGGCCAACCCATCCCCCATAACTTCATCATCATCATCATCTTCCCTCCTCCACCATCAAAACCCAATAGTTTGGATCGAAGCTAGGAGCAGATTGATCGCGTTGTGAAGTTCGAATCGAAGTTTGGAACGGTTTGGTGAAATAGGGTTCCGTTCAAGAGTTTTCAAGTCTCGGCAAATTCGGTTCGATATCGGCTCTCGCTTCAAGGGTGAGTTTTACTCACGTTTAGGTTTATTCCGTTTTGGTATAATTTGTGCGTCGATTGGTTCCGAGAAATTTTGAGTCAAAAACCGTTATTTCGAAAAATAGCGCTTTGGATAAAATCCGTTTAGATTGAGTTTTTGATTTAATTGATTGATTGTGTGGTTTGTATTGGGTCTATTGTATTGGTTGTCAAATCTGTTTTCGATCGGAACGAGAATCAGAATTGAGCGGAATAGCGGTTTTCGCGCGAAACCACCAAAATTCTGCAGCATTAGGTCCCCATCGCGTCGCGACCTCCCTCCTTCGCGTCGCGACCAAGCTTCATTTTGCAACGAAAATATTTCTGACTGTTTTCGCGTCGCGACGGTTTCGTATCGCGTCGCGACGGTTTGTAGATTTTCAGCATCAATACACTGATTTTGTTTTCGCGATAACTTTTGATCTGGGAATCCGATTGAGGTGTTCTAAGATGCGTTGGAAAGCTTATTCAGAGGCCTAACTGAATATTCTATTTTTAAGGTAAAATGAAATGTTTTTGGAGTCGTAAATTGTGTTGAAAAGCGACGAATTAGTATGCTAGAGTGAATGTGGATTTAACTTGTAATGTTCAATTATTTGTTTGAGGTAAATGAACCTTGAGTTCATATGATTATATATATATATATATATATATATATATATATATATATATATATATATATATATATATATATATAATATCGAGTTTGGGTGACGACCCATGTTGACATACTAGGAGGGGCAGTCATGATCCCCTACCCTAGGCTCTGAGGCCAATAATGAAACTATTATTGGTAAGGGTTTCGTCGGGATTAGTCTTGGGGCAGTCGGTGGTGTGTCAAAGAGTATTGAGTAACGTTCGCCGGGATTAGTCTTGGGGCAGTCGGTGGTACGTTACTGTTGTTTTGTAGTGTGGTTCACCAGGATTAGCATTGGTGCAGTCGGTGACGCACTGAGTTATAGGAGATTCGCCGGGATTAGTCTTGGGGCAGTCGGTGGAATGCTATGTGTAAAATAATGCGGTTCATCGGGAGTTAGCGTTCGCGCAGTCGATGCCGTGTTGAGTTAACAATGTTTTAAAACTGGACCGAGAGCGCTAGTAGGGGTCTCGGTAGAACTCACTGAGATTGTATCTCACTCTTTAAATGTTTTTGTTTTACAGAGACACAGGGACAGCGGAAATCGAAGAGGCACGAGTAGGTTGAGCTCGGATGGTTGCCGTTGACATAGCCTTATGCTTTGTTTATATTTCCTTTTGTTGTCCATGTACTAAGACCCTATGTATTTAGTACTTTATCTTTCTTCCGCTTCCTGTATGATACTGAATACATTAGTCGCTGCAGTTTATGGTCAGAGAACCGTATGGTCTTGATTATGTGTAAGGCTGTTTTGTTTTAATTCAGCGAAAAATTTATAGTGGTATTCAGTGTCTGAGCAGGAATTATTATCTCTGATGATTTAGGTTTGGTACACTTGGGTATTTTTACATGTTAAAAATACCGGGGTGTTACACTACATCCCACAGATCCTTAAAAAATGGTATTTCCGGAATGTTTTTTGGAAAAATACGTTTCGGAAATACGTCTATTTCCGGGAAGTTTGTTCCGGAAATATGTCTATTTCTGGGAAGTTTAGGAAAAAAACTTACTTTTTCCGGAAATATGACGGAATGATGAATGATTTCGTTTTTTAACAATTTTTTAGGGGTATTTTGGTCCATTTAGTCAATTTGGGGGGTATGGGGTTCAGGGGGGTACCCAAAAAAACACCCAAATACTTCGGGGACTAAAAGTGATTCTTTTGGAAATTGCACGAACAAAAACCAAAAAGAATCTTTTATTAAAATCAAAATTCGTTATATTTGCGGTAACTAAAATAATATTTAAACCTAATACTTAACACTTAGTCATCAGTCATTTTCTGAACCAAAAAAAACACTTAGTCATACATAAAATCATTAATCCCAACTATCTTTATACACATACTCAATTTCCTAATATTCTAAGAATCAATCAGGAAACTTAATATACTATTCCACTTCAATCTCATGCTTAGATACTATTACAATCATTTGTCTCATCTTCATCACCTTCAGAGGAATTCTATTTCATTAGACTTGGGGGTCTAAGCGATTGAGGTTGAGCAATTAATCCAAATTCTCGGTTCTAAGGATTCTAAGTGATTAACTAATCATGTTAGTTGATTAACTATACATTAGAACTAACATAACAACATATATTTGCCAGATATATTCACACACACAAAATTGGGGTTCAAGGTAGCCCCTCATTTGGTGCATATATATCTCTTTTACTTTAGATACTAATTTTTGTTCTTCTTTCTAATTTTTGTTCTTCTTCATCCATTTGAGATGAGTGACTTTGGGTCATTTTTCGACCCGGAATCACCCATCTACATCGTTTTTTCTCTTCTTTCATCTAAATAAGTGTTACTAACATAGTTTTAAGTTTTTTTTGTGATTTCATCGTCTAAGTGTGGCATCGTTGTTTTGTTCGTCATCTTGTGCGACGTAGTTTGGTTTTCCCAACTTGTTACGGTGTTTTCTCCATTCGGATTGATAGATCCACTTCGACTTGCTACAGATTCAACTAATGAAAACTTGGCCATCAACGCTACAGATGCAGAGGCATAGGTACTCTGGTGGCTTTAATTTTGTGGTCAAGAGCTATGACCATCGCTCTAGGAGCGAAAAATAAACTGGGTTTCATAGATGGATCGATCAAGAAACCGAAAGAAGGAACGGCAAACTACTCTGCTTGGATTCGTAGCAATCACATGACCACTTCTTGGATTCTAAATTCCATCGCCAAGGAGTTGCATTGTAGTGTCATCTATGCCGATTCAGCTGCTGCAATTTGGAAAGGATTGAAGACGCGCTTTGAGCAGAGCAATGGTCCTCGGCTCTTTCAGATGAACAAAGAAATCTTGAATTGTTCACAAGGTAATCTTTCTGTCAGCGCATATTTTAGCAAATTCAAAGGTTTATGGGATTCTCTTGCTGAATTCACACCTCCAAACACCTGCACTTGCGGTGGTTCCACTGCTTTGGTTGATTCCCTTGAACGGCAACATGTTGTCATACCCCAATTTTGTCCGGCTTAGGGCCAAACCCTAATTTTCCCCACAAAAAAAAAATAATAATAATAAAATGTATTGCATTTTGGGTCCTAGAAACCATTCCAAAGTTTTTGAAATCATGTTTAGGGTTAGAATGCACTTTTTGGGAAATTAGGGTTTTTAGGGTCGAAAAGGGCATTTTGGTCATTTCTCACAAAGGGGTCTATAAAAATAATTTTTTGCATGAAAATATTTCTCAATAAGCCTCATGCATGAAAATGATTTTTTTTAGAAAGTATAAAATTGATTTTATCATGCATATAATATATTCTTGATGAATAAGGAAGGCCCATATTTTTAGGAAAAACAAATAATCGATTACCTCCTTATCTCATTCAAGCAAATAATCGATTATTTGCTCTATGAAAACAAGCAAATAATCGATTATTCCCTCCCTTTTTGAAGCACATAATCGATTATTAGGATGCCCATATTTTTAGGAAAGCAAATAATCGATTACCTCCTTATTTCATTCAAGCAAATAATCGATTATTTGCTCTATGAAATCAAGCAAATAATCGATTATTCCCTCCCCTTTTGAAGCACATAATCGATTAGCATCCTATTTTAACTAAAGCACATAATCGATTACCACCTTTTAAGGAAGGTTGATAATCGATTATGCACCTGTTTTGCCTTACAACAATAATCGATTATCATCTCACCAAAGTTTCCATCTTCATCAACATAATCGATTAGCATGTGTTTTAATTGAAAGACATAATCGATTATGTCATGCATTAATTGTTGAGTTTTTGAAACTCTATAAATAGGAAGCTACGCTTCACCATTTCTTACGGACACTTCACACAAGATCAGAGAGAAGAATTGCTACACACATTTTTCACGAGATCTGACACACATTTTTTCACGAGATCTGAGAGACATTTTTTCACGAGATCTGAGAGACATTTTTTCACGAGATCTGAGAGACATTTCACGAGATCTGGGAAGACAACTCTCGCAAATCTCATTTTCCAGTTCTCCGCTTCATTTTCGCTCTATCCGCGCCGTTGGTCCGTCTGAGCTGATCTCTTGCAAGGGTTAGTCGGGGTTTGCGTTCTTCAGATCTGTAATATCTGTCTTCATCAGAGGTATTTCAGTCTTTTCATTTGTTAATGTTTAGTTATTGTGATCCATGTGATTTAACTTAACTATAGCATTCATTTACTCGTTCTTGTATGTTATCGTCCATTGCTGATGACGAACCATATGATTCCCACTTATGCCTAGTGCATCATGTTCTAAGTGGTGAAGATGGTCTCGGGTGATTCAGCTTGCCCCTTTTAAACCCTTTCAAAAACATTATTAGAACTACGTCGCTTTGATTCCCGTTTGGGATACGTAGGAACGAGCCACGTTCTCGTCAAGCGCAACAAATAAAAATTCTTTTCATCCCCCTAAACCAATCATTTTCATAAAACAAACAAAAATCATTTTTCAAACCCATTGTTGCTAGTAGCTCATCAGAGCCTCTGTTCGTTTAGCTATTAGTGACAATGTCCTTTTCTCCTAAAAATAATAAACGATGATCCATCATAATCTTTGTTAGTTTGATCATCGTACAAATCAATCTCTTTCGAAAATCACTTTCAAAAAAGATAATAAAAAACGAGTTGTTATCAATAGTCCATCAGAACCTTTGTTCGTTTGACTAGCGGTACAACTCTCTCTTTTTTGAGTATTTAGTAGTGATTCATCATAGCCTCTGCTAGTTTAATCATTCACTAATGCTCGTCCTATTTCAAAAACTCACTAAAAAAGGATAAAAAAACAAAAACTTTTCAAAAAGAACCAAGAACTACGTAGCTTTGAATTCTCCATCGCACCGGGAGATACGTAGGAGCGGGCCATGTCCCGTCAAGCACTTTTTTCTAAAAACCCCTTTTTCCCCCCTTTCTCACCAAAAATAAAATTTCCAGTAAGTTTTCTCATTCGTCTTCAAACAAGAAATAAATAGGCAAATCTAGGTATTTTTCAAATCAAACGTTAAAACCACACATTTAATTAGAGGTTCCCTTTCGGTAGAAAGGACGTGCGCGGTGCTAACACCTTCCTCGCGCGTAATCGACCCCCGAACCTATATCTCTAGTTTTCGAAAGACCATCCGCCTTGCCCAAAAGACCTTTTTTCAATGTTTTGGTCTCAAAATTAAAATATTGGTGGCGGCTCCAAAATTATTCCACGTTGTACATCGGGAAACCCAAACCGGGGGATTTTTCGGGGTGCAACACATGTCATGATTTTCTTGATGGGGCTGAATGACGCTTTTAGTCACACAAGAGGGCAAATTTTGCTTATGGATCCAATACCTGATATAGATAAGGTCTTTTCCATCATTGTTCAAGAGGAGAAACAACGGGAAATTGGATTATCTACCACTGAAGCCACATCCCAACGTGCATTTGCTGTGAATTCTCATCCCAAAGGGTCCAAGCGTGATAGGCCTCAATGCACTCATTGTGGAATGCTGGGACACGTGAAGGAGAAATGCTTCAAATTGCATGGGTATCCACCGGGATTCAAGAAATCCAAGACTGCTCAAAGTGAAAAATCTGTGATGCAAGTGACTGCGGGGAGCACCAATGAGAACACCATGAATGCCCAACAATACCAGCAGTTGATTGAGTTTATGCAAAGTCAGATGGCAAAGGCATCCATCACACCAAGTGCTCCTGTTGAATTAGGTACCTTGCATTTTGCAAATTTTGCTTATTTTTGCAACTTTCTTTTTGATTTACATAAATGGATAATAGATTCAGGTGCTACAGCACATATATGCACAAATTTATCCCTCTTTAAGTCACATACTAGACTTCACAATACATTTGTCACCTTGCCTAATAGTGTAAGAGTTCCTGTTGTTGCTTGTGGGGAAATAGTTTTGAATTCATCTTTAGTTTTGAAGAATGTGCTTTGTATTCCCAAATTCCATGTCAATATAATTTCTTTGAGTTGCCTCTATCAAGATCCTCATTATCACATATCATTGACTGATAATGTGTTCTTGATACATGACAAACTCCAAAGGAAGGAGATTGGAAGGAGTGAGCATCTTCATGGGTTATATTTCTACTCACCAGCATCTTCCATTTGTAGTTCTGTTGCCTTAAACTGTGTCACAAATTGTAATTCTGCTACTGTTTCTGTTTTTGAACCTATTGTTGAACAATGTAATCAAATTTCTTCCTTTCCCTTATGGCATTCTAGACTAGGGCACCCCTCCAATTTTGTTTTGAAAAATTTGTGCAAAGAATTATCCATTAATGAATCAATTGAATGCAATAATAGTTCTTGCAATATTTGTTCTGTTGCCAAAATGCATCGTTTATCCTTTAGTTGTAATAACAATCATTGTGCTCATGCTTTTGATCTTATCCATTGTGATGTTTGGGGGCCATTTCACAAACCTACTGTTGACGGAAAACAATATTTTTTGACAATTGTGGATGATGCAACACGTTTCACTTGGTTGCATCTCATGAGGAGCAAGTCAGAGGCCACCCTTCTCATTCAGAGTTTCTTCAAATTTGTAAAGACTCAGTTCAACAAGCCTATCAAATCAATCAGAACAGATAATGCTAGGGAACTTGCCCTCAATTCTTTTCTGCAACAAGAAGGAACATTGCATCAGCTGTCATGCCCACACAGACCAGAGCAGAACTCTGTAGTAGAAAGGAAGCACCAACATCTCTTGAACGTTGCTCGTGCATTGTATTTTCAATCCAAAATCCCACTGCATTTCTGGGGAGAATGTGTAGCAACTGCAGTGCATCTGATCAACAAGCTTCCCTCACAATCCTTGGAAGGTAAATCCCCCTTTGAGTTGCTGTATAATAAGGCACCAGATTACTCAACACTTAGAGTATTTGGATGCCTTGCTTTTGCTTCTACAATTCCATCACAGAGACATAAGTTTTCACCTCGTGCCACCCCCTGCATATTCATGGGCTATCCATTGGGAGTAAAGGGATACAAGTTATATGACCCCCAATCCTCCAAATACATCATTTCTAGAGATGTAAGATTCTGTGAAACTGTATTTCCTTATCACCAACTCACAAATAATACATCAGTCTCACATCCCTTTTCTGATTCCATCATGCCACTTCAACCTCAATCCTCACACTTAAACACCCATGATGCTCCCACACCTGTTCCCAATCCTATCCAAGACCAAGATGCAAGCCTTCCTCCACAAATTGATGAAGTTACAGAACCAGAGGACCACTCAGACACTACTCCTGTTAGTGAACAGGACACTGCTTCACAGGACAATAATCCTATATCTGATGATGACAGTGAACAAGAAGCACCAGTGGCTCCTATATCACCTCCTAGAAGGTCAACCAGGATCTCCAAACCTCCTGCACACTTGGATAGTTATGAATGTGGAAATGTGACCCATCCTCTTCAATCATATCTCACATATGACAACTTGTCTCTGCCTTACAGAACCTTTATTAATAATGTCTCATCTGTTTTTGAACCCCAATATTACCATGAAGCAGTGAAGTATCCTGAGTGGCAACAAGCAATGGCAACCGAGCTAGCAGCACTTGAAGAGAATGGAACATGGACTGTGATGCCTCTACCTACAGGGAAAAGAGCAGTGGGGTGTAAATGGGTGTACAGAGTCAAGTATAATGCTGATGGAACTCTAGACAAGTGCAAAGCTCGCTTGGTGGCACAAGGCTTCACACAACAGGCAGGTATTGATTTTCTCAATACTTTCTCACCAGTAGCAAAGCTTGCTTCTGTCAGAGTCTTGCTCTCCTTGGCAGCCAAGTTTAATTGGAATTTGCTCCAATTAGACATCAATAATGCCTTCCTCAATGGAGATCTCCATGAGGAAGTTTATATGCATCTTCCACTTGGCTATCCAAGTAAGGGGGAGTCAACTATTTGCAAGCTAAATAAATCCTTGTATGGACTGAAACAGGCTTCAAGGCAATGGTTTGAAAAGTTTAGTTCCACAATTGTTGCCTTGGGTTTCCAAAAGAGTTCAGCTGATCATTCACTCTTTACCAAAGGTTCTGGGAGTGATTTTATAGCATTGTTGGTCTATGTAGATGACATAATAGTAGCAGGGCCTAATAAGTCGAAAATAAATGAATTAAGAGGTTTACTGCAGAAGCACTTTAAACTGAAAGTAATAGGGGATTTGAAATACTTCTTAGGACTGGAAATTGCTAGGTCTGGCAAAGGGATTCATTTGTGTCAAAGAAAATATGTTCTTCAGCTATTAGTAGACACTGGAATGACCTCCAGCAAACCTGTCAGAGTTCCTATGGAACCAGGAGCACAGCTAAATGAAGTGGATGGTGAGCCACTTCAAGATTCCTCTCAATATAGAAGATTAATAGGAAGATTGATCTATCTAACCATCTCTAGGCCTGACATTACTTACACAGTAAATAGGTTGAGTCAATTTATGAATAAACCCAGAACTGTGCATCTGCAAGCAGTTCATTTTCTTCTGCAATATCTGAAAGGAACTGCAGGACAAGGATTGTTGTTTAGTGCAGAGAACAGCTTGAAACTGACAGCATATGTGGATGCCGATTTGGGAAGCTGCCAGGTCTCCAGAAGGTCCACAAGTGGTTTTGCAATATACTTGGGAGAGTCTTTGATAGCCTGGAAATCAAAGAAACAAGTAACAGTGGCCAGATCCTCAGCTGAGGCAGAATACCGAGCATTAGCAGTCATGACAGAAGAGCTGCTCTGGTTAAAACAATTGTTGAGGTCATTTTTAATTGATGTTAACACTACAATGGTGCTATGTGATAGCAAAGCTGCCATACAACTGGCAGAAAATCCAACCACTCATGAACGGACAAAACATATAGACATTGACTGTCGTTTTATCCGGGAGCATGTCAGTTCTGGTTTTCTGAATTTAGTTCATGTTAAATCTAAAGAACAAGTAGCAGACTTGTTAACAAAGGCATTACCACAGGCACAGTTTCAAGATTTGATTTGCAAGTTGGGCATGAAGAATTTATACTTGCCAACTTGAGGGGGAGTGTTGACTTCCATGAGTAGTTAACCCTTTTACTGTGGTAAATAAAGTAACTCAGTTAGTTAGATAAAGAAACTGTTGTAACGGATTCAGTTGGATTTAGTTAGGTTTTCAGTTGCCCCTTTTTCTCAATAAAACAGCATATATGTAAGGAAAAGGGGATCTATTTTCCACACACTCTCTGTAATTCAAGATCATCTTCTTCAATGAAATAAACTGATTTTCTTTTTGTGTTTGTTTCAATTACTCATTGTTTCTGTTATGATGATGATTGTAATCATCCATTCAAAGTTAATAAAGGAACCATTAAAATCTAAGTCTCAAGGTTAGAACTAGCTCTTTGAATTTGATATCTTCATTTTCATTATGTGTTTTTTTTAGTTTTTATTTATTTAATTGCTATTTTATTTGGTGTAGGTAATTGATCTTTTGAGTTTTATAACGTAGTATTATGTATATTTAATTGTTGATACTTGTATTTTTTTAATATTCACACTTAATCAAATTATTATTTTATATAAATGTATGTTTAGTTTAAAATGATACCACATATCTTATTATTATTTATATGTTGTTTTAGAATATATTTTTTTTAGAATATGTTGTTTTAGAATATTTGTACTCAACTATATATGTTATTTTAACAGGCTAATATATATATGACAACGTAAAAGTTTTAAATGATAATTGTGTTATGGGGATAGGTGGATTTTTGGTTTTCGATAACTATCTTATGATATATAATATTATTTTTAAAATTTGTAATATATTTTTAATTAAGGTTAGACTTTTAAATTTCTATTTTTTGAAGTTTTTTATTAAAGCTATAAACTCTTATTCCAAGAAGTGTGGAGGAGCAAGAGAAATAAAAGGGTGGTGAGGATAGCAATCCCTGTTTAATAGGAACCGAGTCTTGATATTAATAAAGGGCCAGACAAAAAATAGCAGATTCCAAAATGATTAAACATACGGGGGCATTCCGAGAAATGAACTCGGGACCTCTCGCACCCTAAGCGAGAATCATACCACTAGACCAAATGCCCTTTTTGGTGGGTTGTTCGTTTTATTTCCATTTGAAATATCGCATGTTTTAAAAATTTCTTATTTTTGTAACTTTTTTTTTTGAGTTTATTTGGTATACACCATTGCTTGCGGTGAAAATTTTAACACCATCAACAATCAAAAAAATTATAGTATACGTAACTTTTAAGGTAGTTGAGATAAAGTCAAATATTTTTTATGATATATTTCGTGATTTTCTAACATAAATTTTTGTAAAGCGACTGTATATAATTATAGATCACATCTATTTTTTTATAGATCATATAAATTATATTCGTATAGGAAAATATTATACTTATATAATTTAATTATACTGATATAAATCATAGACCGCGTCTATTTTTTATAAGCAAATATCAGGGGTTAGTAATTAGTAAGGGTGAGGAAGTCATAATAGCCTCATTCCTCGAACTCTTTTATATCATATAATTTTTTACATTAATTTGTCTTTGAAATACGACAAATGTTTTATGCACTTTTATTAAAGAGCATTAATCTTAACTTACAAAACATAGCCCTAGATTTTTACTAATTCACTCAAACTAATACAATACAAGGATTTAGGATTCTTTTGATTCTTGGAGTTGAAAGGAACCAAACTAGTAGGTCTCTTGTTGGATGCTGGTAGTATCCAAAAAGAGAGATGATAGCTATAGGCACCCTCTTTTCTTTCTTTGATGCTTCATTGAAGCCTCAACTTTGATAAAAGCACCTGTTTATGGTTATGATATCCCAATTGTTGGTTAGCAATCATGGGGGTGCCCTCTGTGATGGCCCGTCAACTATTTTTTAGAACTAAGCAAAACATGGGACAACTTTATGGTCCTTGTTAGAGCAACTCCAGTGCAAGATTGTTACATGTGTTGCATAAATGACTTTAAGTGGCTCTAGCTTGGCACAATGGATTTGAAACTTATAACACAATTTTGGTCCAACGGTGGGTTGCTTAAAAAAACTAAACAATGGGACCCCTTCCAGAGAGAGAGACAGGGAAAGGGAGAGGGAGGGGGAGAGAGAGAGAGAGAGAGGTTGTGCAAAAGGCACCAATGGATGGGGTAAGGGACTCTTTCCAAATGCCCTTACGAGTGGCGTTGACAAAAGGAGGGAGTCTTTTCGACTGCGAAAGTGTGCTTAGCAATGCAGTGGTCGAGTTTGTTTTTGTCTTTAGGCACAAATTAGACTCGGGCTCCACTCTAGAAACCAAACTACGTACAAGCAAATTTTTTCCTTTAGGCACAAATTAGACTCGGGCTTCACTCTAGAAACCAAACTACGTACAAGCAATTTATCATGGAATTTGTTTGACCTCAGGAAAAGTTAGATGAATATTACCCTATCATCCGACTCACCGAGCGAGAGAGAGAGAGAGAGAGAGAGAGAGAGAGAGAGAGAGAGAGAGAGAGAGAGAGAGCACCCTTTCAACTACTACATAAGTAATTTCAAAAGTATTATTATTATTTTAATCATAAGCACAATATAGTACATTTGCTTATAGAAACACAATATTCTTAAAGTTAGGCAAGAAACATTGTCCAGTAGACCAACTCTAATGACAATTTTTTTAAACAACGCTTACACAACTTAAGCAATGAGCTAAGAAACATGCATTGGAGTTGCTCTTAGACACGAACAGCTTCACCATTCTTTGCATAGGCTAGGGTATATACAAAAGACAGGACTAATTACTTGATTATTAGTCGGCCAATTGTGTCACTTCATCAAAGTGTTACATGAAAGAAATACATTTAATAAGAGTAAAATACAAATTTCATGTAAGAAAGCAATATTAGTGTATTCTTGTCTTCCATCAGGGATCTTGGGAATAATTGGTCTTAGATGATCTCCTAATTGTGCTCATCTTCTTCCTACATGTTGCTGCCCCTTACAGATCAGTATTATACCTCCGTCACACAGTGGTTCATGAACTACCTCTTTTTGCAAGCTTATAGGCAAAGTCGTAATCCTCTATTTTCTTTATAGTTTTTTTTGTTTAATTATTATGCACCGTCGGTGTAAAAAGATTTAAACCAACAACCAATCACAGTATAGATGACTTCTAATGTTGTAAGAAAACTCAACTATTTTTAATAAAGTGTCAAATTGTGATTGATTAACGGTGTAAGAAGTCTTTGCATTGACAATGTATTTAAATTAAATCTTCTTTTTCACTCATCTTAATGAATTTCTTATTTTATCTCCAAGAACATAAAAAAACCATGATTCTTATATCTTCTAGCTCATTACCACAGCACAAAAACATGCGATACCCATTAAACTATTTTGCAATGTCATCAAAACATGAACTCTCATTGGATTAGAGTGCAAACCTAATTTAAATCAACGGTACCCATTAAACTCAAGCAACTCAAACGGTACACTGGAACTAAATACAACGACGGGTAAATGATGATCCCTCATAATCAAAAGGTTTTACATTCCAGGAAGCCACTAAAGTGCCTAAGTATATTACAAATACTAGCAACCATATATTACAAAGTGAGCTTCTACCTGGGTGTAAATAAAAAACTATTTTTAAATTTGCTATTCAATCTGCTTGCTAAACATTTACAGATTAATTGCTATCAGCAGAGACAAAATTGCAGATATAATACTTATAACGGGGATCTCGCCACCATATAAAAAAGTTTAAACTATCAAATCTGAATGTCTATCTGGACAATGCAGCAGCACTATGCCAGAACCATCCGACCTACTTTGAGAACTGAGGATATATAAACATGCACCTGACTTGTCATCATGTGTCATCAGGATAATTCTAAATATCAAGCATAAAGAAGATACTTGCAGCCAATCTCTTCCCCAACAGGGAATGATACTTTACAGGTACATGATTTTGCCAGGGAAAATATGGTTTCCTTGCTCCACCAGGATGCTCGGAAAACATTAACTTTCGATGGCTAAGGATCAGAAATGCTGCTCAAGTTTCTTCAGTTACTCGGTACAAAATGTGATGGCAAGAAGGGCATCTGTGTTAGAGGTCTAATACCTCTACTCTGAATCAGAATTAATCGAAAGATACAGGCGAGGCCTTACTGAACGCTTTTGGCGGGGAAATGAGAAAGGGCTATCTGATTTTTGCTTGCTTGCCTTGTTAGGTCTGACATCGTTCATACCAAGAAGCAAAGAAGCTGCATGAGGAATAACAAGTCAAGAAAGTTGGAGGAGAAAAAATAATAAACAGCACATAATTATGCAGACTACTGTACACTCTACAACTACCATCCCACAATAGCCAACTCAATAGCATCTATGTGAAGTTTAAACAAACTAAGTTAAACTGAGTCCCTATTCAATTGGGAATTATAAATTTAATCCCTATAAAAACTTCATCTACTTTTAGGCTCCACCTTTTACAAAACTACATCTTTTTTAGTCCCCCTGCAAGGACTAAAAGCATGCAGTTTTGTAAAAATAAAAAGTAGAGACTAAAAGTGTATAGGGATTAAACACAAAAGGAATGTCTTAATTTTATAAACGCACCTGATGAAAAGAAAATGAAATAGCCAGTGTTCCCAGTCCCCCTTTATAATTAAGAGCTTAGAAAAATCCTAGTGATCACTCGCGTAAAATAGTTAAGGAGTAAAATTTCTTTGCTCCTCAAATGCCTAATAACATGTTCATTCATTAAATAAATAGTGAAAGGCAGGGAAACGGGGACAGAGCAAATTGTCTTGGAAATTAAAAAAATATTTTATTTTAAGAATTCCTACATTGACCTTACATTTGCTTTCTAGAAAAAGTTTATGGTTGTTTCCACACTTGAAAATGTGGAGGATGCCTGCCCGGAAGTTCTAGAATCCTAATACATTATGAGAGTAAGCTAACAGCTTGTTTTCCCAGCTAACATTACTCCAGTGGACTGCCACATAACGAAATTTATAAAACTTTCACCAAAAAAAATGAGATTAAGATTCAAAAAGCAACAAACCAGTATCAGTTAAAGAATCTGTGGCATCTTTTTTGGATGTAATTTTCGGTCTGGAATTCAACCCATTTGGCATGGAAGCATCACCATTACTGCCACCAGCACCATCTCCAAGCCTAAGAGATATCCAATCCTCCGTGCAGACCCCATTTGACACATCTGTTTGATCTCTTAATTCATGATGTACAGATGATTCTGCTGGTCTTGTAGGGAGAAAGATCTGAAGCGAGGGGTCCTCTCCACCAAACGCCAATGGATTGTCAACCAATCCACCATTTAAGTCAGCATCAGACAAACCAATGGAAGAACCTGGTATTTGAGTAGTAGATCCCAGAGCAGTGTCGGGAGCCAACGTATAACTATTCAGTGATGAGGAGCAGTTGATATCACCATGCTGCAAATGGACCAATTCATCAGATACATCCACATCAGAACTGAATAATTGGAACCCCGAGCTTGCCTGAGTTCCAGAATGCAATGGCCAGAGGGGGGAAATCCCAAGATCATCTTCACCGGGATTAGTAAAAACTCCCAAGCATGGATTTCCACCAATATTGTGATCTTCTGCATATGGATCGATAATTCCAGTTGGTGGGGCTGAATAAACATCAGCTGCATCACCAGTTTGATTATTCTTGTAACCAATTGTAGGAGACACTAATATATCTTCATCTTCAGAGTCACTAAGAACAATAACTTCTGCATTCGCCATCGGAGCAGAAGTGTTTTGAATAGTATATCCATAAGTTGAACCAACATTAGTCTGATACACAGAATCCATTTCAATCCCATTGATAGCAGAATAATCAATGTGCCCACCACCACCCTGATTTACACTTGCATCGTCACCATCCTGGCCACTTCCAGTGTCACTGCTGCTCATTGGAATAACCACATGTTCATGATTTTCAAAATCCGCATCCATCCTATTACCAGAAGAAGTGTTTGCATCCATGGGTTTGCTGACTTCCCAAACTCCATTACAATTCTTCCTAATGCCAAGCCTTAAGCCAGCAGGACTGTCTGAAACTCCTTCCTGTTTGAGCTTCAAAGTTTCTACTCTCTTGTCTTCTTCACTTGTAGAAACAGAGAGGGATCCATCAGGACAGCGCCATTGAGCAAGATTCCCTAACACGCAGCATTCTCTTTCATTCTTAGCCTTGACACGCCAATTACCATCAGGCTTCACCTCCACCTCTGTAAACTCTTCTCCACAATTTTTCATCTGTGCCAGAAAACCCATTTCAGTAATAACTGGTTCATCAGACTCTAATACAAGTGAGAGAAATGAAGATCAAAGGGGGAAAAAACTACCATTGAAGTGATGCGATTGAAATAAGGATCAACAATGATATTCTCCAATGCATAATTTTTAAGACATATGGGGCATTGCCACTGCAGAAACAGTTAATTTTCATTTAACATTTTTAATAAATAAAAATAAAAAAGGAGTCAGAGAAACTGATAGGAATCCATGAACTAAAAGATGAAAACTGGATGTATCATTGAATAGATGTGAAGCAGAATGCTCAATTACAGAAGGAACAAAAATGGGTATAAGAGGGAAAGGAGAGAGAAGTAAGGATTATTCATGTGTTAAGAAGTTAGTTAGGAGATTATTTCTGGTAGGACTCGTAGGAGCCTTGGTTCTTGTTCCTTCTGTAATTGAGCATTCTGCTCCACTTCTATTCAGTAATAGATTCAGTTTTCATCTTTTAATTAATTCACGGGTTTGTATCATAAACCATGCAAAATTACTGAGAATCTTACCTTTCTTGAACGCTGATTCATTTCGACAAAAACTTCAAGATCAAAACAACCCATGTGAACACAAGGTTTGAATCTTCCTGCAATCTTCATTCTTGAACCACTCATCTATAAATTTCACAAGTGTAGAGAAATTTTCAAAACTTTGAGGACTGAATTGTTAAACTCCCTGAATTACTAAAATCCAATACATGAAAGCCTTACAGGACAGCGAAGGTTGATGCTAAAATTATCAGAAACCACTTCCAGATCACTGTCACTATCAGCTTCATCAGCTGAATTTCCACCCCCAACACAACAACAGACACGTGCAAGAGCATCTTCAAAACGCTCACCATCAGACTCCTTTGGAATCATGTTCAGGATCTAGATACCAGAGACTAAATTATTTAATTTTATGGTACTGATGGAAGAAAATGTAAGCTCAATCAAAATAGTCAGTTTAAAAACTCAACATACATGCAAAAGATATTTCAATAGTATGACCAAAAGATAACATCCTTTACAAATTAATTTTTTATCGTACAAAAAGGATTTCATTGCTTGTCTCAGGTGTGCAGCACTTCTGGTCGTTTCAAGCTTCAACAGTGTAGCAATCTCTAACACATGGGTTTGGCTCAGTTTTTTTTGGGGCTTAAATGCTAAAGCTAAAAATAAGAGTTTTAAAAATAAAGTTAAAACTTAAAACTATTTGGCTATTGTAATTTTTTTAGCTAAAAGTTGAATGATAAATATTTATATAAAAGCTCTTATTTATCATTAGATTATCCTAAATCAATGAAATACCTAAAATATATAAGTTTTTTATAATATGAATAGAAGTTTATAAATTATCATTTAATGAATTTGTTAAGAATCTTTTTCAAAGAAAATATTATTGTTTGTAATATTACATGAGATACTTTTATGTAATATAATTTGTTGAAATTCCTAAAATCTCACAAGTTTCTATTTCATAGCTCGTAAGTGTGCAACTCTAAATTTATATTTGTTAGAATATAGCATAATATCTTTATCTTGTCAAAAAAAAAACTTAATATCTTTATATTATGCAAGAATATCTTAATTTATTGCCTAGCATAATTAGAAAATAAGCAAGAATGCAATTTACCTGTTGCACGCTGCGCCTTCTTACAATTCGAACCCCTAAACAGAAAATGCGAGTGTCGCACCCCGTTAAAGAAATCTTATTAATTCCATCTTTTGTATATGGTGTGATCTAACAAAAGAGAAATGAAGTGAGAAATTGAATAAAGCCAATATAGACAAAATTCAACCTGCTAAAATGATTACACTAAAACTAGCACTGACATAAAAATATACATTTAAAATACCCAGTGATTAAGACAGCCAAAGAAAATTCTGAATAGTTATAATCATTAACGACAATAAACTCACAATTGGCCCATCGTCGCGACCATTCGCCCCAAGCATTTGTGAACCAGGTCTACTAATTGCACGAACAGAAAAACCTATATGATCATGGTCAAATAGAACAAAAGTTCAATGCAACCATAAAGTTCTTGAACTCCATTAAATAATTGATATTTTACATGACTAATATGAACTCCTATTTATATAATATAATGTAATATAATGTGCAAACAAAAAACCCACAATATGAAACAAAATTCATAAATGGAGCCAAACTAACATTCAGGCCGGAGAACAGGATTTGTAATAATAATTACATACCATTGACCTGAAGGTCTGTATATTGTGGCCATTGCATCCTGAATGGAACTTTGTCGTTCAGAAGCATACACCAAGCCTACATATGATGTCATTTGGCAAACATCAACAAACTTCTTTCATGGACAGGTAGAAGCTTGTGTCATTACTAGCACTGAGAAATCAAATATACCTGAACTTCAAATTCCGATTTTGATACCAAGTCCTTGTTTGCTCTTGTAAGTTGAAATGTTTTCTCAACACTCACCACGGGGTTGGTTCTGAACAATTCAAACAGAAAAACAGTCATCTCATTGAAGTAGAAAGCCACTGTAAAAATAGCCTTTGAACTAAATAAACTATTCCAAGTTTCAAAAAAACAGCACAAGGTACTCACCCATCAGATGGAATACGGGTTGTGGTCAACTTCACGGGAAATAAAGGATGTGCCTCTGAAAGCCAAAACCTGTAACGTTTGCAGCAAATTTTGATTAAAAAAAAAAGATAAGAGCAGTAAATGCAGTTTGCCTGATGGACTAAAGAAAATGATAAATAATATAGGACAGGAAACTTCTTTCAATTACAAGAGAATAAGAGAATGTAATAAAATAAGATGAAAAGGCCATTTAATACAGCCCTTCGCATACATCAGAAATTCATAATCACATCCATGAAAGGAAAATAGGATTCAAAGCCTCCCAAAACATCAACTTAAATTTATCGATTAGCATCCTAGTCATAACTCAAAGACTAAGTGTGTGTTTGGATTAGCA
Organism: Astragalus membranaceus; assembly: GCA_039519185.1. Lineage (NCBI taxonomy): Eukaryota > Viridiplantae > Streptophyta > Magnoliopsida > Fabales > Fabaceae > Astragalus > Astragalus membranaceus. Next base: position 218,475,833 of record CM076846.1, read on the forward strand.
TTTGATAAGTGTAACTTTAAATGAATTTGACTTTGAAAAATTGAGTTTGAAGTGAAGTAATTTATATTTGGATGGTATTAATCTGAAAGCATGCTTGATATAAAACTTAAGTGTAAACCTTTTGACCTAACGCAAAGTTACTTGTTATCACTTTTAGTCAATCCGAGGTTTAGAGGCAAAATCATTTTTTTGTCTAACGGTAACCAAACACTTGCGCTTTTACTAAAATCGGATATGATGAGGTAAAATCAATCCTGATACTAATACGTAGTAAGCTATAAGAATGCTATCGTAGATGAATAAATACACACAAATTGACCATCCTTACAACTATGATGACCATAATGCTATTTAAAAGAATCCCCATATAAAAATATTGGCGCATTTTTTTGTGTTACTTTCTCCGGAAAAACACTCTTCGTTTAAAAGGTGTTTGAAAATAGAAATCCTAGAAATTTAGCTAAATTTTTGGGAAAAAAAACTGAAAACCCAACTTTTCTCATAAGCTGAAACTAGTAGCTTCTGAAAAAGGTTGTGCGATGGAATTGAATCTTTTTTAAACTTTATAAGCAAAAGGTTCCTAAAATTACCAGACAGCTACAAAGCTCTGCTCAATGGACCAAAATAGGATATAATAGCTAACAAAAAGAAAATCACAAGCAAATTATGTCAACCAACACAAACCCCTGACGAGACAAACACGCAAATCGCTCTAGCAGTAAACGTAAAAAGCATCCAACACAACTATGAAGAAAAAACTTTCAAAAAGATTATTCACACGCCATATGAGCTGAAATAAGGGAACATGACATACGGGTCTGCACGACTCAGTCGACATATTTCACAATAGAATATATCAGGAATTGGTGGGATTCCTTCAACTTCAATGGGTTTATCCGGGATAAGAACGCAGTTGATGTGCTGCGACACATGGCATCTTGTATCTTCGCACTGTAAAAAATGCCATAATTATCAAATATAAGCTGTCAGTGGAGTTCTTTATGAAGAGCACATACCATCAAGGAAAAAAATGGAAATGATCAATGAAATCATATGAGCATGTAAATACGCTTATATATATACATATACATCATGAGGACAGAAGAAATATATTGAATAGTACACCTTGATCAATAGATCTGTTTCCAATGAACTTCCACAGAGACAGCGAATCTTTATATGTGACTGAAAGGAATCAACAATTTCATCTTTAATTTTCACATTACTACTGTCAGAGGCACCCTGCCCCTTTGATGCTGGATCAGTGGCCCCAGATCCCTGCAATTTTCTGGGCAAAAAGAAAACACAACAGAATGAAAGAAAAATTAATAAAATTAGGGAATTATGGCATATGATAGGGTTCTTACTGTATGTAAGGTAATAAGTATATTAGAGAGGCCAATTTATGTTAGTTTAGGCTTAGTTAGTTAGCTGTGAGGTGATTAGGGAGCTAGGCCCAATATGGCTTGTTGCCTATAAATAGAGGAGTTATTAGAGCGAAACAATATCAGATCATTTGTAAAGACTTGGGGCCTTTTGGCATTAGGAGAATCTATAGTCTCTCAAACTAAGAAACATAGACTCCGAAACAGACACGACATGGACACTGAGACACCGCTAGTGTCCAAAATATAGAACACCAGGACACCACATGTATATATTAATCATAAAGATAAGTTAGATAACTAAACCAATAAACACAAACACATATATGATCAACATGACAAAAATCTTAATTGAGAATTAAGATTTATCTATTCACCTTTTAAAAACAAAGTTGACATGCTTTACAAGTTTTTTTGAAGATAAAAGGTAAGAATATAATTTAAAAATTTCAAGAAGTTGAATTTTTTATTAAAAAAATTATGATAAGAGTGTCTGAGTTGTCTGAGAGGTGTCTAGACTCTAGAGAGTGTCCAAGTCAGAGAAATTAAACGCGACATGTAAAGGGGCATCTGACGCGTGTCGTGTTGTCGTCAAACGAGTGTAGGTGTCTGATTCCGACACGGACACGCGACACATCATTCAGAAGAGGTGTCTATGTTGTAGAGCTCTCGAATACTCTAGGAATTCATTGTATTTCCCCAACTTTTATGCAATAACAACAGTTGGTTCCTATCAATTGGTATCAGAGCAACTCTGATCTTGGAGCTAAGGGAAGAGAAAAAAATTGTATTAGAGATGGGTATGCCAAGGTTTGATGAAAGTGGAGATGCCAATTGATGGCTGATCCAATTCTGTCGGAGCCTCGAAGCCAGAGGATTTCATGAGGAAAGTTTTGTGCAGCTCCACTTCCATTAAACCTTGGCAGTGTGCCTTTGATGGAAGTGGAGCTGCACAGTTTTACATAATCCTTCACCTTGAGGACAAGGTGAATGTTTAGGGGGAGTATTGATGGGGTTGTTACTGATAGTAAGGTAATAAGTCTATTAGAGAGGCTCTTTTATGCTAGTTTAGGCTTAGTTAGTTAGTTGTGGGGTAATTAGGGAGCTAAGCCCAATAAGGCATGTTGCCTATAAATAGAAAAGAGTTATTGGTGAGGAAGGATATCAGATCATTTGTGAAGACTTGGGGTCTTTTGACATTAGGAGAGTCTAAAGTCTCTCGAATACTCTAGGAATTCCATGTATTTTCCCTACTTTTGTGCTATATACCTGTTGGTTCCTATCAGCATACATACACGATACACCAGTATAGTCAATTTAAAGCAAAACTAAAAACACATCACCAAATACATGTCTTAACCATGAACATATCTACAAATTATCTGCCGTTACATTAATCTGAAGCATAAAAAACTATATGAAGAAACTGTCATCAACGGCAATGTCTCCAGCACTGACCTATATGTGTCATCCACTAATTTTACCACCTGTTCTATTCCAACAGCATTCTTCTTGGTCCATACTTTTGCAACTGGGAAAAAAGTAAGAAGTGGCTTAGTCTACAGGAGAAGAGGAACATAAGAAACCCAACTTACTCAGCTTAACATATCAAAATTAGAAAATTCATTAGAAGCATCAATGAAAATATTCTCTAAGTTCATATTTAATAAACTATGTTGTCTCAGGAGTTGCGGCCACTCCAAACCAGTGTTTTGAAAACCAGCTGGCTCAACCACCCAAGCCCCCGGGTGACAAGTCACCACTTGAAAAAACAGTCATGACTAGTCACCAGTGTATCGATAACAACCCACTGCGCATCAACTGCATACTACCGACCTATGACGTCTCCAAACAACTTTTTAATGAGGAAAAATAAAACCCTTTTTGATACCTCAGTGACACATACTCATCACGAATCAAAGATATGGATATGTATCCCATAACAACCCACAGCGTATCAAGTATCAACTGCGTACTTACGGCATATTCAAACCACTTTTTAATGTGGAAAAAGAAAACCCCTTTTTGATACCTCAGAGTCATATACTCATCACGAATCCAAAATATGGACATGTCTCCCATACTGACACGGAAGAGAAAGCCACATATCGGTGCATCAGAGGCGTGTGCAAATGAAAAATTCACTGAACCCCCTAGGATTTCCATCTAACATAAACTAAAGGAAAACAATACACGTGAGACAACTTACAAGTTCCAATGAAATATTCGAAGACAATACAACATTTGCAACATATGTATGTTCATGAAGTTAGTTAATAACTGTACTATGCATATATCGTCTAAAATTTTCAATATATAGGTTTTCAGTTTTTCGCACAGCCCAAACAGAAACATAAAAAGATACAGAATATGGGATAGAAGAATGAGTACAAAAGGTAAAGGCATGTGTGTGTCTATCATAAGAGAAAATATAATCATACCTTCTTCATCTGAGAGAATAGATAATATCCTATCAACAAGATCCTACAGAAAACGAACCATTGACATCACTATTTTGATCTAAAACTCCAAAACCAAGATATCATGCAGTTAAGAAATTAAAAATAATAATGCATGGGCTAAGGACCAGAATTATAACAGTCATGAAAGTTCATACTTCAAATTGACAATATCAATCTGTTTTAAGAATTTTAAGTTTTAAACTTGTATTCTCGATAAGAGACTTGTAATCTAAACCACACAAGACTTAAATGCAGCAATTCAAATTGCATATAATCAAGTGGGAAAAGGATTAAAAATAAATAATGTAAAATATAACAAGTAATCAGTAAACACACACCCTTCAATCATGCCCCAAATTTCAAAACCACAATTGACTACTCGGGTTTTAAATAAAATAATCTTAACATCACGATGCATGATCAGTAATATTTCGTATCTCACCTGCTTCTTTCCTTGCTTTGAAAGTCCTAACTGAGTGAGGATATCTTTGAGCTCTTTTAAACGAAAATGAGACAATTTTTCCTACAAGAAATGTCACTCGATCAGTAAAGCAGGAAAGCATACCTTTGTGCCTAATAGCACAACGCCTTAAACCCCAAAACCAAAACAGCAAAACACTGACACCAAATATACGATTAACAATGTTTTGTGATCGGTAAACCGAACTAAATAAAACTGAAAGTCCAACCAAATACCAATGAACAAGAACTACGCTTGCCAAGACATAACTCTTTCACTTGTGCATTAATCAAAAAAACTCTTTCACTTGTGCATTAATTCAAATTTATAAACGGACAATGAAGCGCAACTCAGTTGGTAAGACGTTTCACCAACACCTAAAGGGTCATGGGTTTGAGTCATTAGCGGAAAGTGGGGAACCACTATTGATCCCCTTTTAAATAAAATACAAAAATCAAATTTATAAACCATAAATTCACATGTCCTGGACGCTTTTAGCTTCTAAAGCTTGTACTGCCATTTTACTAGGAAAACCAAAAATGCATTATGCACTAGCATTTTAAGAATGAGAAACTGAGACAACACAACTCATAAAAAATAGGTAAACAGAGTCCAATGGGCTAGGCTAGGCTAGGCACCGCACCACACAAAAAAAACTTGAAACAACAAATCCCCTTCTGATTCCCCCCTGAGTGGCAATTGTTTAATGCCACCTAAAGGGCTACTTTAACATACATTTCAGATTAATCAACACGTGGTTACAGGAATACAAAAAATAAATAATCACGGAAAAATTGTTGATCACACATTTTAGAGTCTCCTTACAGAAAATTGAATGGTATATGTACCTTGCAACTGGATTTAGATTACTCAACACTTCGGTCACAGGAATACCAAAAAAAAAAAAAGAAATCACGTAGAAGTTGTTGATCATGCATTTTAGAATCCCTTTACAGAAAATTGAATGGTATACCTTGCAACTGGATACCAAATCCATTTTTGTGCAGTGTCTTCAGCAAAAAGAAACAGCTTTGAGCATTAAGTAATCTAGCACATGCTTCCTCAAGCAGTAATCGATCTATTCAAATCAAATAAACCAATCAAAACATAAAGCAATCAGTGAAATTCAGAAGCCAAACTAATTTTGTTAAAGTAAAGTAGAAGTAAAATCCATTACTTATCAAGGTGAAGGAAGGGGAAATTAACAGCAAATTGTAAAGTACAAATCAAAGAAACAAAATGAAACCTTGGGGAAGAAAGTGAAAGGCCAGTGAGATTAGGGTTTTGGTTTGAGAGCTTACTTATGCTGTGCTCGTCTTCGCTAGAGTTCGCTGATGGGCGTTTCTTTTAGACCCAATGACCCAAATCTCCACTTCTACGTTCGGACCTATCACCGATTATCCAATCAAGTTTATGAACCCTAACATGTCCGGGTTAGTTTTCAGTGCATTCACGTGTAAGTTCAAACTTCAAATGTCAATGGGGAGGGAGCACATCTAGTGATCTAACCTAATATATCTACCTAATCAAAATCTAATATATATATATATATATATATATATATATATATATATATATATATATATATATATATATATATATAAATATATATATATATATTTATATATTTATACAAACAAACGTCTTATGAAATTACTAATTTAGATCTCTTGTTGACAAGACACATATCTAATTTAAGGGTAAATGTCAATACCCTCTCTTTCTTCCTTTTCTTCTTACACTCTCTTTCTTCATTTTTCTTCTTTTTCTTACTCTCTTTCCTCCTTTTCACTTTTCTCTTACACTCTCTTTCTTCTTTTTTTTCTTTTTACTGTACTTTTACTTTTCTCATAAACAATTCTTCTCTTTCTCTTATCACTTTACTTTAATTTTTTAACTAAATTTCTAAATTTATACAAACAATACTCTACTAATCTTTCCTTTTTTGATCAAAAAAACACTACTCTACTAAAATTACCTATAAAATGTAAATGAGTCACACTAAAAAAAACTATCACCTTTTTGGAAAAAGTTATCACCTTAAAATTTTAATTTTTCTCTCCGAAATCTGTTTATACTCTCATGCCTCTATATTTATACTAATTTATACTGACTATTTTTTCCTCATCTAATATATCTGATATCTATGTATTTAATCTAATATCTATTTATACTAATAAACTACATTTCAAATTCCATCTTTAGCCTCTCGCTTTATTTGACACCTAGATAGCTTAATTTAATGAAAAATGATACAATGATAATTGGACTAAAATTTAAAACTCTTTCTCACATATCCACACTCACATATCCCTAAATTGTAGTTGGATGTAAAACTTTTCTCACATATCCACACTCACCTAGATAGTTGGACTAATTTGTATAGTTTTTTGTAGTTGGATGTGAAAGAAAATGGGACCAACATGTGAGTGTGGATATGTGAGAAAGAGTTTTAATATTTAGTCTAATTACCATTGTATCCTTTTTCGTTAAATTAAGCTATTTAGTTGTCAAATAAAGTGAGAAGCTAAAGATGGAATTTGAAATATAGTTTATTAGTATAAATAGTAAATAGATATTAGATTTAGGGGTAATAGTTTAATTGAAAAAAAAAAAGAACTACAAAAAGTTGCACGTCAGAAGTGTCAGAAAAAAAAAGAAAAAAACACTTGGAGAGAGAAAAGTGGGAGAGAGGGAGAGAGTGTGTCGGAGAAAAAAAAGAAAAAATGAAAACAGAGAGAGAGAATGTGTTGGAGAAAAAGGGAAAAAATTAAAACAGAAAGAAAAGAGAAATGGTCAGAAACGTGGAGAGAGAAAAGAGAAAGGTACATGCGAGACAACTATTTTTTTTATCAAAACATGTGAGACAACTATTTATCATTAATAACCAATAGAGACACCTACTATTCGACACTGATATAACTAATAGAATGACAGTTATTTTTTGTCATTAAAAATTATAAAATTAAAAAAGTACTATAAAAAATTAGTGACAAATATTTGTTCCATATATTTTGAAGATAAATCTACTATATAAAAAATACGCGATTAATATTTGTCATTGATAAACCTACTATTTAAAAAATAAGAAGTCTTAATGATTATTTAAGCTACCGATTAATATTTAAAATAAATATTTCTTATTGATAATCTACCATCCATCTTTTGCTATCTACTATAATCTACTAATCAACTAAAATAATCAATTGAAACTACGAGATAACTGCAATGATATATTAAAAACACGGGATAACTGCACTGATATTTAAAAAACACAGGATTAATATTTGTCACTGATAATTAAATTTTTTGAAGACTACTATAAACCTACTATCTAAAAAACAAGAAGATTTAATAACTATTTAAACTACTGATTAATATTTAAAACAAATATTTCTTATTGATAATCTACTATCTCTCTTTTACTATCCACTATAATCTACTAATCAACTAAAATAATCCATTGAAACTATGAGATAACTGCACTAATACATAAAAAAACACGGGATAACTGTACTGATATATAAAAAAAACACGAGATTAATATTTGTCATTGATAACTAAAAATTTTGAAGACTACTACTACAAACCTACTATCTAAAAAATAAGAAGATTTAATGACTATTTAAACTACTAATTAATATTTAAAACAAATATTGCTTATTCATAATCTACTATCTAACTTTTACTATCTACTATATATAATCTACTAATCAACTAAAATAACCAGTTGAAACTACGAGATAACTCCACTGATATATAAAAAAACACGGGATAACTGCAGTGATATATAAAAAACACGGGATTAATATTTGCCATTGATAATTATAATTTTTGAAGATTACTATAAACTTACTATCTAAAAAAAACAAGAAGACATAATGACTATTTAAACTTATTAATATTTAAAACACATGTGTCAAATATTTGTCACTAATACCTAAAAAATGAAATAATTGTCACTGATATATAAAAAACACGGGATAAATATTGCTTATTGATAATCTACTATTTATCTTTTATTATCTACTATAATCTACTAATCAACTAAAATAATCAATTGAAACTATGAGATAACTGCACTGATACATAAAAAAACACAGGATAACTGCACTGATATATAAAAAATACGCGGATAATTGCAATGATATATATAAAAACACAGGGATAGCTACATTGATATATAAAAAACATGGGATAGCAACACTGATATATAAAAAACCACTGCACTGATATATGAAAAAACACGGGATAAATGCAGTATTGTTTTTAAATGATAATTTTACATTCTTAGATTTTAATATTTATCTATTTTTTATTTGAGACTCTTTTTTTATTTACTTTAAATTTATTTTCACGGGGTAATGTTCAGACTATTTAAATACTGTCTAAGTTCATTCATAAAAAAACACGATAGCACTCGTGCGTATGCACGGGTATCTACTAGTTCAAGTCTAAGTTCTTTGTGTTTTTTTACCCTAAAGAACCTCACTGATTTTTTTTTTGAAGTGAAAGAACTTCATTCATCGGATAATGCAAAGATAAGTAGTTGTGTTGAATCTCAAGTAGGTAGCTCAGTTGGCGAGCTAAGAGATATTGAAAGAGTACACCAAAAGGAGTGCAAGAAGAAAATCTCGGATTCAAACCCCGCAAACTAACATTCCTCCACCCCACTAACATTGCTTATAAAAAAAAATGTAGTTGTGTTGAGACATCGGCAAAACCCACATTTTTTTTAAGTTAATTTACAAATGGTTTCTTTGACTTCTGAAAGTACATCTCGACTATGACTGGTCTGAGAATTGTATGATTTGCGCATTTATTCAGAATTTGATTGATGTTTGGAGAGGATGTTGCAATGGATGTCGACCTCTCTATTCGCTAATTGTGATATGCCAAAATGCAAACAAAAAGTTGTTTCAAAAAACAGAGCCCTTCTGAGATTTTTTTATTAGACGCCGTAGGTGCAAATTAAACCCGTGAAACTTAAAGCTAAAAACAAATAAACCATAGAAACACCAACATCAATATTATCCTTACCTCTTGTACCTTAAAACACAAAATATTAGTTGTGTTGTCGAAGTAGCTGCTGTCGAATTGTATTGATGTTGTCGAAAATGAACCTGCAAACACAAAAATGTTAGATAAACAACCGGAGGCGTCTTGCGACTGCCCTGAAAAATTTATTCGCCTCTACTGCGCAAATTCCCCGAGGTACAACCAGGTCTTCTCAATCGCAGTAGCGAAAGAGGTATCAGAACTAGCAAGAAGAACTGGATATTAACAGGAGAGCAACCCAGAGCTTTTTTTCAAGAAATGTGAAAAATGGATTTTCTGATCTGTATTTCAAGTGCAACTCGAATTTGTTTATATAGGCTTTAAGAGAAATAGCTGTTAGAGTCATAGGCTCCAGCAATCAATAGCCAGTCAAAAACCGTTTCGAAAATCAATTGTAATCAAAAGGTTTAACTCTGCTGTTACAGAATAAATGGGTTTAAAAGAAAAGAAGCCGTTGGAAGAAACTGACAGTTACAAAATAAAGGGAATTAAGTTTCAGTCTTCGACCAAATCTTTTCACCAGTCAGTTCGACCAGATTGTTTTGCCAATCAGTTCGACCAACTTGCAGTTTTCGACCTGAGCTTTTCGTTACAAATTATTTCATAAAACATTTCGACCCATGATTGAGCGTATACGGATAGGCTGATAAAAGTAATATTTTATTTAATAAAATTAGTACAAAGCCAGTCGAGCGCGCAGGGGGGGGAATCGAAAGATTCGCACTGAACCAAGCCACGTTGGTCCCTACTTGTGCGCGCGAGGGAGTCCCTTCTAGTTGCTTGTTTACTAGCTCTTATTAAGCTTTAGTATATGAAGACTTTGGTGAATCCAAAGCCAAGCAATGTGTCACTTTTGAAATATCTTTTTATTTTCAATAAAATACAACAATCCCCCACATATTTCAAAAGTTGAAAAATAAGTTTATAAAAAAGGTTTTCTGGGTTGACATCGTAGATGTAACGTTTCGGAGCTGTATAGCAAGCTATGGAACCAGTCCTAGATAGATAAAACATAACATAATGTGAATTGGTATAGCAAGCTATGGAACCCAAGACACGTATTATATGTTAGAGGTTTTATTATCACATTACACCCCCACAATTCTTGTTGTTTTCGCGGTGTTGCGCTACTAGGCCCTGCGCGTGCTCGGTATTCATGAGTGCTCTAGAGACCTCGCCAGGATCTCATGCAAGCGGCCTCACTTGACACTCATATAGGTAATTTCATCAAGTGTATGCTGCAAGTCATACACCACCCATAAGGGCTATGAAAATCATTAACAGCTTTAAGCTTATCCTTTTAACCCTGCAGTCTAGCACCATCACAATAACACCATAGGAAGGGACAATAATGAAATTAATTACTTGAATAATTTCCAGTGCTAGCACTATCAAGAAGTGACTTGTTTTTACCGCATTGAACCTTATTCATGGGATCTCCAATCACAAAGGTTGGGTTACCATCACTTCTTAATATCAGTTGGCTTTTAGTCCCATTCCCCTCGATGTTTCACATATCATTTTCTTCCCTAAGGGTTTTGTCAGAGGATCGGCCAAATTCACTTCTGACTTCACATAATCGATCGATATTGCTCCATACTTTTGCAATTGTTTGACAACATTATGTCTTAATTACACATGTCTATTTTTGCCATTATAGGTCTTATTCTTTGCAACGGCTATTGCCGATTGACTATCACAATGTATTGACACTGATGGTGTCGGTTTTATTCCCAAAGGAATACCAGCTAAAAGGTTCTTCAACCATTCAGCTTCAGTACCAGCCAATTCCAGAGCTACAAATTCCGACTCCATAGTCGATCTAGCAATAATGGATTGTTTGGCTGACCTCCAAGTTACCGCACCACCACCAAGTGTGAAAATGTAACCACTAGTGGATTTTGTCTCATCTGAATCAGATATCCAGTTGGCATCGCAATATCCCCCTAATACTGCGGGAAATCCACTATAAGTAATACCATAAGTTGTGGTACCTCTCAAATATCTCATAAGGTGAGCAATTGCCTTCCAATGATCCTGACCAGGATTGTGAGTATACCTACTCAGACGACCGACTGCGAATGCAATGTCTGGTCGAGAAAAGTTCATCAAATGCAGTAGGCTCCCAATTACTTGGGCATACTGAGGTTGGTCAACAGGATCACCTCTTTTTTTCTTTAAGCGTGAGTTAGCTTCATAGGGGGTACTCAAGGGGGTTGAGTCATAGTGTCCAAACTTCCTAAGAAGTTTTTCCACATAATGATCTTGTGATAATGTGATACTATCACCTTCCCTGATGATTCTAACTCCTAATATTACATTAGCCTCACCCATATCTTTCATGTCGAAACTAGATGAAAGAAATGATTTTGTTTTGATAACAATATCCAGACAAGTACCAAATATGAGCATGTCATCTACATATAAACATATGATCACATGTTCTCCACATACAGTTTTAGTGTAAACACATTTATCAACTTCAGTTGTGGTGAAGCCATCTTCAACTAAGGTTCTGTCGAATTTTTCATGTCATTGTTTTGGTGCTTGTTTTAAACCATATAACGACTTAAGGAGCTAGTTTACATACTTTGTTTTCTTGACCTGAAACTATACATCCTTCGGGTTGATTCATGTAAATTTCTTCTTCTAAGTCACCGTTCAAAAAAGCGATTTTAACATCCATTTGATGAATAACCAGTTTGTGGATAGAAGCCAAAGCTATTAAAACTCTAATAGAAGAAATTCTTGTTACTGGAGCAAAGGTATCAAAGTAATCAATGTTTTGTTTTTGAGAAAAATCTTTTGCTACTAATCTAGCTTTGTATTTATCAATAGACCCATCAGGGTTATATTTTCTTTTGAAAATCCACTTGCATCCTATTGATTTTGCCCCAGGTGGTAAATCAACTAAGGTCCAAGTGTTACATTTGGAAATTGAGTCTATTTCAGTTTTAATGGCTTCTTTCCAAAATTTCGACTCAGAAGAAGAAGTTGCTTCAAAAAAGGTTTCTGGATCTTTTTCGACAAGATAAGTATAAAAGTCATTTCCGAATGATGTTTCTTTTCTTGGTCTTTTACTTCTCCTTAGTTCTTGATACGGTTCCTCATGAGTTTCATCATTAGTACTTGCTAATGGTTGTCTAGATATACTATCATGTTTCAAAGGAAAAACGTTTTCAAAAAACTCAGCATTTTTAGTTTCCACGACAGTATTATTATCTAGAACATCACTTTTCACAACAAGAAATCTATAAGCAGCGCTGTGTTCTGCATATCCTATAAAAACACAATCAGAGGTTTTACAACCAATTTTTCTTTTCTTAGGATCAGGCAACATGACTTTAGCTAAGCACCCCCACACTTTTAAATATTTTAAGTTAGGTTGATAACCTTTCCACAGTTCATAGGGGGTCTTTCCGGTTTTCCTATGAGGAGTTCTATTTTGTATAAAACATGCAGTTAATATAGCCTCACCCCACAAGTTAGTTGGCGCATTAGAACTTATTAACATAGCGTTCATCATCTCTTTCAATGTCCTATTTTTCCTTTCGGCTATGCCATTAGATTCAGGTGAATAGGGGGAGTTGTTTCATGTATTATACATTCCTTTTCACAAAAATCATTATAAGATATGTATTCTCCTCCACGGTCGGATCTAACTCTTTTAATCTTTCTATCTAATTGATTTTCGACTTCAGCTTTATATAAAAGAAAAGCTTCAAATGCTTCATCTTTTTGTCTTAATAGAAACACCTTAGTGTATCGCGAAAAATCATCTATAAACGTTACATAATAATTTTTTCCGCCCCTAGTTGGAGTTTTTTTTAAATCTCCTAGGTCCGTATGAATTAAACTAAGCAGTTCAGTTTCACGATGTACTGGGGGACACGATTTCTTTGTTAACTTGGTTTCGACACATACATCGCATTTACTATGTTGATTATTACTAGTCGAAATCATGCCAAGACGTTGCAATTTAATAACATACTGAAAGTTAATATGACCTAGTCTAGCATGCCACATATTATAAGAGTCAATCAAGTAAGCAGAAGTCGAAACATTGTTATTGAAATCAAAAGTGTTGAGTACAAAAAGTCCATGATCATAATATCCCTTTCCAACAAAAATGTTGTTCTTGGTAAGAACAATCTTATCAGATTCAAATGTCACTTTGATACCATGCTTCAGCAGAACCCCAACAGAGATCAGGTTTGCCCTTATGTTAGGCACATGAAGCACATTTGTGAGAGCCAGAGTTTTTCCCGATGTGAGCTTGAGGAGAACTTTTCCTTTCCCCACAACTGGGGCTGGATGTGAGTCACCCAGATAGATATTTTCTTCTCCTTCCCCTACAGCAGTGTAGGAGGTAAAAACTTCTCTATTAGCACAGATGTGCTTGGTGGCTCCAGAATCTACCACCCATTTGTTCACATCAGTTGCTATGTTGACCAAAGAAACGACAGCAGCAATGACATAGTCATCCTCATTATCATCTCCACCAGCATCAGCCAAGTTGGCGTTAGCCTTAGGAGGATTGTCATTTCTCGCCCTATGCCTGCATTTAGGTGCATAGTGTCCTGGCTTTCCACAAACAAAGCAGTATCCTCTTTTCTTGAATTCAGTGTTATGAGTACCAGGATAATGATCATTGTTCCTTTTGTGATACTTTTGATTAGATGATTTCTTGGGATCGTACCTTTTATTTGGAGAGACTGGTTTGCCTTTGTCGAACCTTGAAGGGTTGTTCATCACCATGTTTGCCCGTGAAGCCATTGATTTCGCCTTTGTCTTGTTACTCTCTTTTCGGTTGGTATCTTCGATGATGATATGAGTCAGCAGCTCGTTCAGTGACAATTGTTTGTGTTTGTGCTTCAGTTGTTGCTTGTAGTCCTTCCATGATTCTGGCAGCTTCTCAATCAGAATACCTGCAATGAACTCGTCAGGGAGAACTATGTTTTCAGCCTTCATTTCCTCTAGTAATTTGTGATACTGGTTGATTTGAGTTTTGATTTCGCCAGTTTCACTCATGACCCAATTGTAGTAGTTGCTGATGACAAATTTCTGCTTGCTTGCATCTTCAGCGGTGTATTTGAGAATCATTGATTCCCAGATCTGATTAGCTTTCTTGTAGGTGCAGTAGATGTCGAACAATTCATTGGAGAGGGTGCTGAGAATTGTGTGACGACACACTTTGTTGGCATGGGTCCAAACTTCGACCTGTTTGGGAGTAGCAGGTTCGACAGGTTTGGAGTCAGTAAGAGCAGCTGCAACTCCGTGCATGTCAAGAAGGGAACTCACGCGTTCCTGCCACCTGCGAAAATTTTGGCCTGCGAAGACCTCAATTTTAGAGATGTCAGGGAAAGGTTTCGCATAAGTTACCGGAACAGCAGAAGAGATGATAACAGTGCTGTTGTTGTTGACGGGAGCACCGTTATCATCGTTGTTGATTGCGTAAGCCATAATAAATTCTTCAGATTGTTGTCGAAGTAGCTGCTGTCGAATTGTACTGATGCTGTCGAAAATGAACCTGCAAACACAAAAATGTTAGATAAACAACCGGAGGCGTCTTGCGACTGCCCTGAAGAATTTATTCGCCTCTACTGCGCAAATTCCTCGAGGTACAACCGGGTCTTCTCAATCGCAGTAGCGAAAGAGGTATCAGAACTAGCAAGAAGAACTGGATATTAACAGAAGAGCAACCCAGAGCTCTTTTTCAAGAAATGTGAAAAATGGATTTTCTGATCTGTATTTCAAGTGCAACTCGAATTTGTTTATATAGGCTTTAAGAGAAATAGCTGTTAGAGACATAGGCTCCAGCAATCAATAGCCAGTCAAAAACCGTTTCGAAAATCAATTGTAATCAAAAGGTTTAACTCTGCGGCTACAGAATAAATGAGTTTAAAAGAAAAGAAGCCGTTGGAAGAAACTGACAGTTACAAAATAAAGGGAATTAAGTTTCAGTCTTCGACCAAATCTTTTCACCAGTCAGTTCGACCAGATTGTTTTGCCAATCAGTTGGTCAAAGTAATATTTTATTTAATAAAATTAGTACAAAGCCAGTGGTCCCTACTTGTGCGCGCGAGGTAGTCCGTTCTAGTTGCTTGTTTACTAGCTCTTATTAAGCTTTAATATATGAAGACTTTGGTGAATCCAAAGCCAAGCAATGTGGGACTTCTCACTTTTGAAATATCTTTTTATTTTCAATAAAATACAACAATTTGTAGCTCTACCATAGTGGCTTTAGAGGTAGATGGAAGAGTAGAAATGAGGATGAGAGAGCACCCATGAGATAGGAGGTTGAGGCACGAGGGCATGGTCGATTCTCTCAAAAGGTAACTTCAATGGATGGGTGGGATCTGATTAAGTAACAAACGTGACTGTCGTGGTGGTGGGTTGCGAGGTCCTTTTCTTTGTTGGAATTCAATTTTTACTACTTATCACCATTGTTATTACTATTGTTTTTTACTAATTTCAAACTATGGTTTAATTTTAAAAAATATTTCAAAAGGTAAGGTTTGATATGCATGTTTTTATTGTAGGCATTGTGAATTTAATTCATAACGGGAGTAAATGAAGACGCCATTGTTAAGATTTTTGTTGATTCCATCAAGCGAATATATAATGAGAAAAGACATATCTTATTGAGATACTCTCTCAGAAAGGGGGAGTCGTGTGCCTTATACTTCTGACGTTGTTTTTTTTTATAAGCAAGGTTAATGGGGGTGAGGGAATGTTAGTTTTCGAGAGTTAAATCTGAGACCTCTTTTCTGCACTCATTTGATGCACTCATTTGGTATCCTTTAACTCGTCAACCGAGCTACCTACTTGGAACACTTCCGATGTTGTTCTTTCTTGTCTTTCCTTTCCATTTATAGAAGATCTTTCATTTAACTTTCTGACGTTTGTTTTAGTTTCTTTTTGGGGCTTTTGCCTCCTTAGCTCACAAAAAATCGTTATATTATATGCGGTTTGGCGCTACCGCGCGGGAAACCGTATTTTTTTATTTGTTTTTTTTTTCCTTCCATTTTTTTCTTCTGTTTTTTTTTTGTTTTTCTCTTCTTTTGTACTTTTTTCTTTTTTATATTTTAAAAAGTACTTTACTGTCTCAAAAAAATCTAAATGTTTAAATATGCAAAATTTGTTCTTCAATAATCGATTCGCTGAAAAATAATAATAATTTCGTGACAAAACAGGTAGAGTTAGATGCTAAACATTTTGTTTTGGTGTCACTTGATGGTGAATAAAATATTATTTTGTAACAAAATACGTAAAATGTGATGTTAAACAGTGTGTTTAGAGGTACATTAGGATTCAGAAAAAAAAAATTAATTGTATTAGATATATAGCTTGTTAGTATTTAGTGAGTTTGTAAGTAGTTAATGAGTGCCTATAAATAGGCTTGATGTAATCATTTTAGTTAACATTTCTCATTTTGTATCACTTTACTTTTATCAATATAAGAGTCATTTGAAACTTTTCTCTCTAACCTTCCATGCTCAACATGGTATCAGAGCAAACATGATATCCTCCATGAAAGTGCTTTCTGCTGCAAGTTACTTTCTTATTTTATTAGTTTCTTTTTTTTCCTTTCCTAACTTTTCTTCTGTTTGCATTTTTTCTTTTCCTTCATTGATCTGTTCTTGAATTTCATTTTCTTTCATTTTGCACTTTTGTGGCAACTAGGGGTGCACAAAACATCCGGTTATCTAAATTTATCCAAATCTATGTCCAAAACCATTTTAAAAATGACCATATATTTGGATTTGGTTATGTCCATATCCATATTATTTTTTGGGATTGGATATGGATGTCCATATTTTATAACTAGATAAAATATCCATATCCAATCAAACTTAACCAAGCCATTGACCACCGTTGACCACCGTTGACCACCGTTGACCACCGTTGACCGCCGTTGACCGGCGTTGACCACCGTTGACCACCGTTGGCCGCCGTTGGCCGCCGTTGACCGGCGTTGACCACCGTTGACCGGTGTTGACCACCGTTGACCGGCGTTGACCCCCGTTGACCGCCACCAGAACTCCGCCACCGGCCACCACTAGAACCACCTCCATATATAAATATGTATTTATATTTATATTTATATATATTATATAACTATTATATTATAGATATTAAAAATATAAAAACCGGTTAAAAATTCAAAATCCGGTTAAAAATTCAAAATCCGGTTAATAATCCAAACACCGGTTATAAAATCTGGTTATGGATATAACCGGTTAAATAACCGGTTTTACAAAATAATAACCAGTTACACTAATTTGGTTATGGGACCAATTATATAAACCGGATATTTAGTGGTTATGGATTGGTTTTTTAACCATGGACATTTTGTGCACCCCTAGTGGCAACGTGAGCGGCAACAAGATATTGTCAATGTGATCGGCAACGAGAGCGGCAACGGGGGTGCCAACGAGAGTGGCAACGAGAGAGGCAACGAGAGCGTCAACGGGAACGCCAGCGGGAGTGCATATTTTATCTTAAATCTCATTTTTCTTTTTCTTTATTTTTACTCCATTTAAAATTTATTATTTACTATAATCTCTCTATTGAAATATTAAAATCAATCAATTTAACCACTAAGAATTGTAAAAAAAAACTTTAACCATTACCAAAAATAACAAAATAATTTTTATATAATTAAATGAATACCATTAAATTAATATTAGGGTAAAATATGTTTTTAGTCCTATAAAATTGGTTCCTTCTAACTTTAGTCCTTACATTAATGAAATAGGTATTTTGGTCCCCAACTTATTTTGCCGTTTTCACTATTAGTCTCTGACGTTAAATGATGGTGACCAGGCTAACAGAATGTTGACGTGGCATTGCTTAGGTGGCATTTTAATTGATTTGCCACCATTTTACTTTTTTGTTTTATTAAATTTTTTTAACTCCCAAGTTATCTTCCCCAAATCCATCTTCCCCATTAAAACCAAGCCTCCCAACATTCAACATCATCAGCTTACCTCCATCATCGGCACACCTCCCCCGTTAAAATCCATTTCCTTTCTCCCTCACACCTCCCTCACATCCCCATCAAAATTCCCCATTCTTTATCCTGCAAGAACCGAATCCGGAAGAAAAAACCCATAAAAGGATTAATGCGAGGAAACAAAACGCAGAGGAAACAATTTCTAAGATTGAAATTGAGGAAAAAAAATGATGAACACTGTGGCTGATGAAGAAATCAAACTCAACTTTTTCAGATTCAGGAAAAAGATAAATGAAATCAAACTTAAATGAAAATAAATGAAAAAAATAAAGCTTAACTACAAATTCCGGAAAAACAACCCATAAAAATCTTAACTTTTTCAGATTGCAATTTCTAAGATTGAAGAAGAAATCAAATGAAATCAAGATATGTATCCTAATTGTGAGTTACGAATTGAAGACATCAAAGAATGCAATCAGCAAGAAATTTGTGGGCGGCGATTTTCGACGGCTTTGTAGGCGGCGATTTTCGACGGCTTTGTAGGCGGCGATTTTCGATGGCTTTATAGGCGGCGATTTTCTTCAAGTCGTCTTGAGTTAAAATGATGGAGGAAGATGGGGAAGACGGTAGGAGAAAACCGACTGCCATGACGGCTTTGTCGGAGGCAATGAAAAGGGGATAGGCGAGATGGGCTGTGAAGAAGAAACTGAGTGTGTGTTTTGATGAAGAAGAACAAACAGTATTTTTTGTTTTTGTAATTTTTTATTTTAAAACGAATTTAATTAAACCGAAATAAATATGAGTCAGCATGCCACATGGACGCCACATCAATTAAAATGTCCATGTGGCGTGTCCAATCATGATTTCTGTTAGTCCAATCAGCAATAATTACCGTCGGTGACTAATAATGAAAACGGCAAAATAAGATGGAGACCAAAACGCCTATTTCGTTAATGTAGGGACTAAACTTAGAAGAGCCCAATTTTGTAGGGACCAAAAACATATTTTACCCTTAATATTAAACCATATAGAAAAAAATGAGTAAATACGTGGCAACAGGAGCGACAACGAGAAACTGACAATGGGATCGGCAACGAGAGCGACAATGGGATCGGCAACGAGAGCGGCAATGGGAGTACCAACGGGGGTGCATATTTTACCTAAAATCTCATTTTTTTTCATTTTTACTCCATTATTAATATTATAAGAAGATACCGACTTTTGTAAAACTTTTTCAAACACAATTATTTTAATAAATTTGAAAATATAGACTTTTATCAAGTTTTTCCTTTTTCTTTTATTACATTTTGTAACTTTCAACATATTTATAATTTCATAGCAAATTATAATAAATACAGTATCACTCGTGTGTATGCACGAGTAAAACACTAGTTCTTATCTAATTTATAGTTATAATTTAACTTTTTTAATGGGAACTTCAGCCACATTTACAATAGAACTCCCCATCATATTCTTTCAACTTTGTATAGGTCTTTCTATTTTATTGGTGGTTTCATCCAACTCTGCATGATACCTACGTGTTTCACTTTTTATTTGTATTTTCTTCTTTGTTTTGGTAATTTCGCACTAACGGGTATTAGAAGCATACTTAAATTGATGTTTATATTTTTATCTTTTCTCTATATTCGAGAACCGCGTTGCAGCATTGTAACGCCCAAAGTAATCCTAGATTTTTTTTTGATAGGCAATGTTAGGAGGGTGGGGGAATTGTAAGTTTCCAGGGCTTGAACTCGGGGTCTCCTTCTTGCACTCTTTGGTGCACTCCTTCGGTATCTCTTACCTCGCCAACTGAGCTACCTACTTGGGATAAAATAATCCTAGATTACTTTTAATGATTGTTAGAATTATTTCAAATACATATATGAATGTTTTTAATTTATGGAAATATTTGTGAATTGATTAAATTGTGTGCTTGTGTGAGGATTCATAATTACATGATTGTCGTGGTTATATGGGTAATGGTAGTTGATTAAAAAGTTTTAGAGTTAGTAAATAGAGGAGGGGTAGAAGAGGGATTTTCTATCTTTTAAAAAACACCTCATTTGACCAAAAGGACCCTTCCCTCTCTAGAGGGAGAGGGTTTCGAAGGGAAGCAAGAGGAGGGGAGAGGAGAGTTCTTCCACCATGTATCATCTCCCACCAAATCTTCTTAATCCTAGAGGCTATTCTCCACATTTGAAGCCCATTTCACTTTCTAGGATTTTTTTTGTACCCCCATCAGATGACAATCTGCCCCATCGACCCTGCGAAAAGACGCAATTGCCCTTCACAAAATTTAAAAAACCCGAACGTATCCTGATTTCAAATTTTTTTGGAAATCAGATTTATGTATCTGTGAGGTAAATCTGATTTCCACTAAAAATTTTAAAAAAATTAAAAGCGGATTTATTTAAGATGGGGATAGATCCGCTTTTAAAAATAACAAAGCAGATTTACCTTAGGTGGGGGTAAATCTGATTTTGTCATTTAAAAGCAGATATACCTGGAAAATCCGCTTTTAAAAATAACAAAATCGGATTTACCCCCATTTAAGGTAAATCCGCTTTGTTAACCTAATTAGTAAATAAATAAATCAGTTAAAAAATTAGATACGAATTTCGACCGTCTTTTGGTTCTGTTTAGTGTGTAGTTCGTTAACACGTGACGATGTTGTACGTCGAGCGAATAATTTAGGCTAAAAAATCGGTTTTCGGGCAACCTACTCAAATTGTAATGAAACCACAGCCATTAAATCCGAAAAAAAAAAATCAAGGATTAAGACTCCTCAAGAAAACACTTCTTTCAGGACTGGGGAGCTCAAAATCCCAAATTTCATCGTTTACTATTTTTTATTAATTTTTTTAATTTTTCATAATTTCCAAAAAATCTAAAAAAAATTGCATAAACTTATTTTGGTTTTATTAGATTTTTGGTGGTGTTTTTATAAATTTTGGATTAGTTTTGACTCTTTATCGGATTTTTAGTAGCATTTTTATAACTTTTTTTAAAAATTTAAATAAAAAACAATTATTTTTAATAAAAAAATCGGATTTACCTTAGGTGGGGTAAATCCGAATTCCTTTTTTTAGGGAAATCGGATTTATCTACCCACTAGGTAAATCCGATTTTAAAAATAACAAAGCGGATGTACCCACTACCCCCTTCTGAGGTAAATCCGCTTTGTTATTTTTAAAGTCGGATTTACCTATTGGGTAGATAAATCCGATTTGAAAAAATAACAAATCGAATTTACCTTAAATGGGGGTAAATCCGAGCGAATTTTAGTTGGCCAAGGGTATTTTCGGGTTTTAGAAATTATGTGGGGGTATATAGAATGTGATGAGGGTACAAAAAAAAACCCCCACTTTCTATCATTCATTTCCTTCATTCCTGGATTCTTGAGGAAGTGAGTATATTTTCTGAAATTTCAATCATCACTCTTCTTTAGCCTCCTGGATTCTTTAGCCTCTCTCTCTCTCTCTCTCTCTCTCTCTCTCTCTCACTTTTTTCAAACTTTTTCACTTTTTCACTCTCTCTCTCATATACTTTTTCACTATTTCTCACACATTTTTTCACTCTCTCCTCCTCTTTCTTCCTCTAATTCTATCTCATTTTTCTATTTTTCACAATATATCTACTTTAATTTCATCTACATGTCTCCTTCATTTTTTTAATATTCCATTTTTCTCTATCAATAAGTTTTATTTAGTCTCTACGGGAAATATTACAATTTGGAAATTTTGAAATTTTAATACAATTTTGTTTTCTAATCTGCCGGAAACTACGGGAAATATTACATATTGCTGATAAATGTTCACGAGGTAATGTTTGGACTAACTCAATTACAAGTTGAAACTTTTGTTTATCTACTTTAAATTAGTTTTGATTTTCACGGGATAATATTCGGACTAATTAAATTATGTCTAAGTCTATTAATAAAAATAACACGACAACACTTGTGCGTATGCATGAGTATACTCCTAGTTGCTCTTCAAAATGAGATTCTGGGTGCAATCACTACCGTTGAGATTGCGTTTGACAAATGTTGGTATAATGTTTGGGTTGAATGTGATTTCCAATTGGAGGTGCTCATTGCTCATTCCATTTATTGTTCTCTAGAAGCTTAGGAACTGTCGGAGGAATTGTTTACTTAATCTTCAAGTATGAATTTTTAGGTTATTCATATTTTTAGATAGGGTAATTTTTGCACAGATAATTTTTTTTAGATAAACCAAAGTATCCCCTGCGTGCAACTACAAAGACCGATCCCCCGAGACACTAAGATTCATTTAAGAGGTTGACCTCTCTCACCAAGTATTTTTCCATACGCACCAGTCAAGGATCAAACCCATGACCAAATGATTAAGGTGCGCAAATAATCATGGTAATGATGAAATATCTATTCGAGGATTGCTTTGGTGGGACGTTTCAAATTTTATTAGGGAGGATTTTTTTCGTGATATATAGAGTTTCCCCTATTTTAGACTTAATTAAGTGTTTTGTTGGGCTCCGGGTTATGTTTCCCCCAAATTTTGATTTTAGGCATTGTAGTGTTGTTACAAATGATCGTTTTTTATTTCCCTAACGGTACTAGTGGAGTCCCCATTGGTTTTTTTATTTACCTTTTTTATTTATTTTTAGTAAAATGGGGGGTACTTCTTTTGCTCATTGATATTTTTCTCAAATAAGAGTTTGCATCAGATGGTTTTAACGAGATTCCTACATTTTTTTTCTAAAAAAAAAAAATTGAATGATTGGATTGAATATTTGTCTTCTCTTTTTTTCCTCAACGTTTATCCAATCGTCATGACTTTGAATAACCACAATATGTGGACCATAATATTTGTCTTTTTCTTTTTCTTTATTGAACTCATCCAACCGATAATCTAATCTAATAATATAAATCCAAGGGTAGTCTCCAAGTGGGTCCTACACCTAATTTTGGCTCCAAACTTTCCACTTTGCCTCCAAACTCCCCACTCCCCCCACCCCTACACCCCCCACCCCCACCCCCCCTTTTTTTTCTTATTTTTTATATTTTCATTTTTTAAGAATACATTTAAATTTAAGAAAAAAAATTAGATCTATAAATAGATGAAGTTTGTTCCTCAATAATCAGATTGGTGAAAAATGAAAATTAATTTCCTGATAAATTATATAAAGTGTGATGTTAGCCACTTGTTGCGCCCGAAAAAGTCCCCGAGGGAGAACCTTCCTCGTTCACAACTTTTCCTAAGACAATGAAGCCGCCACCAATATTTATTAAGGAAAATATTAGGAAAACCTTTTTTGGAAAGCGATTGGCCTTTGAAAACTGAGAGTTTTGGGTTCAGGGGTCGGTTATGCGCGGGGAAGGTGTTAGCACCCCGCGCATCCTCTCTACTGAGAGGGAACCTTTAATTAAATGTGTGGTTTTTGTATGTTGACCTGAAAATATTTAATTTTGCCTCTCTACTTCTTATTGAAAAATTCTTAGTAAAAGATCTTTATTTATTATGAAAAGGGGGAAAAAATGGTTTTTTTTTTAGAAGAGGGCGCTTGACGAGAATTAGCCTCTCGCTCCTACGTATCTCCCGGTGCGATGGAGAATTCAAAGCTACGTAGTTCTTGGTTGTCCTGAAAAAGGTTTTTGTTTTTTTATCTTGTTAAATTGTGAAAATTGAGCTTTCATGATGATCAATTGAGCAAAGGCTCCAAGTGACCACTATTAGCACTCCGTTGTTAATGATCATGCAAGCAAAGGCTTCGCAAGACTACTAACAAAGTTTTTGGTTTAGTGAAAATCTTTAGGAAAATTAGGCATTCATGACGATCAATTGAGAAAAGGCTCCAAGTGATCGCCACTAGTACCTCATTGTTGATAATCATGCAAGCAAAGGCTTCGCAAGACTACTAACAAAGTTTGATTTTTGAAGAGTTTTCGCAATTGGATTGATGCTTGTTTAGGGAAAAGAAAATCTACTATTTTGGAAAAAAGGAAAAAAAAATATAAGTTTGCTTAAGGGAAAGAAACAAAATTAAAAAAAAGAAACAGGGGGATGCAGCAGTAAAATAAGGGTGTAAATAAAAGGAGGGCTGTATTATAAAAAGGGGGTATAATCAACGAGCCCAGCTATTTTGTGCTTATGAGCCCATGAATTCTGGGCTTAGGAGGGGAGGCGTATAAATTAAAACATGGGGTGCGCTTAGTAATCATAAAAAAACAACTAGTATAAAAGCTTAAACCGAAAACCCTAATTTTTAACCCTAGTCTCTACCCTCTCTCACGCGGCGCCGCACTCCCCCCCTTTCTAACCCTAATCTTGTTTCTTCTCTCTCCCTGCGAACCGACCCCTCCTCTCTCAACCCCATTTCCGTTCTCTCCCCTCTTCCTCTCTCTTGCTTCGATCTCTTCTCCTCACAGCCGCAAATCCCCCTTTCTCTAAACCTAACCTTCTCTTTCATCTTCTCCTCACCAAAGACCGAATCTCTCTCTCTCTCTCTCAACCAGATTTTTACCTTTCTCTTCTTCTCCACCGCAAAAACACCAAACCGATATCGTTTTCTTCCCTCACAAATCCACTCCCTCACGGCGTCGGTTGGGTGCGGTGGTTTGGTGGTTGAGATGATCGTTTGGTGTTTCGAGGGGTGGTGGCCGGAGGTAGTGATTTTGGAGGCTGTTTGGTGCGAGGAGGGAGGCGGTGGTCACGGTGGCCGTAAACAGCGAGTGGCTGTAGTTGAGTGTTTGGGGAGTATTCGGTGATGGTGACCCACGGTGGTCGTTGGAGTTGACGCGTCTACCAGAGACGGGGATCCACGTCGTTAACGACGGTGGTGAGTTTATGGCGACGATACAGTGGTGTTTTGGGGGGACTAGCGGAGGTGGAGAGACAACGACCACCGTGGGTGGTGGCCGGAGTCCGCCTCTGACGGCGGCTCAGGTTAGTGTTTTACTTCAGTTTTTATTTCTATTTTCTTCCCCATCTACTGGTTCTGTTTTGTCTATTTCCTTTTCTTGCTTGTCTTCTAAACAAATTAATTGATTTTTTCCATCCTTGAACCTAACTAAACAACTTGTTTCAAACTAAATCTTTCTCAACAGAAATTTGCCTTCCACTTTTGCTTTCATTTTTTTTTCATATATACATAAAACTAATTTTCTCAACAGAACCTAGGATAAACATAAAACTAATTTTCGCCCCCCCCTTTTTGAAACTGAAAAACCTAATATATATTTATATATTTTTTTTTAGATCCGAATATTTTATCTAAGACACTAATCTGTTTGTTTTTTTTATATAAAAAAAGAACAAGGACTAAATCCGAATCTAATTTCTCTAGTCAGATTTCTGATTTGTTTACTAATCATTCATCTTATAGTGAAACTAAACATTGAGAAATACCCATCTATCTATATGAATATATATATATACGAGACCAACCTGAATCTCCAGCTTCTGAAAAGAAAACTCCCTTTTGCTCACTGAAAACAAAACCACTCCTACTGCTCTTTTCCTTTCCCTGTTATTATATTTTTTCTGCTGTGCGAATTTCTCCTGAAATTGTCCCCCTTTTTGGTTTTCAGAATAACATTTTATAGCCATATTTTTGAAACCGAAAATTAATTTTTTGATTACTGATTATTGCTGGTTAATGGCCTTGTCTCCTGGACAGCTAGTAGCTGACTCAGGGCTGACTCCACCTCCCCCCTTTTTAGCTGCTGATTTGAATTAGCTATTTTTCAGGTTTTGGATCCAGGCCCAGCAGTTCCAGCAGCTTTTGGGAGACCTGCTGAAACCCTAATTTGCTGTCTATGACTTGTATTTTCGGATCTGGCCATTTGGGCCTTTTTTGATGTAATTCTTTTGTATTTTTTTGGACATTTGGACTCCTAAACACTATTAAATTGTAAATAAAAATAAATAGAATTTTTTTGACATAGTTAGACTATATATACTGCTCCAAATAAATGAATAGGCAAAGTAAAAATAATAAAAGAAATTGGGCCAAATACAAAAGCGATATCGGACCCAACTAGACAAGTGTGTGAGAACGAGGCCCAAATAGAATAAATAAGCCGATTGACCACTAAACGCTAAAATTATCTCAGAATCGCGTTCTTAAGCCCAAATTGAAACGACAAGCCCAATCGCGAGAAAAAAGACTTTGTTAGTTCCAATTTGGTTCGACTAAATCCAAATACGAAGATTAAATTGAAGAACGCACGAAAAGATCGATCATTCGCGTGCATGCCTAATTTAAAACAATGGTATTTTGATTTAGTTGAACAGGGTAATTGAAATTGGCCAGGGTTAGTAACTGAGACGCCATACTGATAATTCTCGTAATCACGCGACTTCAAAACACGATTTAAGTAAAATAAACGACTAAAACTAGAAAAAGAAGACAGACAAAATTGGGGTATAACAGCTGCCCCTCTTTATTTGGATTTTGACAAGGAATATGAATTGGCCGAAACATATTCCGAGGCAAAATGGAAATAAAGAATTCAGAGATTATACCAATTTTGTCTACCTAGAGAAACCTGAGTTTTCTTTTCCTTTTCCTTCTCTTTTTTTTTTATCTGGATTTTAACAAAGAATATGAATTGGCCGAAACATATTCCGAGGCAAAATGAAGATAAAGAGTAGGCACTTTCGTGTCGATGCGAAAACAGTAAATGAACACTGACGTGCGAGCAAAAAAAAAACGGGCACTTGGCGTGCAGAAAGCGGTAAATGGGCACTTGGCGTGCAGAAAAGCGGTAAATTGCCCAGGCTGCCTAAAACCTGTAATCCTTAAACGAACTCTTGATGAATCCGAGTTTGCACGTGGCTTTGAGGAGCACGCTTCCTGTTGGCCTTTTCGAGCGACCGGGGGGATCCTCATCAGCTCCGAAACTGATATACTGATCAATGCACGACGTCCACTGTATCTTAGGCTGATACAACTATTCCGTTGAACCTCACATGGGGCTGCGGTCCATTGCGTTGCTCGTACGCGACGTGAGACCTGGACAGAAGGGAGACGAGAGCGATTTTGAACTCCAAACTGCAATGCACGCTTGAGCACTGAACTGAAAAGCATTTGAACTCCGAACTAAGGGAGCATTTTCTGGGAACTGAGGGCGAGGATTAACACCGAAGTATTTATCCGTCCTTGTATCTGCAAGTGATATGAACAAATGCATGCAATACGAATGCCATGATTGCTTTTTGATGGGATGAATGTGATGTGATGCAGGAGCTTCTTCTTGCTTGCATGAATTTTTTTTTGTCTATGTTTGATGAATGCAATGCATGAGTTTTATTCGTTTTATTGCTCTTTTCCTCTCTTCTTTTTTTAATCCCTTTTTCATTGTTTTCTTTTTCTTTTCTTCTTACTTTTGTTGCTCTTTTGCTCTTTTTGACTTTTCTTTCGCCGGTTCAACCAAATCGTAGGACTTGCGCTACGAGGCACGAGGATCGCCCATAATGGTGTGAGGGTCATACTTCAGCCTTTTGTGAATTATTTTGACGCAATCAGTGCTTTTGTTTGACTTTTGTAAATTTACCTGATTGAGAGATCATTTCTTTTCTCATGATTTTCAAAAGTTTCGCAATGAGTTTAATGCTCTGATTTATGCACATTTTCATAATTCATTTATCATCTACCATAAAACATCATTTTAAAGCACAAATGAAAAGGAAGCAATGACAAAACAATAAGCAGGCGGAGTGAGGAGTTTGGACTTTTATTCATATGGAAATCGAACGCGCAAAAGGTCGCGCCGACTGAAAAGAGTACATTGAGAACTTTGAAACTAAGAAAAAGCAAGAAAAATGGACGCAACAGATCTTATGAGCGTTCTTCGTCTTTGGAGTGTTGATGCCAATCACCCATACTTATATCCTTGATCACCCTTTTATCCAAGCTTTTGGAGGCGCTGCTTGCCTCTTTTACTTTTTTTTAAGTCCAACCTTTCTGACCCTAATTTTTGCCTGGACCGCTCTTTGCGAGTTTTCAGTCCACCGGGTCGCTCTTTTTTGCCTAGGCCGCCCTTTCGGGTTTTCAACCTAGCGAGCTAATTCTTGCTTGGCTCATTTTTCTCTTTTTCCTTTTTATTTTTCTCAGGCGTAATATTTCTTGACTGAATCTGAATTGACTGGGTTTCTGAGTTCTTCACCATCCATGTTGGTGAGTATCAATGCTCCTCCAGAAAAGGCTTTCTTTACCACATATGGTCCATCATAGCTAGGAGTCCATTTCCCACGGGGGTCACTCTGAATAGGCAGAATCTTCTTGAGCACAAGGTCTCCCTCGCTGAATTCTCGGGGACGAACCTTCTTGTCGAAAGCTGTTTTCATCCTTTGTTGATACAACCGGCCATGACATAGGGCAGCAATTCTTTTCTCCTCAATGAGATTCAGCTGATCCAGACGAGCTTGGACCCATTCTGCTTCTTCCAACTTGGTTTCCATTAGTACCCGCAGAGAGGGTATCTCAACTTCAATGGGGAGGACTGCTTCCGACCCATACACCAAAGAGAAAGGGGTTGCCCCGGTTGAAGTACGCACTGAGGTACGATACCCATGCAAGGCGAAAGGAAGCATCTCGTGCCAATCTTTATAGGTTACTACCATCTTTTGCACAATCCTTTTGATATTCTTGTTGGTCGCTTCAACTGCCCCATTCATCTTGGGACGGTATGGAGAAGAATTATGATGTTGGATTTTGAAGTCCTCGCATAACTCTTTCATCATCTTACTGTTCAAGTTGCTGCCATTATCTGTGATAATCTTATCCGGAAGCCCATAGCGGCAAATCAAATCTTTCTTTACAAACTTAGCAACCACAGAGCTGGTAATGCTGGAATGTGAAGCAGCTTCAACCCACTTGGTGAAGTAATCAATAGCGACCAGGATGAAGCGATGCCCATTTGATGCCTTAGGCTCGATAGGACCTATGATGTCCATGCCCCACATTGAGAATGGCCAAGAGGCGGTCAAGACATTTAGGGAAGCAGGTGGTACATGAATATGATCAGCGTAGATCTGACACTTGTGACATCTTCTTACGAAACTATAGCAATCTGATTCCATTTGCAACCAATAATAGCCAGCTCTTAGTATTTTCGTTGCCATGGTGTGCCCACTGGAATGAACCCCAAATGAGCCTTCATGGACTTCTCTCATGATTTTTGTTGCCTCTTCTTCTGTCACACACCTTAAAAGGACCATATCATAATTTCTCTTGTATAGAACTTCACCGCTCAAAAAGAAATTCCTTGACAATCTTCTGAGGGTTCTCTTGTCATTCTCTGACGCTCCAGGAGGGTATTCTCTGTTCAAGATGTACTGCTTGATGTCATAATACCAAGGCTTGTTATCAGACTCTTCCTCGATGACCATGCAATAATGATGTGCTGGCAAATCTCGATGCTGAATCCCGATGTGAGTCAAGCTTTTGTCGCAACTGATATTAAACATTGAAGACAAAGTGGCTAGTGCATCAGCCAACTGATTCTCATTGCGAGGAAGGTGCTGGAATGTGATTTCCTCAAAAAGCTCAACCAGCTTTAGAACGTAATCTCGGTAAGGGATCAACTTGGAGTCCCTGACCTCCCAATCACCGTTCACTTGGTGAATTACTAGAGCTGAATCTCCATACACATCAAGTCTCTTAACTTTCCAATCAATGGCTGCCTGGATACCAAGAATACATGCCTCATACTCTGCGATATTATTAGTGACGTAGAAGCTTAGTCTGGCAGTGAATGGGATGAAGCGATTATCAGGGGAAATCAGCACTGCCCCGGCTCCGTGCCCGTATATATTAGAGGCACCATCGAACACCATTCTCCATCTTTCATCTTCTGGGGATTTCCCTTCTTCAAACAAAGCCATGATATCTTCATCAGGAAAGTCATACTGCATATGTAACAGCCCAGGTCCACCGCAGCGGCCACCCCGGTCCCACTGTTACCTCACGGTCTTCTCTACCCCTCTTGTAGAATTTTTGCCTTCCGTGGGAATCGAACCTTGCACCTGAGGCATAAGTGCAAGTTAAACCCCCTTCCCACTACCAATTGAGCGCGCGCTCAATTGGTAGTGGGAAGGGGGTTTAACTTGCACTTATGCCTCAGGTGCAAGGTTCGATTCCCACGGAAGGCAAAAATTCTACAAGAGGGGTAGAGAAGACCGTGAGGTAACAGTGGGACCGGGGTGGCCGCTGCGGTGGACCTGGGCTGTTACAGCATAGGCTGATAATCTTCAACAGGCTGGTGTGCCAGGTACTCGGCACAAAAGGGGTGAGATTCCATACATTATAAGGAGTGTATGAAAAACCACATATAAGATTTAGAATATCATATAACCACAGTATACAATCCTTTCCCACGAAGTCAACCAAGTTAACAACGTAGGGGTATAACAGTCATTATCATCAGTCAACATTAGAACACATATAAACATTACAGCAATAACATAACGACATCAACGGCAAGTTACTCAACATCAATAACGGCATATCACTCGTCAATAACAATGATCAAAACACCACGCCCCAAGGGGCGATTCAACAACGCAGTCAACACAACAACAATCAGCACTACAACAAGCAACATCACAACAATCAACACAACAACAATCAACGCGACAGGCGATCCATCACCGCATCATCGTCACTAAACACCGACTCAACACACAAATTTTACAACACGTCACGGTCATGAAAATGCATGGAAGTGCAACCCACACGTGGGTATATGCATGATGGTACCATACTCGTCATAATAAGCCACTATGGGCACACCGTCACTGCTTCTCGTCATAAATAAGGCACTATGGGCACACCGTCACTAAGAGGCCGAAGCGTATTCGTCATAAGAGGCCGAAGCCTATTCGTCATAATATGCACATGCTATGAGACACTATGGACACATGTGCAAACACCAAAATCACTCACTTGTAGTACTCGTCATCGTCATCGTAAAACACACTCATCAAGTGAACTCGTCATGTTCGTCACAATTTATCACAACATCATCATGAAACATCATATTTAAAGTTCGCGTAACAACTTCTTTAAAATTTGAGAAACAACACTTCTTATTTTTGCGGGGAAAACATCATATCATAACTGAAGAAAATATCCCATTATAACTCGGGAAAATATCACATTTTCTTACTCAGAGAACAATCACATTTCGTTTGAAAAACATCACCATTTTTAATACGGAAACTTCACATTTAAACAGAGGAAAACAGCAACAGCAACATCATTTTATTTATAAAACAGCAGCCTTTTTAATCAAAAGAAACGGCAACAGCAACATCATTTTATTTATAAAACGGCAGCCTTTTTAATCAAAAGAAACAGCAACAGCAACATCATTTTATTTATAAAACGGCACCATTACTCGATTAAAACAGCATTATTTATTTGTAGAAAAACAGCATGATAGCAGCCCATTACTTCATAAAAACAGCACCTTATTTTCTAAGAAAAACAGCATTACAGCACATTTTCTTTTGAAGTAAACAGCAACATCGCATATTTATTTTTGAAGAAAACAGCAACCACAGCATGTATTTATTTTTAAGAAAAACAGCACCCTTTCTTGGTAGAAATTTCAGCAACAACACATATTTATTTTTGAAGAAAAACAGCAAGGCTTCACGATTTTGTGGAGGAAAAACAGCACCTCTTTTATTAAAAATAAACAGCAACAGCACATATATTTTTATAGAAAAACAGCACATCTTTTATTTTAAATAAACAGCAACAGCACATATATTTTTATAGAAAAACAGCACCTCTTTTATTAAAAAAAAACAGCAACATACATATATTTTTTTTTATAGAAAACAACAGCACCTCTTTTATAAAAAAAACAGCAACATACACCCCATCACCATATCCAAAAACCCATCAAACAACACCAAGAACCCACCACTTAACCATCAAGGCATCATCAAAGACATCATCAAATAAATCATCAAGAATATCATCAAACAACCATCAAGAACATCATCAAATAAATCATCAAGAACGCCAACAATTAATCATCAAGAACATCAACAATCAATCATCAAGAACGTCAACAATCAATTCGATTCCCTCTTAACCCTACATCAATTCATGTCCATTTCGCAACAACACCCACAACCCCACAAAACCCCAATCACATGTCCAATTATATCATAGGTCTACGATTTTCAACAAGTAGTCACACAAGATCACGCATCCTTTATTTATTTATATAACATGTTATTCATGGTCCATGGCAAACAAGTGATTAGATGAAACCCCAAACCCACACATGAAATCCCTCATAAACACCCTATAATGGATTAAATCCCACCCTTACCTTGGATTGACGATCTCGTACAATACTGAATTATATGAAATTTCGACAAGGCACTCCACACAACGAACGAGTCCATATTTAATTGTTCGGCAACGAGCTCACAAGGTTAACAGAACGTGATAGAAAAGCTTCATCGGCACAACCGAGCTCCGACGAGTCTGATGCCAACTTTTTCGTGATGCGCAAACAAACAATGCTTCCCAAAGTTATTGATGAAAGGAATCCAAAAATGAACTTAATTCTTTTTACGAAAGACGACGACCGTGGTCACAGTCGTGCCTCACAAAGACAACATAATGTGTACCGAGAGCCAAAAATAAAAGGACTGGTACCGATTGTTGATTCCATAGCCAAATAGTTACTCGGAGGAATTAGCCACATCATAACGGCTTGCATGAATGAATACATGAAACAGAAGGCTCAAAATCATTATAGGTCAACCAATAAAAAATGAATCTTGGAATTTAACCACTCATGAATCAAAAGGCTCGAAGTTCCATCGACTTGTGGATTAAACTAAAAGTAATTCCAGTCCATGAATTAGCGTGGCATTAATATAGCGTAACATGGATTCCCTATCTCTCTACAAGGAAAAGGTGCTGTATTGGACTAAACTTATGTAAAGGATGAATTGGATTTCGTAGACGTATAGGATGAAGTGGATTCATAGGGTGAAGTGGAATGCTTTATCAAGAGGACAATGATAAGAGATACACAGAGGGAAGGAATACAGAAACAAATGAGAAAAAGTTCTTGATCTCTATCTGTTGGCGGCGCATCAATATGGAAAAAGGTGAGGAATCATGTAATGGGTTTAGAAACCTAAATATAAAAGTCGCTGCTTCTGTGTCTTCTAAGATTAAAAAAAAAATTCTTGAATACTAAACCTGTACATCTCAATAGCCCAAAATAATATCAAGAATACTAATATTTTTTTTTTAAAAAACAAAATAAATATATTATAACAATTATATATTACCAAGAGCATATAAAAATACATTCACCTATGATTTTTAACTATTTTTAATAACTCAAACACACAATAAATTAAAATAATTTGATCTTATCAATAACAAAATAATTCATAAAACAAACACACATTAAGAGAACCACAACGCACGAAAATCGGGGTGTTACAACTCAACCCCCCTAAAAAAAATTTCGTCCTCGAAATTTCCGTCAAAATCAATGAGATCGAAATTAAATCCAGTTCTCATTCCTAGTTGCCATTAAGGTCCTTTTGTATACCGAACAACAAACGACACACGCACCTCTACATTTTTACTCCTAAATCAATATTCTACTCTCAAGGTCCCTAAAGTTTTACTCGACTACTCAAACACGACAATCCACTATTAGGATACTATACTCTTAGCGACAATTGTTATGGGTTAACTCCACTAATTAATTCCAATATCTTAAAGGTTACTTTATCTCTCATACAAAAAAAGAAATTGATCTACTTCTCACAATAATAAATCATCCATATGAAACTTAAAGAACTTCATAAACTCCACATCAGGAGCAACAAAACCACGAATCATGCATTATTTCAAACAAAAACCTTAGTTAACCATGACATTTTTACCCTGAACCAAAATAAAAGTTCATAGCAGTGGCATACCATTGCAAAATGAATCAACGAGTAAATATAAAAGCCATCTATTCCTTGTTACCAAATCCATATCCTCAACGTCACCATTCTCAACAGCCATCTAAGGAACCCACAAATCAGCATGTCTCCCTAAAGTCCTATCTAATCCCCATTTGGATCCCACAAATTAGACAGATTTAACATTTGGAGCCTATGTTTTAACAGATTCAACACATCAGTAAATTAAAGCTAGATTCAATAGATTCAATATTAGGAAACATACACAAATATAAGTAAATTGAGGGGAGAGATTCAATTTACGTAGATGGCAACAAATTCAATTTACGTGCAATGCAACATTCAACTCATCAACAGATTCAATAACTCAGGAGCTAAATTCAATCCAACAGATTCAACATCAACATCAATTGGGGGAAAAACATCAACAGATCCAACATTAGGGATTTAGGGTTTGGGGAAAAATCAATTTCTCACTAAGAGTCTAACTTCTTTTTATCGGTTATCACCTTGATGACTCCTCTACGGAATACCTATTGCATATCTCATTACCTTAAAACTTACCGATTGAACTAGTCGGCTTAACAACTACCCAAAATAAATTAAGCGATGCTTGCAACTCTACTCAGAATTCACACATCAGAAAGGCAAACCAAACAACACAAACAGTCCGGTTAGGACCGAACAATCTAATAAAATTTACCTGATTCGGACAACCTGCAATGTAAACAACGGTTAGTACTAAAAGACAACAGTTGGTCGTTAACCGACACAACGACTCGACGACTTGGCCGGACGGACCAACCATTGCTCTGATACCACTAATGTAACACCCTATTTCTACCCAACATTTTATTTTAAAATTATCAGAGTTCTCACATCGAAAGAGTGTCACATTTTTCGTTAACATAAAAATCCGTTTTCCAGAACGTTCTCCAACTTCATTAAACATTTCAGCGGAATTAAAAACATTAAAGTTAATCTCCACAATCAACTAAGTTCGCAACGTGACTAGTCATAAAGACGTAGTTCAAACTCAACAAATAAATGGTTCAACAAAATAACGTAAGCGTCCCCCCGAGTGCTACGTATCAGAGCGGACGACACCAACTAAAAGAAGACTAAGGTCTTCACTCGAGCTCACCTATAAGGATAAACCACAAAAGGGGTGAGATTCCATACATTATAAGGAGTGTATGAAAAACCACATATAAGATTCAGAATATCATATAACCACAGTATACAATCCTTTCCCACGAAGTCAACCAAGTTAACAACGTAGGGGTATAACAGTCATTATCATCAGTCAACATTAGAACACATATAAACATTACAGCAATAACATAACGACATCAACGGCAAGTTACTCAACATCAATAACGGCATATCACTCGTCAATAACAATGATCAAAACACCACGCCCCAAGGGGCGATTCAACAACGCAGTCAACACAACAACAATCAGCACTACAACAAGCAACATCACAACAATCAACACAACAACAATCAACGCGACAGGCGATCCATCACCGCATCATCGTCACTAAACACCGACTCAACACACAAATTTTACAACACGTCACGGTCATGAAAATGCATGGAAGTGCAACCCACACGTGGGTATATGCATGATGGTACCATACTCGTCATAATAAGCCACTATGGGCACACCGTCACTGCTTCTCGTCATAAATAAGGCACTATGGGCACACCGTCACTAAGAGGCCGAAGCCTATTCGTCATAAGAGGCCGAAGCCTATTCGTCATAATATGCACATGCTATGAGACACTATGGACACATGTGCAAACACCAAAATCACTCACTTGTAGTACTCGTCATCGTCATCGTAAAACACACTCATCAAGTGAACTCGTCATGTTCGTCACAATTTATCACAACATCATCATGAAACATCATATTTAAAGTTCGCGTAACAACTTCTTTAAAATTTGAGAAACAACACTTCTTATTTTTGCGGGGAAAACATCATATCATAACTGAAGAAAATATCCCATTATAACTCGGGAAAATATCACATTTTCTTACTCAGAGAACAATCACATTTCGTTTGAAAAACATCACCATTTTTAATACGGAAACTTCACATTTAAACAGAGGAAAACAGCAACAGCAACATCATTTTATTTATAAAACAGCAGCCTTTTTAATCAAAAGAAACGGCAACAGCAACATCATTTTATTTATAAAACGGCAGCCTTTTTAATCAAAAGAAACAGCAACAGCAACATCATTTTATTTATAAAACGGCACCATTACTCGATTAAAACAGCATTATTTATTTGTAGAAAAACAGCATGATAGCAGCCCATTACTTCATAAAAACAGCACCTTATTTTCTAAGAAAAACAGCATTACAGCACATTTTCTTTTGAAGTAAACAGCAACATCGCATATTTATTTTTGAAGAAAACAGCAACCACAGCATGTATTTATTTTTAAGAAAAACAGCACCCTTTCTTGGTAGAAATTTCAGCAACAACACATATTTATTTTTGAAGAAAAACAGCAAGGCTTCACGATTTTGTGGAGGAAAAACAGCACCTCTTTTATTAAAAATAAACAGCAACAGCACATATATTTTTATAGAAAAACAGCACCTCTTTTATTTTAAATAAACAGCAACAGCACATATATTTTTATAGAAAAACAGCACCTCTTTTATTAAAAAAAAACAGCAACATACATATATTTTTTTTATAGAAAACAACAGCACCTCTTTTATAAAAAAAACAGCAACATACACCCCATCACCATATCCAAAAACCCATCAAACAACACCAAGAACCCACCACTTAACCATCAAGGCATCATCAAAGACATCATCAAATAAATCATCAAGAATATCATCAAACAACCATCAAGAACATCATCAAATAAATCATCAAGAACGCCAACAATTAATCATCAAGAACATCAACAATCAATCATCAAGAACGTCAACAATCAATTCGATTCCCTCTTAACCCTACATCAATTCATGTCCATTTCGCAACAACACCCACAACCCCACAAAACCCCAATCACATGTCCAATTATATCATAGGTCTACGATTTTCAACAAGTAGTCACACAAGATCACGCATCCTTTATTTATTTATATAACATGTTATTCAAGGTCCATGGCAAACAAGTGATTAGATGAAACCCCAAACCCACACATGAAATCCCTCATAAACACCCTATAATGGATTAAATCCCACCCTTACCTTGGATTGACGATCTCGTACAATACTGAATTATATGAAATTTCGACAAGGCACTCCACACAACGAACGAGTCCATATTTAATTGTTCGGCAACGAGCTCACAAGGTTAACAGAACGTGATAGAAAAGCTTCATCGGCACAACCGAGCTCCGACGAGTCTGATGCCAACTTTTTCGTGATGCGCAAACAAACAATGCTTCCCAAAGTTATTGATGAAAGGAATCCAAAAATGAACTTAATTCTTTTTACGAAAGACGACGACCGTGGTCACAGTCGTGCCTCACAAAGACAACATAATGTGTACCGAGAGCCAAAAATAAAAGGACTGGTACCGATTGTTGATTCCATAGCCAAATAGTTACTCGGAGGAATTAGCCACATCATAACGGCTTGCATGAATGAATACATGAAACAGAAGGCTCAAAATCATTATAGGTCAACCAATAAAAAATGAATCTTGGAATTTAACCACTCATGAATCAAAAGGCTCGAAGTTCCATCGACTTGTGGATTAAACTAAAAGTAATTCCAGTCCATGAATTAGCGTGGCATTAATATAGCGTAACATGGATTCCCTATCTCTCTACAAGGAAAAGGTGCTGTATTGGACTAAACTTATGTAAAGGATGAATTGGATTTCGTAGACGTATAGGATGAAGTGGATTCATAGGGTGAAGTGGAATGCTTTATCAAGAGGACAATGATAAGAGATACACAGAGGGAAGGAATACAGAAACAAATGAGAAAAAGTTCTTGATCTCTATCTGTTGGCGGCGCATCAATATGGAAAAAGGTGAGGAATCATGTAATGGGTTTAGAAACCTAAATATAAAAGTCGCTGCTTCTGTGTCTTCTAAGATTAAAAAAAAAATTCTTGAATACTAAACCTGTACATCTCAATAGCCCAAAATAATATCAAGAATACTAATATTTTTTTTTTAAAAAACAAAATAAATATATTATAACAATTATATATTACCAAGAGCATATAAAAATACATTCACCTATGATTTTTAACTATTTTTAATAACTCAAACACACAATAAATTAAAATAATTTGATCTTATCAATAACAAAATAATTCATAAAACAAACACACATTAAGAGAACCACAACGCACGAAAATCGGGGTGTTACAAATGTTGCGCCGTACTATCCACTAAGACATCAATATGGGGCAGGGGAAAATCATCTTTGGGACTAGCACGGTTCAGATCTCTGTAATCAACGCACATTCTAACTTTCCCGTCCTTTTTCGGAACTGGCACGATGTTGGCAACCCATTGCGGATACTTGGCTACCGCTAGGAACCCAGCGTCAAACTGCTTTTTCACTTCATCCCTGATCTTTAAGGACATTTCTGGCTTCATTCTTCTCAGTTTCTGCTTTACCGGAGGACATCCTGGCTTGACTGGCAACTTATGCACCACTATGTCGGTATCTAAACCTGGCATATCTTGATAAGTCCATGCGAAGACATCAACATATTCATGCAGGAGTTCAATTAGTTTTTTGCGCTCACCTTCCTTCATTGAAGTACCCACCTTTACTTCCTTCTGGTTGTCCTCTGCGCCCAGGTTAATTATCTCAACGGACTCCCCATGTGCCTGAATAACCTTTTCCTCTTGTTCAACCATTCTCATCAGTTCTGGAGGAGTTTCCCAGTCATCCTCAACATCCTCCTCAGCTTGGTTAACGGGGTGATCAAAATTAACATATGAACCGTTGGCATCGTTATTCTCAAAGATATTCATTTTAGATCTGCATTTGCGGGAATAGAAAGAAATGAACAAGCAAAAATAGAAACACAAGATGGAGACGCATGATAATAAAAGGCAAATTTATTTATTTGAGAATCCAAAACAACATTTTATTGATAGATGATATTTGAAGGAAAAACATGCATGCCCTTATGAAATATCCTAAGGCCTTGGGCAGAGCCAAAGAATTTGCATTACAAAATCATTACTTTGGAATGAAAATAACAGGGAAATCAATGATCTTCCAATTATCAAGCTCTTCCTCTGCAGCACTGCGACGCACCAAGTCTGCGCCTTTGTCTTCCACAA